>PVNU02003569.1:1800000-2257294 GCA_003013855.2 Liriodendron chinense | reverse complement strand
AATATAAGTTTTGGGAGTAGGTAGTCGAATCATCTCGGTGTGGGTTGAGGGGAGAGCCCAGGAACAACGTTGGACTTTACTCTAACGTTTTGGAACCCAATCACTTTCGATAAGTTTAAGGTGGTTAAACAGGAATAAAGTTGAAGATCTGATCATTAACCCGGTAGATGTAAACAAATTTATAGTCGGAAACTTTAAGTTACTCTCGTGATACACACACCAAAAAAAAAAAAAAAAAAAAAAAAAAAAAAAAAAAAAAAAAAAAATTAAATTTTCCTAAAAAAACTGTGTAACACTTACCTCGTATAGAGATTTAGCATCACTAGTTCAATAGGATCGGTTGGTTAGCTACCGATAGCTTACCTACCGATTTTCATTTTATCGGTCACCAGGTATAAGATTCCCATTTTAATCTCGACATGTGATCGGTTCAATCGAGCCAACCGAGCGAGCTGAACCGAGTTTGGTCGAACTAAGCCGAGCTAAGCTTCCAACCCAAGCTTAGTTCGGGTCGGCAAAAAGGTTCGAGTATTACTAAAAGTTCGGCTCGAGCTCGATTGGGTTCGAGCTAAACCGAGCTGAGCCGACTGAGTCAACCTTTTAATACAAAAAGTCAGGGTGTAGCCTTCACTCGTTTCTTTATACTCCACTTTGAGAGATATTTTCAAACCCCCCCCCCCCCCCCCCCCCCCCCCCCCCACAACACAATTACCCGAAACCCGACGGAAGCCTGGTCTAAAATTGTAAAATCCGGCCCGAAAACCCGACCTGGATAAATTTTTTTTTTTTTTTTAAGGTCCGAGCTTGAGTCGAGCTTAACCCGAGCTTTCGATCCAACTCGAGCTTGTACAGTCAGGTCGAGCAAGGCCGAGCCGAGCCAAACCACAAGCCAGGGTGGTCATTGAACGACCCTAGCTCAAAACAGGACAAGCTCAACTCGACTCGGCTCATGTGCAGCTCTAGGTAAAATCAGATGTTTACTATCCTGTGTGTAACTTTTGGGTTATGCTCCAGCCATAAGGTCAGTGATTTTGCTAGTCTACATTCCTGTACAGCTATCAATGTTTGTTGGTTGTAAGGTTCATCACCATTTGAGAATGGTGGTAATTAAACTCAGAAGGGTGGAGCCTGAGAAAGATTATTTCTAAGTGCATGTTTAGATAATATAAGGTGTGGACATAAAAAAGATAATAATTACTTTCATCACACTATTGAAATCAGATTCTATTCTTAGGTGTCCTAAAACTCCAGATACATTAAGGAACCTCATTGTAGATAAGGCAAATAATTATTTTGTATAATCAATAGTTTTTATTTTTGCAATCTAAATATCAGAAAATGTCTTATGTCAAATTAAGAGATAATATTTTCTTGTCCAATGAATTCTGCCCATCCAAACAAGCCTAAAGAAGACAAAAAATAATAATTTTCTTCTTTAAAAGAAAGAATTTATTACCCTTCTGGTATGTTGAATTCTTTGTAGTTGTCCTTGTAGTATTTTGAGATTTCAGCCACTGTTGGGTAGGAACATACACATAGAAATCTACCACTCATGGAAGATTGATCCATGCAGAAGACATGGGCTTCGCAAACATCGTCAATGTGTACCAAAGGAACCGAACCCACCAATCCCTGCAAAAATTGTAGCTGTCTAGAGGCAGAGATGTTTCCTGTGAGTGGTGATATCATCACTTCCAGGCTTGGAGGTATGTAGTGGAGAAGTGTATCTCCTGCAACCAAGCCGCATACAAGGGTTACCACCGTCGAATCCACCCTCCTCTTTGTTACCATACATCAGTGCCTCTTTCTCTCCGATAGCGTCTTGAATATGTGTATGCCTGCACAAACATCACAATTTGGACCATTGCTCTTGAAAACATTGCTTGTGAAGGGAACTGGTTGTGTGTGCTCACTATACACCAATACTCAGTGAGCACAAATCTCTCACCATCCAATTATTGTGGTTGTGAAATATTAATACACACATTTCAAAATGGTATTTTGATACCATGCATTTAGAAATGCTTGCTATGCTCCCGTCTACCTGTAGATATGGCGTGCCCCGACTCTTGGTGTGCACATTCCCTGTATGATTCCCCTGTTTTTGAACATCTGGAATTTTGATGCTTTTTATCCAATTGCAATGATAACCTTTGGTAGTACTTTATACATTGGAATGATTTATAATTCAAGGATGAATGATTCAGAAAACCCTGTATGGTACAACTTCCTTATTTTGGTGTTTGTTAATATGAAATAAAATTATATTGGCAAGACTCGAAAATACTCGTACAAATATTCGACTCGACTCAACTGGGTTTCGAGTTGAATTGAGTTCTCTTTCATGTTTTAAACTATGGGTGTTGCCTTCTTAAGAAATGTCCACATAAATCTAATTGCGTTTCCATGTGTTTTCAGTTGTACCTGAAATGGCTATTCGAAAATGGGGTATAATCCCTCATTGAATTGAGCATCGAAATGATAGTGTTGACAACGTGCATTATCTGCAACATAATAGTGCGACTGCAAAGAGGACCAATGACACATACAGTAGAGCAAGAAGACACTAACCAGTTCTAGATTGCTACAATAAGCAAATGAGTGATGGAGAGGTGTCCAACAAGATTCATCGATGGAGTCTTTGAAGCCAGTGCCATCTTCCTTCAATGGTGATGCTGCTGTGACTGAGGCGGTGTAGATGAGTCGCTTCACTGTCCCTGATCTTATGCAAGACTCTAAAATGGTCTTCACCCCAGCAACCGCTGCTTCCCATGAGTTCTCATACTGTTTCAAATTTCATCATTTTCAAACAAAATTCTCATTCAACTCAGGATTACAATTGAGAAATAGAAGACTAACGTGAATAAATAGGCAAGTGTTTAATTAAGATCTCGTCTGTTAGGTGGGTCTCATGGTGAATGTTCTTTACCGAAAAATCAGGGTGGATCGCTACACAAATCGCAGATGACTTCATGCCAGTATCAAATGAAATAAGGCTAGGAGGGGCTGATGTGCACTGTAACTTCTGACAGCCATGACTTCACTGCCAGCCGGACTCGGATCTGGTAGTGACGCCTCCAGTGATTAGGTCTCAGTACTTAGTTGGTTCTGAGTGCCCCAACATGATGTATGTGTTCCATCCATGTGGTCCATCTAAAATGAGGCAGATCCAAATCTCAAGTGGAACACACCACAAGAAACCGTGGTGATTGAACACCCACCATTAGAAACTTCCTGAGGCCCACTGTAAAGTTTATTTGCCATACAACCTATTAATTAGGTTGCATAGACCCGGAAAAGGAGGAAACACAAATATCAGCTTGATCCAAAACTATTGTGGCCCCAAGAACTTAATGGTGGGTGTTCAATCACCACTGTTTATGTGGTGTGGTCCACCTGAGATTTGGATTTACCACATTTTTTGGTTAATCTTCTAAAATGAGCTGACAAAATGGATGGACAGCATGGATAAAGCACATACATCATCTGTATTGATGTATGAGTGCGGATCGTCTGTGTTGAGAGCACAAGAAATTCCAGTGCGGTCGCTTCTCGTTCGTACACGTCATTTCCGTTATCTCCATCTCACAAAATGTCCCGTATTTGTCTCTTCAGTTACATTGCGTGCTACATAGCACATCACCGCCCTTCACCATAACCTTTGTCTTACATCCACACCGTTTATCAATTTTTCCAGATAGATTTAGTGCATGGTTCCAAAAATAAGGTACATCCAAATCTCAAGTGGACCACACCAAAAGAAAGTAGTCACGATTACACAAACTTTGGTTGAAACCTTCCTCGGGCCAAGCGTGAGGCTTCATCTAACATCTAACCAGTTCATAAGTCCACCAATACCTGGATGAAGGTACAACACAATATTTGCTTGATCAGAGCCTTCTGGGCCCTAAGAAGTTTTCAACGGTAGCATTAATTCCACTGTTTCCTATGGTGTGTTCCAGTTGAGCTTTGAATCTAACTTGTTTTTAGGTTTTACATCCTGTAAAAATCTGAAAAATTATATGGACAGTGTGGATATAAGAAATAAGTCATCATGTGCCGCGTAAATTTCCCACCTAAAGAAATTCCCCTCACGGGAACAGTTGAAAGGTGGAACTTCTGTGGGGTCCATCATGATGCATGTATTAGATCCACACAGTCCAATCATTTTGTTTCATACCTTTTAGTCACTAGGATGAAAATAAATCAGATCCAAGGCTCAAGTGGGCCACACGAAGGGAAAGAGTGGGAAATGAACACCTACCATTGAAAACTTCTTGTTACAATAGACAGCTTTGATCAAGCTGATGTTTTTGTTTTCCCTGAATCAAGGTCTAAGTGACCTTATGAAGGGGTTAGATGGCAAATAAACCTCAAAGTGGACCGTAGGAAGGTTTCAACGTTTCGTTCAATCCCATGCTTTCTGTTGTGTGGTCCACTTAAGCCTTGGATGTGCTTCATTTTTTATCTTATGCTTTAGAATAATCTGAAAAAATTAATGGACGGTTCTGATCTAACAGATAAATTAGGATGATGCCCAGGGAAATTCCACACTGTAAAAGTGGGTTGTGTAGCACGCAATCCATACATGAGAGAGAAAATCGGCTGGTTTTTTTAGCTGACGTCATTGGCTATGACGTGTACCAATGAGAATATACGGCACTGAATTTTTCTGTGTTCCCAAGAACTTAATGGTGGGTGTTCAATCACTACTGTTTATGTGGTGTGGTCCACCTGAGCTTTGGATTTACCACATTTTTTGGTTAATCTTCTAAAATGAGCTGACAAAATGGATGGACAGCATGGATAAAGCACATACATCATCGTGGGCCTACAACACTGACCAGTAATGACCTCGGCACTAGAGGGTGACTACCGAATCTGAGTTTGCAAAAGAAGGTTATTATAGCAGTCAAATTTCAGTTAAAATTTAATATTTTTAAGCTACAGTTTCTCTCTTTTTCAATTCCTTTTAGGGTTTAAAGAATCCAATCTTATTTTAGAGGCAATTTTTAATTATTTTTAGTCCATTTGGATAGGTTTGGATGTCTTTACTTAAAAAAAAAAAAAAAAAAAGTATATTATTTCAGAAAAGTTACCACTAAAGAGCTCATACAAGGCATATCAATTGTGTTGTAAAGGAGTAATTGATTGGGGGTTGTTTGGTTGATAGTAAACGGGTAATGGATGAAAATGAGTAAAAACAGTTGTTTGGTTGATTAAAAACAGTGTTAATTGGAATCAATGTGAAATAGAATGTAGCAAAATTGTGCAAATTTGAGGAATCCTCTCAAAGGATGAGAATCAAATGCAAATTAATGTCATTTCTTCTTCTTCTTTTTCTGTAAAAGTACGTATTTCAATAGGTTTATTACGATTATTATGTTAAATGTCAAATATACTAATCTAGGGCATTAAAACTGATTTACTTAATATATTCTAATTATAGGCATCCAAACACATTTTTTGAATTCCAACATATTCTAATCATAGGCATCCAAACACAAGGGAGGATTTCTATTCACATTGATTTCATTTACCATGTGATTTTGAATTCAGTGTATCCCAATTATAAGCATCCAAACAAGCCCTTACTATTAGTGTTGTACACAGTTGAGTAAGTTCGAAAAACTCGTTCAATTCGGCTTGGATCCGAAGTGAGTTTGGGTCGAGTCGAGCCAAATTTTGGGTACATGAATGAATTCGAGTCAAGCACCGAATAGGGCCATGCTCGACTCGTGGAGTGGCTCAAAACCGACTCAATTTGACTCAGATCAGAACTTTGAGTCTCAATACCAAAAAACAAAAAAAACTTAATATTTTCATTTTAAAAAAAACTCGCCCGATTGCCCGAGCACCGCCCTAACCCTAACCCCCTCTCTCCCTCTCTCTCTCTCTCTCTGCGCGCGCGCGCGTGCGATCCCCCACCCAGCCCCACTACCAAACCACCCCCATGGCCCAATCTGGCACTCCCTCCCTCTCAAGAGTTAAGGCTCAACTCGACGTCGGCCACCTCGTGAGCTGCCCTGTCCACTCGACACCGGCCACCCCCTGAGCTGCCCAGCTTGCCTATCCACTCAACACTGGCCACCCCTAAGCTGCCTAGCTTGCCTGTCCGCTAGATGCCGGTAATCCCCTTCCCCTCTCCATGTTCTTTCATGGATTTACGGGTGAAAACTCAAACTCAAACTCGGACTCAGCTCGAACTCGACTTGAAGTTGCTCAGTTTGCTGATCGAGCAGGTCCACGCTTGACTCGGCTGAGTTGAGTCGAGTACTGAGTAGGGACTGGGTGGTTCGAGCCGAGCACTGAGCAGGGACTGAGTGGTTCAAGCCGAGCAATGAGCACGGCAAAGCTCGACTTGACTCAACTTGTGTACAGCCCACTATCAAGTTTATTTAAGTTCTCTGTGTATTTTATATTTTACCCCGTGGATGTGAAGGACGAAGGATGCGGATTAGCTATGACGGCTTCCATTAGCCATCTCAATACTGAAGTGATATCACTAAGTTTTGTGGGCCACCATGATATATGTGTTGTATCTACACTGTCCATCCATTTGGAGAGATCATTGTACGGCATGAGCCAAGGAATGACGCAGATCCAAAGCACAAGGTACCCCACCACAGAAAACAGTGGGAACAGTGACGCCCACCGTTGAAACCTCCCTAGGGCTCGTCATGATGTTTATTGGAGATCCCACACGCAGACATGGACGAAAGGAAAACACAAATATCAGATTGATCCAAAACTTCTGTGGCGTCCAAGAAGTTTTTAATGGTAGGCGTTCAATCCCTACTGTTCTGTGGTGGGTCCACTTGAGCTTTGAATCTGCCTCATTCTTTGGCTCATGCCCTAAATGATCTCTCGAAATGGATGGACGGTGTGGATACAATATATACATCCTGGTGGGGCCCACACAACTTCACCGTCAGTAGTTAATCCGCGTCCGTGGATTAAAGGCTTACCAGGATGATCTTTTTCTTTTCTCCACAGTACTCATACTACAGGAATACAAAGAAAGATCGCTAAAAAAAAAAAAAAAAAAAAAAACAACCAATGGTCCACACTCCTAGAGAGAGAGGATGGTCCTGATTTTTAAGATGACCATCCGATGAGCGATCAGGAACCCACACACGTGTGGTGGGGCTTTACTTTGTCCTAACCTACAAAGAAGAAAATTGTCTTGGGAGGGAGGGAGAGTAGGATTGAGATGACCTTAGTGTTGTTGGTGTCAAAGATAATGGGATGGGCTACATGAAAAACAAACTCGCACCCACGTATCGCCGGCTCGAACTCTTCGGCGTTATAAATATCCGCTTGGAACAAAACCAGCCTCGTGCTTGCATTTGGAAGGCTCTTGAGAAGTCCTGACTTTGATGGGTCATCTACAATTCACCAAAGCAAGGAATGAGTATGTGAGGGAGGGAGGGAGGGAGGGAGAGAGAGAGAGAGAGAGAGAGAGAGAGAGATGTACCAGGGTTCCTTAAAGTTGCATGGACTGTATGCCCTTTCTCAAGGAGCTTCTTGCAAAGCCAAGAGCCGATGTAGCCTGCAGCTCCTGTCACACAAACATGGCTCTTCTTATCCATTGATAATTTGATTCAAATTCCCCCACTCTTTTCTTTTCTGTTTTCAAGGAAATGAACGTACCAAGTCTCAATTATTTTGTCCCCAAACAGTGGAAGCGGATTGGGTGCTGACCTCAACACCACCACTTGTGCGCTATGGGGCCCACCATGATGTATGTGTTTTATATCCAAACCGTCCACCTGTTTTGAAGGATCATTTTAGGTAATGAGTCATAAATTGAATCAGATCTGAAGATCAAGTGGACCATACCATAGGAAACAGTGGGAATGATTTTGGCCACTGTTGAGACCTTCTTAAGGTCCACTCTAATGTTTATTTTCCATCTAACCTGTTGATAAGGTCACACAGACCTGGATGAAGGGTAACCACAAATATCAGTTTGATCCAAAACTTTTGTGGCCCCTCATGAAGTTTTTAATGGTGGATATTCAATACCACTGTTTCCTCTAGTGTGATCCGCTTGAGCCTTTGAACTGCTTCGTTTTTTGGGCTCATTCCCTAAAATGAAATGTCAAAACGGATGTACAGAGTGGATAAGAAAAAACATAATCACGGTGGGCCACGCAGCGCCCAACACCGCGTAGCCACCTAATCCACTTCCCAAAAGAGCATCTATCCTCGTTCTGAAAAAGAAAGGAAGAAGACGTGTAGCTTGCCGTGCGAGGACTCTCTCACAGTATACGTGGCATAATATACGCCAGTCCAGATCCACCCACAATCACGCATTTAGGAGCCGTGGTCCAGTGGCACCGCAAGCTTAGGGCGGTACTGGGCGGATGTAGATCCCAGCTGGTGATGTATACAGGTCCCTCTAATCATCCCAGGTCACCTCGTATTACTCGGAATACGAAAATATCAGCACGAACCACCGCTCAGGTGGACCACAATGCAGAGAACAATATGAGAAAAGGCTTTTAACGTTTGATTTGCATGGGAGCCCAAATGCAAAATAGATTGTGTTTTGGGATGATCCTGATCCTTCATCAAGGACAGATGAATGGCCAGAATTGATATACAAAGTATGATGGCCCCATTCAGGAAACCCAAGTGAGGGCATTTCCTGTTAACTCGTGTTGGATGTTCTCCTTAGAGGGACGTGACCTTTTATGCGCGAGTGAGTCAGCCTCACCAACCATGGATGGAGCTCGGATTAAGTACTACCCTGCCATGTTAAAAGCTTGGTACAGTCTGGTCCATGTCAGAGCAGACGTGACAGGTCAATGGGAATCGGTGGAGAGCTCCACCAGACGTGACAGGTTGATGGGAATCTTGGTTGTAGGCCAATCACCGTCTTCCCAACTGGATGCATATCTTGAATTCTCAAGGTACCGTGGAATTCACATGAAAATAGAAAAAAATAATTTCTAAAAAATTAAAATAATTGTAGTGAAAGCTAAAAACAGAATTATAATGCATATAAATAATCAACTAAACCTTAACTAGAGTATCAAACTCCAACTTGAACTAAAACTCTTAGAAATCCCGACTTATTATAAATTGTAAATTTATTATTTATAGAAGTCTCTCAATCCTATTAGAATTCATGATTTTACCAAAAATAGAAAGTTTTCAAACGGGCCCAAATACGTTGTTATTCAAAGCTGTTTTCATGTTGGTCATGATTTCTAAAACCCTACGGATCAAAAGATATAATCAAAACAAAACTTACTATAAATAGTAAAATCAAAATAAAATTAGACTAATGACTGTCAATCTAGTCAAATCTCGCAATTCCAGCATGGGCAACCTGGCATAGCATGGTTGGTTGGCTAAAGTAGCTCGAGTTAGTCCAAAATTATATATTGCATGTCCAGAAACTCATTCCGAATTACGAGATACGACCATTTTACAATTCTGATTGTCCGGATCACTTCCAACCCTGAGCGGTCTTCCTTTGGACCATATGAGCGATGAAATAGTCAGGGACTCGCTCTACATTATAGGCTTGTGTTAGGCAAGCGCAGATTAGGTACCACTCGAGCTTGTGCAGAGCTCGGGACAGGCTCGACGTATCATGTCTGTATTGGTAGAGAACACTTTGTCAGAAGAGACCTGCCATGATCACCAAGCTTGACACAAGCCTGTCACGTCTGCTCTCCACCAATTAGTACATGCCATGTACTAGCCTGTATCAACCTCTGCACAGGCTTGGGTAGTACCTAATCCATGCTCGTGTCAGGCTTGCTGACATGATAGGTCTCTTCTAATAACGTGCTCTCCACCAATACAAACGTGACACGTCAAGCTTGTCCCGAGCTCTGCACAAGCTCGAGTAGTACCTAATCCAAGCTCCCATGAATGGTTCCACATGTGAATTGCAATGACTACTCGATCCTAATGGCAACCATCAAATTCCTACTCTTCACACTCGACATGTGCCTTGAGACCCATTTTCCATCCGGTGGGGCCCACTGCGCATGTCCTATGGCCCAAGTGTGCCGCAGTGCGCTAAGAAATAAATGGATTGACAAAAAAAAAAAGACCAACACTCACATTAAGCTTAGTGACGAGGGGACCGCTTGATTCTCACGAGCCCCCATCTACCGAGTTGTGTTGGCCTTCTGATGCTGCAAAAAGGCCACCCACCGTGCCTGCGACTATAGGTTGCTTGGGACCACGCTCTATCAAAATTCTGGAAATTCATTTATTTTATTTTATTTTCAAGATTTCAAAATGTCTTGGCAAGAATGCAAATATTAATCACTTTTATCAAAGTTGAATATAGTACAATACCATAGAGACGCCTATATTATGTGTGAATTCTAAAAAAACAATACTGCTTTTAAACTGTTTCCTAAAACTCGCTAAAGTTTTGAAAAATGATAAAAATCATTTAACTAATGGTGGTTATAGAATTCCGTTTATTATATTTCAAAATGACAGTTATGCCCTTTTGCCTTTTGTTTCTTGCGCAAGGTGGCTGAATTCACTCTAACCTTAACCCCAACAAACATGTGTTTGTTTAATCTATACAATCCATGAATTATGATTTCGCGACATGAGCCCAAAAATGAAAAATATCTAAACCTTAGGTGGACCCAACAAGAGTAACAGTAACAATCAAATCTTACCATTAAAAAATGTCAAGGCTTTTTGTAATCTTTTTATACCATCCAATCATTGATCAAGTAACTTGGACCTAGATTAAGGGCCCACTATAATTCTTTTTTGCTACCCAATGTGTTTGGTCCCCAAAAAGTTATCAAGGATAGGCATTCAATCCCTTCCGTTTCCTATGGTGTGGTTCACTTGAGATTTGGATCTGCCTCATATTTGGGCCCATGCCTTAAAATGACCTCTCAAAATAGATGGACGGAGTTGATGCATCACATACATCTTGATAGGGCCCACAACATTTAAAACTCAAAGTGATGATGGAGGAGTGCAGTTGGCTGCAACCCGGATCGGGCACACAGGAGCCGATTAGGTGAGAACTTGGACTCACCCAAGATAATGCGGCACTTACCATGTGGCCCACCTTGATATATGTATTATGTATCCACATGGGATTCATCTATTTTTTTCATATCATTTTAGTGCATTATTAAAAAAATGAAGCAATACAAATATCAGGTGGATCATAGCATAGGAAACAGTGGTGACTGACCATTAATGGGCTACAAAAGTTATGGATCAAGCTGATATTTATTTTTTCCCTTCATCCGGGCCTACTTGACCTTGTCAATAGATTGGATGGAAAATAAAACCTACAGAAAATTTAAGGTGCACTCGAAGAAGTTTTTAATGGTAAGGAGTTCAATCATCACTATTTCCTGTACGTGGTATGGTTCACCTGATTATTTAATCTGCTTGACCATTGGATAGTGCCTAAAAGGATTCGAAAAAATTGTCGGACGGTGTAGATACAGAATACATGCATAAAGGTGGGTCCCACGATAATGGCCGCACTATCGTTGGTGAGGACAGGGTCTCACTTGGGAGCGAATTAGGTGTCACCCGGGGATCAGCTCAGTGGGTGTTACCCCTATGTGGCTCACATGGATGATATTTTATATATCCGCACCGTCCATCCGTTTCTCCAACCCATTTGAGGATGGGGTTACAAAAATTAGGCAGATCCAAATCTCAGATGAATCATACCACTGGAAATAGTGGTGATTGAGTGCCCCACCATTAAACATTCCAAAGAGCCCATCGTAAGGTTTTAGTAATTTTTATTTTCAATCGCACCTGTCGATAATATCAAGATCATCTGGATGAAGGGAAAACATAAAGATCAGCTTGATCCAAAACTTTTGTGGCCCACAAAAAGTTTCTAATGGTCATTCATCACTGTTTCTAGTGGTGTGGTCCACCTGAGATTTGTATCTTCTTAGGGTTAGGGACAACGTCCTAAAATGAGATGGAAAATAAATGGATGGCGTGGATATACGACAAATATATAAAGATGAAACCTAGTAAATTGTTACCAGGGTAACAGCTAAGCAGCTCCAGTCTCACCTATTCCGCTCCCGGTTTGGCAACTGACTCTGTCAATAGCAAGGGGAGACTAGTGGGTGCTCCGTGGGCCTCACCATAACGTATATGTTTCATCCACAATGTCCATCTATTTTTTCAATGATTTAATTGAATGAGTCAAAAAATGGGGTAGATCTAAATCTCAAGTGAACCATACTATAGGAAACAGTGCTGATTGAACGCACACCTTTAAAAAATTCTTGGAGCTACAAAAGTTTTGGATCAAGCTGATATTTGTTTTTTCCCTTAGTCCTGGTCTGTATGACCTAATCAACAGGCTGGATGTCAAATAAACTTTACAGTGGACTTAAGAGGTTTTTAATTATGGTTGACATTCAATCACTACTGTTTTATGTGGTGTGGACCATCTGAGATTTAGATCTGCCTAAGGTTTGGGCTCAAGCCATATGTAAAAATGGATGGATGCATTTACAAATGACCAGGTACATTGGAAAATAAATGGGTCAGTTGATGAAGAAGCCGATTGGAATAGATAGGCCTATGTGATAAAGCATCCAAGGTTGGTGAGAGAAAGGTCACCACCATTAATACGTTGTGTCTATATTTGCAAGTTCACCCTATGCTTTTGACAATCCAAGTGGCCCTCTCTCCCTTAAAAGTCCTTATGCATCTCAACCGTCATCTTTATTCTTGCCTTCAGTACTCAACATTTGAACAGTTGGATTAAATGGGTAGATAAAGTCTTTCCTTTCCTAATGGTTGTTTCTGATTGTGAACATTTTCAATTTCATTGTATCAGCTCTTTCACAATCGAGGCCCATTGTTGAAGCCGTGTAGATTTGTCTCGATCGATCATCAATGCTTCTAGACGTGTGGCACTTTTCCACCTTCGCACTTACCTCCTAACAAGCTTCTGTCATCTTTTATGAATATTGCCAATTTAGGGAGTGTTTTGATTGCTAGTTTTTATATTTCTTAGAGGGTTTTTATACCAGAATTTTTATGGAAAAAATTTTCTTTAATTCTGCAAAGAAAAAATAAATCTACAGCTGTGTTGAGTGCCTTTTTTTTTTTTTCGAGTCAATTCACTAAAATGCCCTCAGCGTTATTTTCTTTACCAGGTTTTAAAGTCGAGGCATTGCGGGCTTACATGGCGTTTGAATGACATCTGCCGTCCGGCTAGTGCATCTAACAATTCCGATAACATGAAGTAAAAAATCAGGCCAATCCAATTTCAGCTGGGCTACACCATAGAGAACAATATGCACCAAAACCTCCAAATTTACCTGTGGCCTATCTGATGATTTGATCGGCTTAATTATTGATACAAGCCTACATCATGATGGGACGAACATGTTGGACAGTTTGTCTTGTGTAGAGCCGTCCCTATCATGAGACGCTTTTGCACTAATGGCCCTCACATGCATGTTTTCTGCCCTATTAGCCGCACAATGCACCCACACGGTTAGTTACATAACGCACCCACCCACCAGTGGGATTAGTGTGTCCCTTAGCACTCGAACCTGAGACCTGCTGTTGAAATGCCTAGATATTTTCCAGCTCACACGTATTGGTTCGTTTTATGTTCCCCAACTTTTCCTCGGAGAAAGAACTTTCAAGAAAATTAGACTTCTCCCAGACAATTTATTCATTCCCAACAAATGTTGCACCAACTCTAACATTTCTCACTGACCATAATAGGAATTGAAATCCCCCTGGCAACCAAACATGCTCTTGAGGACTACGGTTTATGGATATCCCCCCTTCCCCGCAAAATAAAAATTAATAAATCCACTAAGAAGGCTCTCAAAACCATAGCAGCCCACCTCCTGTCGGAAGCAGACTGCCTAGTAACTGAGTACACTCTGTGAGGCCTACCGTGATTTAGGTATTTTATCCACTCCATACATACATCTTAACAGATAAGATAATTTTAGGACTGGAGCCCAAAAATGAAGCATATCAAACCTCAAGTGGACCACACCACAGGGAAAGTGTGAACTGAATGTCTACTGTTGAAAATTTCTTTGGGGCCACGGAAGTTTTGGATCAAGCTGATACTTGTGTTTTCCCTTCATCCATGTCTGTGTGATCTTGTGAACAGGTTAGATGACAAATGAATATCACTGTGGAGCCTAGGAAGGTTTCAACGGTGGAAATCATTATTCCCACTGTTTCCCGAGGCATGGTCCATTTATTTGCATTAAATAAATATTAAAAAAAAACTGTATTAGAATCCCGACTGTCCATGATTGCCGCACCTGACTAAAATCCACATCATTTCATGGAAAATGAGACCCAGTTGCTCCACCTCACCCAAAGCCTGTCATTTTTTTTGTCCAAAAAGAACCGGGAAATACAAATGCCCATTTTCAACTCGTCCATATCAACATTTAGAGGGCCTTTGGTATCTCTACTCTAATTCAATAAGAGCTTTTTGAATAAGAGCTACTTTAATAAGTTCTTTTTGTTCTAGCTTTTGTTTTAAACAAGGCCGTTTGGAAAAATCTCCCAAAAAAAAAAGCTCTTATTTAAAATAAGCATGTTTGGTAAAACTTTTAAATAAGAGCATTTTAAAAGGTAGTTGATGTCATTTTTAAAGATTACAACTTAAATATAAGAGCAATCCAAATGGTTGTTTGGGTGGACCGTCCATCATGTGGGGCCTAGCATTAATGCTAATTGTCCTTTATGTGGGGCCCCTCAATGTCCACTACCCATCACCATCACGTGGACTCCACATTTTATGTATCCATAGTGTGGGCCCTACCTTCGAAGTATATTGTCCATCATGTAGGGCCCAGTTTTTATATACCATTCATCGTGTGAGGTGCACCTTCTATATTAATCATCCATCATAAGGCCCAATTTGGATATAGGTTATTCATCATGAGAGACTTTGGATGTGGACCGTCCATTAGGTGGGGCCCACTTGATGTCAATTGTCCATTATGAGAGGCTACACTTTTATGTGAGTCATCTATCATGTGAAGCCCACTCCGACCATTATGTTGGTCCACCTTCATGTGGACCATTCTTTGTGTGGGGCCCCACCTTCATTATGGGCCGTTCATCATGTAAGCCCATCTTTGATATCAATTGACCATCATGTGGGCCCACCTTCAATGACCATCATCCATCATGTGGATCCACCTTTGACGTAGACTACCATTTAAATGGAACCTACTTGATGTGCATGTTCTATCATGTTGGGCCACACTTTGATGTGGGCCATCTATCATGTGAGGCTTACCTTTGATGTGAACCTTTCATTACATGGGCCCACCTTGATGTGGGGCCCCACTTCAATATGAGTCATTCATTATGAGGGGCCCATCTTTGATGTCCACCATCTATCATGTGGGTTCTACATTTGTTGTGGACCACTATCATTTGGGGCCCATATCAAGTAGGTAGTCCATCATGTGGGACCCATTTGATGTCCACCATCTATCATGTAGGTCCCACCTTGACTGTGGACTGTCCATCATGTGGGGTTCAACCTTCAATATGGGTCATTCATCATGTAGGCCCACCTTTAATGTCAACCTTCCATCATGTGGTCCCACATTCAATATCCACCATCCATCACTTAGATCTTACCTTTGATGTGGACCATCTATCATGTGGGGCCCACTTGATTTGGATAGTCCATGCAGGACCCACCTTTGATGTCCACCATCCATCATGTAGGACCCACCTTTGCTATGGACCATCCATCATGTTGGGGTCCAACCTTCAATATGGGTCATTCATCATGTGGTCCCACATTTAATGTCAATCCTCCATCATGTGGTCCCACATCAATGTCCATCATCCATCATGTGGGTCCCACCTTTGCTATGAACTGTCCATCATATGGGGCCCACTTGATGTGGATAGTCCATTCATCATGTGGGGCCACATTTTAATGTGGGTCATCCATCATGTGGGACCCACCTTTGGTGTTCACCGTCAATCATGTAGAGCCCAACCTTCAATATGGGTTGTTCATCATGTGGGCCTACATTTGATGTCAACCTTCCATCACGTGATCCCACCTTCAATGTCCCCCATCCATCATGTAGGTCCCACCTTTAATGTGGTCGTTCATCATGTGGGGGCCACCTTTGATGTGACTATGCATTATGTGGGCCCACCTTGATGTGGAAACTAGGGCTGTAAATGGGTCAATGGACCCGGTGGGGTACCCGGACCCAACCCATTTAGACCCGACCCATTTGTTAAATGGTACGGGTCTGGGTCCAAGAATAGACCCATTTGTTAAACAGGTTTGGGTCTGGTTTCCTTTATACTATGCCCGACCCGACCCGACCCGACTCAAACCCATTTAGTAAGTGGGCAGGTTTGATCTATGTTACAAGGGACCCGTCCAGCCCAACCCGGTTTTAAGCCTTGTAAAATGCTTGCATACTTGATCCAAACCCGGACCCATTAGACCCGGCCCATTTATAAATGGGTCTGGGTGGATCTCCCTCTACCAGACCCGGACCCATTTATAAATGGGTCTGATGGGTTGACTCGAACCCGACCCAGACCCGCCCATTTAGTAAAAGGGTCTGGGTCTAAAATTTGGACCCAGACCCGTTTAGTAAATGGGCGGGTCTGGTTTTGGCTAAACCCGCCCCAAACCCGACCATTTACAGCCCTAGTGGAAACCCACCTTCTATATGGGTCATTCATCATGCGGGCCCACCTTAGAGATATTCTAAAGAAGAGAAGAGGGCAAGATGGGAATTACTTAAAAAGTTTAAGGACAAACTTGTCCAAAAGTTAATTAAAAATGTCTACCCGCTTAAGTAAGCTCTTAAAGACAACGTGACCTCCCTATCACTTATTATTTAAGAGCTTTTTGGCTAGTTTCTAAAAAAAAATAAGTTCTAAAAAGCTTTACCAAAAGGTCTATTTTCATAATAAGAGCTTATTTTTTTAGAATAAGCAAATAAGCTCTTATTAGTAGATTTGCCAAACGCCCCTTAGATTCATCTGTAAACAGATATTATGAAACCCTAACAATTGGGATCGTCCATACTGTTGAGGATACATTGCCAAGTCGTTGTGGGAGTTTGGTTGGTTAGTCATGTAGCTTGGCTAATTGCCCCTACAAGTTTTCTTCACACGGCCCATTATTTCATCTCGCGGGTTCTCCTCATTGCAACCCAATCTCAAGTACCAAAAGTTGCAGATATTATGGGTTCTTAGCACAATCACATGCCCACGTTAGCAGTTCATTGTAACATTGTTACATTTGAGCTCTTTAACTTCCAACTTCTACCTATTTTTCTTTTAACTCTTATCAAATTAAAAGCAGCACGAAAAGAAAAAAGAAAAAAGAAAAAAGGAACTCTACCGACAGATTAGAAAGACAAACAGCTCCCCTCTTCCTCTAATTTCATAAATGAACAGCACACCCCAAATCCGTTAGGCAGAGAAACGACACTATCAAAAAGACATTAACCTTGTATACATATTTAAAATGGCCAGCTAGCTACTAAGACCCAGCAAAAGCAAGCTAAGCAAAGAGCTTCGAGTTACAGGAAAGAAGAATCTTACTGTATTCAACTGCTTTCAAGTGCTGCCTGTTCATGCCACACTCCGTTCAGGTTAGATTGCCATAACCTGACCATGCCATCACTTCCCACGGTAGCCAATGTCATACCACTCATGTCCCACTCCAGTTGCCATACCTAGAAAAGGAAATGCAGAGGCAGCAAAAAAAGCATAGGTATCAGCAAGCAATTTCAAGGGACATAGTATGAAGCCCTATCTTCACACCTATGCCGTATAACTGAACAACCCGTGACTACATGGAAAGGACGGGATGACAATGCTGGGCGAACTAACTATCAGTTTACAACTAAAAGAAAACACAGTCCTACAATATCAATTGGATTAGCTGTTTATCTTTCTTTTCTTTTCTTTTTTATCACAAATAGTGTGACAGAAATCAGGCTTCCTTGAGCTATGACCATTTTCATGAGTATACATGGAAAGGACAGGATGACAATGCCGGGTGAACTAACTATCGTTTTACAACTAAAAGAAAACACGGTCCTACAATGTATCAACTCAATTGGACTAGCTGTTTTTCTTTTCTTTTCTTTTCTTTTTTTATCACAAATAGTGTGACAGAAATCAGGCTTCCTTGAGCTATGACCATTTTCATGAGTATACATACCTCACCGTCATGCCCAGATAGAAGTGCAACTTTCTCTACTGAGAGCCTTCCATCTGCGTCAGGGTTCAAATCCAGATGCCATATTGCAATCCCCTTGGAAGTTGCAACAGCTACTACTTCATATGGCCTGCAATAAGTTTACACATTCACCACCTACAACTTTGTTATGTGTTATATAAACAATTTGTCCACTATGATACCCAGATACAGCATAGATACACCACAGATGAGGCACGGTTACATTGTGGGTGCAGATTTTACAGACAAAATTGATGAGATACGAGGTAATATCGAAAGGTATCAGACGCAATGCTGATATGGATATTTTTCCTAATTTGAAGTATCTGGAAATCATCTGTCAGCTACTCCACCCCTCAGTTATTCTCTCTCAATTCTTTTACAGGCTTATATGAAAAGGTTTTCAAGAGGATACACTACCAACCACTCGTATGTATTGTCACTTGAAAAAGATACCTACCTGCCAATATTGGGAGCCCAGGCTACGGCATATACGCTATCACCCCTGTCTCCAGGTAATGCTAATTCCGCAACTGGCAGCCATCGTTGATGAACCTCGTCAAATTCCCAAACCTGTAAAGCATTTACGATAAGACAAGGTGCAGGCACTATTATAAGGTTGCTTCATTCCCTATGCATCATTTGGTTCAGTTATAAAATTTAGTTGAAGCACAAAAAGACACCACTATGATTCCTCTGTTAAAAGTTAAAAATAAAATTAGAAGAAAAGCTTCCAGTCTATTTCTTGACCTCACCGGGTTCAGATAATGAGACTGCCCAAAATAGTTCTCTTGCAGAAATTTTCAATTATATATTTGAGCCCAAAAATTTCTAAATTCATACCAATATCTTCTACCGAAAATTGGATACCTTCCTGGTCAAAATACATATGACCCAGTAACAGAGAAAAAGGAAACAACGATCTTTATCCAAAGACAAACAACTTGAAAAATTAAACATGGATATCAGGCTAATCATCACTGAAAAAACAAAACTATCCAAGTGCACGCCAGTTGCCAAATGAAACAAGATTCACAGATTTGGCAGTATGTTTTAATCAATTTTAAGAAGTTATGCTTATATAATAATACGGTGATATAATGGGAGCCATGCCAGTTAGATAAATGCAGTGTCTTATTTACAGTATAGACACTTCTACCAAGAATTGTGGAAATCAAGACCTACTGGAAATGTAATAATTTAGATAAAACTGAAATATGAAATGCATGAAGTTTCACACTCAAATACTCCATAAGGGTGCAAATAGGTCACGTTGAACCTATAGGTGATGGGTCATTGTACATGACCCGACAAGTACCAGGTCTGGGTCCAAATTTTAGACCCATGGGCCAAGACTGGATCCAATGGTTGTACCCAATTTACTAAATGGTCCGGTTTGGATTCTCTCAAAATCAACTTGATCCAACCAGACCCAGTTTTTAAATGGGCTAGATTTGGTTATATCATTAACTGACCCCGACCCAAACCCAACTTGGCCCAAGGAAAAGTAGTCAATTAATCATGTGGGATTTTTTTTCTTTTAGATAAGACTACAATAATGGTTAACTACTAATCACCTGATCCAAGCTGTCCACAATCTCAGCTATGCATAGCTTCCATAAATTGACCAAATCTCCCTTGTTACTCCTATGATACGAGTGTTGGGCTCGTTAGAAAGCTTGGAAAATTAATAATTTGATGAGCTTTAAAAAGGAGCTATAAATCACTTTATTTGGAAGCCATTTAGACTATCACCATCCAGCACAAGTATTCCCTAAGCTGCACTAGACCCACTTCAACCGTTGGTAGAGTACACGAACACCTTCGTACTAGCTGTGGCCTCAATGCAACTTGGTAAAGTGATTTTTCCAATGTCAACACTTCATTTAGAGCACAAGTTCTTTTCCTATTTTTTTAACCCTTTCAAGGACGAATCCTATTGACATTATCTGTTAAGGGGTGTGTGTGTGGGTCTGAGTGTATTTGTGTCTGTACGAGAAATGCTCACACAAAACTAGTTGGACATTCTAAATTTGTCCAACTAGCTGTGCAAATGTAACTAATGCCCCATTATGAGATACTACGTAGCATCATGTCCTACTTAATTAGGATAGGAACACATGTCAAAGATTTGGCCCATTCATCCAATAGGGCTCACTAATTAGATGTAATTTGCTAAAAATTAATGTCTCTCATCATTGGAGTCACATGTACAAGTTGACTATGGACTGTTGGAATGCATTTCTTAACAGCCCACTTTTATGTAAAAAAAAATATCTTACTATTGATTTGAGAAATCATTTTCTTTTTCCCATTCATATGCTTACAAGGCATCCTCCTGACAGACAAACTGAATTTCTTACACGTGGTGCATCCCCCAAGTACACCCCTTCTTGTGTGAAAACAAGCCTCTCTCTCTCTCTCTCTGTCTCTCTCTCTCTCTCTCTCTCTCTCTATCAAAAATATGATTTTTTTTTCTAGTCAATAATAAGATATTCTTTTATGAGAAAAGTGGGTTGTTAGAAATGCATTCCAGCAGTTAAGATTCAATTTGCATGTGTGAATCCAGTGATGAGAATCATTTACTATTTTTTTTTTTTTTTTTTTTTTGCAGATAATATCTAATTAGTGAGCCCTATTTAATGAACGATCCAGATCTTTAACACGTGTTCCCATCATATTTAAGTAGGACATGATGTTACGTACTCTCTCTTGATGGGGCATTACAATTGCAAAGAGAGTTTTTCTTTTCTCTTTTTAGTATTTAATGAACAGCTAGTTGAATTAATTTGAAATGTCCAACTAGTGGATAAATTACTCTATCACACAAGGATAAACTGCCACTTTTTGTACCTGTAGCTAAAGTCACATGCCTTGTAGTTACGTCTACCTGTTAACTTAAGGTCTGTCTTATTTGATTAAGGCCGGATAAGACGGACCTTAAGCCCTAAGGGCTAAATAGAGGAAAATATGGCACTACCTGACACCCCAAGGGCTAAATGAGACTCTTGATTTCCAACGCTTAAAAGCCAAGCCCGAATTACAATAAAAAATTTCCACCATCGGAATTAGCGGTTCGCAAAACTTAGCAGACCCCTGACACTATTAAGCTTATCGTGCAGACAACCTAGCTCTCCTTGAGCTATTACCTTAGAATCAAGGGTATTTCCAATGGAATGTAATTAAGGGCATGTGCCATACCACAGATTGGAATGTAACCTGCACTTGGATTAATAAAACTTAATAATAAAAGTTTTTTAATGTAGTGTGCCCTTCTCTCTTATGCACATTTTGACAATGTTCTACAACTGTCAGTGAAAATCCATTACCAAATAACAAAATGTAAACAACCACCTTCTTCTAATCTACCAAAAATCACACTAATTGGACAACCCTCACATCATGTTGAATTTCAATTGTTGGCCATTTTATCCTTTTCTATCAAAATTGATAGCCACCAATTAGATGGTTTGAAACATTATTGTTTGCAAAAACTCAATTATAACTTCTATACATGAATCCAACCCACATGATAAATTGGGTGCAGTTTGGCCCACACCCAGACCTGATCAATTAACAAACAGCTCATATGTTTTTCACTTGGACATTACCTAAATTTTAATGAGTTGGGTCTGGGTTGACCGGTTTCTTAGAAGGGTCTGGTCTCGATGGTAACTTGTATACCCAAGCTGAATCAACCCATGTGACAAGTGGTTACGTCTGGCATATACCCAGGCCTGACCCATGAAAAAAAAGGTCATCTGTTTTTTAAACGGACCTGATCCGAATTTAAAGAGTTGGGTCTAGGTCCAAAATTCTGATCTGATTCTTAAATCAGCCAGTTGGAGTGTTGGAATACATGCCTAACATGGGTGCTATAGAATGAGCACCTTGTCCGACATCAACCTGCTTTACCCAAGTTGGAAACTCTCCATTGCTGTCAAAACCATATGATCTCCGGCTCTTTTGAAAGCTAACTCAATTAAGCTTTCAAATGCAACCATCAAGTCATTTGGGGGCCATTTGACATCTAAAAAATGGCCCAAAATATGATTCATGAGAATAAGGTAATCAAACTTCAGACCTTGACCCTCTTCAATTCCTATCTTTTGCATCTCTAATGCCCTTGCATCAGTTACTATACAGTCCCTTGGAGTCACATGTTACAGTGTTCCAAGATGACCTTCCACATGCTAAAGTCACAAACTTAACTTTGGATGGCACAATCACACCATTTGATATTGATCCATTTCTTAGTAGCAACCTTATGCGTGTCCACAACAATAATCCATTATTTTGCAGCCTTACATGATTCAACTCATTCTCTTTTACCATCGGACTTTAAAAATTGCACAAAATCTGCCTTCTTTTTTAAACCTAGCAATACAATCTACTTTTTGAGACTCCAGCAAGACGTTAAAATCAGTCAAAATTCACCCATGTTTGGATGAAGTTTGTGGGGTGAATTGCCTAATACATCCCAGCATGTATTGGCTATGGAGCCAGACAATGCACGTGTTCCATTACAAGCACTCCAACAAGACATTAAAATCAGTCAAAATTCACCCATGTTTGTATGATATTTGGGGGGTGCATTGCGTAATACATCCCAGCATGTATTGGCTTTGGAGCCAGACAATGCACGTGCTCCATTACAAGCACTAACATCCTTTGTGGGACAAGCTTGTAGGTAAACTTGAGGTTCCTGGTTTGGTCCGATCTTACCTATCAATAAAATAAATAATGGATGCCAATTGAACACATGAACAAGTTCAACATAAACATGGTAAGACTTCAACGCTCATATGGAACCAGCCAACAACTGAAAACCATATCCATTTGCAAAAAAAGAAAAAAGAAAAAAAAGATGTGTTTAGTTGAATGTACCTTGGAGGAATTGAATTGTGATAGATCTGAATTGAAACCCAGAACAAAACTTGATTGCTGGCCCTCACCTCTTCGTGGATTCCATGCAACAGACGCAGATAAGCATGATGGCTTCCCAAATCTAGATACTGAATCGATTACATTTTGAAATTCTGCCTGGCAGAAATAGAATTGTTATTATAGATAAAATGAAAATATACCAGCTGATGAGATAGCCAGAAACTCATTAGTCCAGAAAGATTTCCATGAAATGGATAGTGTACACTGTCGGTGAAAGAAAGTTGTGAAATAAACATCTTATTTCATCACCTCCTCCTTGCAGTAAAAGTGTGCTGATTATTTATAGTGGAACCTTTTTCTCATTTCTTGTTGTTACACTGACAGATATGCAATGTTCCTTTCATTCATCTTAAACATGGATCTTTCCAGCAGCTGATTATGAGCATATGCAAACTGCTTTCCTAAGGAGTGCTTGGTTATCCAAAAAGTTCCGTTCAGATAGCCTTGCCCAGATAGTGGCACTATCCATGGTATATGATAGTGGCACCAAATCCAACAAAGACAGAGAGAGCTATTCAAAAAACTTGTTACCTTGTACAAGGCCAATCTGGTAGAAAGTTTTGAGCCTATTTTTTCATAACATACATGAATGAATAGTTATTTTCTGTGCACATGCATGGCACATGTGCCACACATGTCATATATGCCACACTTCTCAATGTGCCATAAGTGGAACTGCCCATCTCCAAGCACCCCAAATGTGCCACATCTAAACTTCAAGTGCCCACATGTAAATATGACTGACATTCCCAGCAAAAAGAAATGAGGTTTCCTATGCCACATGCACACACATGTGTGATCTAAAACTTCCATCAGGTGGGCTCAATCATGTAAACACTCTGATTTGTCCTAAACCCAACTCAAAACCTAGAGCCAAAGCCCCAATGGGTACCCAGTGAGTAATTGAACCCAATCAGATCTAGATCCAGATCTTCAAGGATTAGACCTGGATACCCAGACCTGAAAGGACCCCAAACCTGATTAGCCTGGGCATGGTTACTAAAGGACCTGAACCTGAACCTGACAGCCCTATCTTCAAATGACCCACATGTGCAAGTACTAATCGACCATCACGCCACATATGCATGTCCAGACAGGGTGTTTGACAAACAGCAATCAATATAGCATCCATACAAGAATATTCAGATAGGCCTTAGCTAGAAAACCATGTTCAGATTAGCCTACCCAAACAGAACTTTGAATGACAGAAAAGAAAACCCGGGGGGGGGGGGGGGGGGGAGGCCGACAAGCAGAACTACTACCCAACTCTACTTCAACTGCACTAGTTTGGGGTGGAGAAAAGTTAATAGCATCAGAATCTCACAGACAACATCTACTACACTTTCACTACATATAAACAAAGCCTTCTATACGTTGGTTTCTATCTTATACAGAACATTCCTGAAATAATAAGCAGAAAAGAATTTAAACTTCTGTGCAAAAATGACGAGAGGAAATCACTTCTAGTGATTTCTACCTGAAGCTGCCACTTCTTGAGTTCTAGTGGGTCCAAGAGTTCATAGACCTTAACATAACCATCTGAGTATGCAGCAACCTACAAAAATGCCCATGAAGTCAACATTATTGAGTAGAATGATAAGTTAAGCAAAGGTATTTCTGTGCAAGATTGTACTATAAAATGGTAGTACATGTACGTGACATCAGAGCAGCTAAACAATTATGGCAATAGCACCACATTAATAGCATTGTGAGATGCCATTTGTAAAGGTAAACAAGAGAATAGTTCACAGGTTATGCAATTATATTGTCCACTTATTATGCTTTTCTAACACATTCAGTAAAGCTACTGCTGTTTATCATTGTGTTAAAATTTAAAATGTAAACAGGGAAATTAAAGGCCCAATCCACCATAAGAATTGATAAAATGGAAGCAACCTCCAAGACTCCTCATGCACATTGTGGACTAACATCAATTTTGTTGTAACCTCTTTCTATTGTTGACAGTGATTTAAATATCAGTATTGATGCATGTATTGCACCCTTGGGACACGGAAACATATCGGCATAGCATGGAAAAATCCTATATAGCACAGAATGTATCGTTGTTTTTGGGAACATTTGGGAAAATGAATGAATTCTTCAATGAAACTTCAGGAAATGTTTAAAAAAAAGAAGAAGAAGAAGAAGATGAAGAAGAAGACATTACATACTTAGAACTTAAAAGATCACAAAAAACAACAACATTAGTTTCTGTTTTATAAACTAAAGCTTATACAAGATGTAAATAAACATTTATCACCCACCATGAAAATTTTAATTTATAATAAATAAAATAACATGTCAACTCAGATCAAGTTGTCGAGTCGCCCTGACCCAGCTGAACATCGAGTTGGGTCAATGTTTCAGGTTTCTGAATTATGCCAAAGAGTAGTATAGGACTAGCCTGATGACATATTTACCAAGAAAAAGACATGCCATTTCTTGTTTCTCCAGAGGAACTAGCAGCGAAAATATCAAGATAGTAGAACACATCAAATCAAATTTTGAAACAGTTGGAATGCTAGAGTTGGTTAACACATCTGATGGTAAACTATATGATATTACGATGTAACGCCAACAAGCAGTCATTTGTAACAAAGGACAATTTTGAGTAATAATAAAAAAAAGTGAGTATGGTTAGAGAAAATGCACATAGACATCAAGACGAGATACTGTTGGTACTCACCAGTTTCAAACATGTTGAGGACATGCCAAATTTGAGATCTAGTACATGGGTTGCATTGCTTTCAAAGAGTTTGCACAGCTTCCATGAGAGAGGTTGTGTATCTAGATAATGAGAGGGGAAAAATAACATGGATCATTTTAGGGTGTTTTAACCACAAATTAATTGCAAATGGATCTAATTAATAAATGAATCATGAGAGTAAAAAACAAAATCAGTAGTATTGTTTCTTGGCATTAAGTTCACTAAATAAGAAGCTTCAAATCAAAATGGATTCAAAACAGTGATTTGCACACATTTCAAATTAGCTACCAATCTTACTTCTTTTGTATTTATCTTACTCGTTTGTTTATCCTGATGCATTGTAGTTTCTCAGGATGTCATTCTAGAGTAATGCATTTGGCTTCTAATTAAAATCTAATGCTTGTTGCAGATTTTTTTTTCTTTTCTTTTTTTTTTTTTCTTTTTTTTAAATTTGCTTGTTGCGGAGTAAAAAATAAAAGATTAAAAAAACAAAACAAAAAAACCATACTACTTTAAAGTTCTCAAAAGGCAAAGAAGAAAAGCTCATGCCAACCACCACAGCAGCAAATTTGCCCCAAAAACAAAAATAAAAGATAAAGTTGAGTAATAGTGCTGAGGTGATAGAGTACTAAAGCATATGCCCCACAGTTGGTATAGCTATGTGGTGTTTGCTGAGGTTATGGGATACCATAAACACCCCACTTCGATTACAGTTCCCCTCAACTATGATAAGGAGGGTCTTGATGGAATTGCTTGATGTGGATATTGCAGAATTTGGCTAAGGAATGACCCCAATTAGCCTAATCCCAACCTAATCTGATATTAACCTCAACTTCAGTTGGACTTAGCCCAGACCTACTTCATAATCATCTCAAACCCTTTTTTTTTTAAATGATTACTAATTCATTAAAGCCAAAAACACAGGAACATCAAAAACTCAGTAGATAACAAAGGTGACCAAGGTATCCCAAAACGGTTACGATACGGCCGTATCGGCCAATACGTAAAGGAAACGGTGGTGGCCGTTACGCGTTACGGGGTCGTAACGGCCGTAACGGCCGTTACAGAAAAAATAGGCCGTAACGGCCGTTACGGGACCGTTACGGCCCCGTAACGGACCGTTACGGCCCCGTAACGGTCATGTAACGGTCCCGTAACGGTCATGTAACTGTTTTCTTCAGAAAATAAAAAGGGGCCGTATCGGCCGATACGGGGTCCGTAACGGCCGTTACGGCCCGTATCGTAACGGTAACGGTGGTGGCCGTTACGGCCACCGTTACCGTTATGGAACACCTTGAAGGTGACACTCACCTCATCTCCCCTATGAAACTGAGAGACAAAAAAGAAAAACACAAGCACACCAGTGCCCAAGAGCAATCCCAGATCTAACTATGCAATGCACTTCAAAATCTCCACTCCAATTCCCCCAAAAATTATGAAAAGATCTGTTCCTGAAATTTGGAGTTGTGCATGCCCAGATTATAAGCATAGACATTATCCTCCTTTTAAGAACTGACTAGGAAACTGCTTTATCCTATAAAAAAAAAAATTAAAAATAAAAATAAAAATTACTGCTGTTGATGTCCTTCCAGATCCCCATGTAGGACCAGTGCCCAAGAGCAATCCCAGATCTAACTATGCACTTCAAAATCTCCACTCCAGTTCCCCCAAAAATTATGAAAAGATCCGTTCCTGAAATTTGGAGTTGTGCATGCCCAGTTTATAAGCATAGACATTATCCTCCTTTTTAGAACTGTCTAGGAAACTGCTTTATACTAAAAAAAAATAATAATAATAATAATAAATAAATAAAATACTGCTGTTGATGTCCTTCCAGATCCCCATGTAGGACCCCAAAAACTAGTCCATATGGGAGGTCCACTAAACCAATCCAGCAATGCTGCTCCAATGGACGCATTAAATACCTAAAGATACTGAATTTAGCATTGTGAACCCAATTTCCCCTCAATTCAAGCTTAAATAAACCACAAACCTCACCTAAACTATCATCCAACAAGTGGGACATGTGTGCCCCATTGTGGTTCAGACAGACTGCCGTCATATTTGTTTTAGTTATCCGTAGTTGGTAGAAAAAGTTCTCTCACCAGTTAGGATGATTCATCAACTGAGCTCTCTGTCGCCAAAATAGTTTCCCACTGCACAGAGCTTTATTGACATTTTTTTTTGGCACAAAAACATTTCACAGAGAAGTTTTCTCACCACAGACTTCTGATGAAGAATTTATGTACCGAGATAACTTTTCTCACCAATCACCAGTCAAGGTGCATTTATTGCAAACTGCCATTTTTGGCCCACATATCTCCCACTTCAAAAATCCAATATTTGCGATCTTATGGTCCATTTGTAGCCCTTCAGATGAAATTTCCAATGCAGAGTTTCGTGTATCAAGTTGTGGCCCCCTCAATTGGAGGTTTGCAACTGCTTTTCTGCAGAAATTTTTCAGGAATGTAATTTGCAAAAACAGTTCTGCCATGCCAATATTTCAAAACAATGGCTTAGTGGTAGACACTGTGTTTCAACTCTAAGGTCATGGGTTTGAGAACCCACGTGGTGTGTGTGTGGGTGTTAGAGTGTTTGTGTATTCACCTTTCAAAAAAAAAAAAAAAAAATTCAAAACAATAGCTCAGTTTCTCTCCTAATTTTTCATCCATTCTTCAGCTAAATACCCTCCAATTACCTTATAATTCCTTCCCATACCATTCTAACTAGTTTTTCTAAGAAAATTCCAAATTTACCCTCCAAATTTGAATTTAAACAAGGAATCTTCTTGTCAACTGATTTTCCCTTCAATTCCCAATTTACCATCATATCCACCAATCACCAACCCCAACAAATTGGAATAAGGCTCAGATGATGATGATGATACTCCAACGCAATGGTTTTCCATAAGTCGCCTACTTTAATTTACCCATACATCTTTTCAAATTACCCATTCAAAATTTCTATAAATGCACCTTTATTTCTCAGAGAAAGAGATATTACTTCTCTGAAATCTAAAATATTTATTACCGAGGAGTCTTCTTCCTCCCTTAACAAGAGCTCAGCAAGTACATTACATCCTTTCCATTTGGTTGGAGATAATACCAAAGAAAATGGCAAATACAGGGGGATGAGCAGAAGTTGCAGAGATTTCAGAGAAGTTGAGCTTGGTTCTGGCTAATTAGCATGCCTAGGCCATTGGGCTTTGAGAAATGGCTCTAGCAACCTCATCCTAGCAAGAGTTTCCCTCAAAATCTCCACATTATTTCCCTTTCTCAGAGCACAAAACTCGAACTCAGAGAAGATTGGACAAGGCCATCAGTTCCTGATGGAAGACAATCAGGACCCGGAGTTAGAGCAAGACACCACCAGAGTGTAGCAGCATTTGATTCTCCTTCTAACTTTTTACTCCTTTTCCTCTTCCATGTTAATTCCTCCCAGGAAAAAAAGAAGAAGAAGCAGAAATTCATGTGGGAATTGAATTTCTTACATTGTTTAGTGGAGACCACAATTGACAGGCAGAAAGTGGCGTGTAACACCTTCCCTAATCCAACATCAAGCCATGTACTCAGATCTCTGATTTGCAAGATCAGTAGAAATTGAAAAGGTCAGTTCAGGAAGGCTTCAAGCTTCCCTGAAATCGAAGCTAGTGGTGACTCCAAAACAACCGGCTTTTCACCAATTTCGTGGCGGAAATTGAGTCTGTTTACAGGACAACTTTACAAGTACTAAAGCTTTACCCCATAGGAGGTATTGTTAAGTCTAGCATGTGGCGTTCAACCTCAAATCTTATGCTAAAGAATAGCAGAAATGCAACAAACAAACAACAACTCAATGCATGCATACTCTCAATACACTTTTTACCACCAAATCTTGGTGTACAAATATCTCAATCATTAGAAATTTCCCGTTTATGCTCATCGCAATAGATAATAGAGTGAGGGAAAGTAGACTTAGATGGTTTGGTCATGTGCAGCGGAGACCAAGAACTACACCGGCTAGAAAGAGTGAGTTAGTACGAGTTGAAGGTTCTAAAAGGGCAAGAGAAAGGCCCAAAAGGACGTGGGTGAAGTTAATAAGAAAAGACTTGACAACCTATGGTCTAACTTAAGTTATGGCCCCTGATAGAGTGGAATGGAGGAACAAGATTCATGTAGCTGACCCCAGTTAATTGGGATAAGGCTCAGATGATGATGATGATGATGATGCTCACCACCAGTGTTTGCATTATCTCCGATATTATCGAAATATCCCCGATATTATCTCTATTTCTAGCTCAGCGACACCGATAACACTGGTAGCAACACCGATAACACTGATAGTATAAAAAATTCTTGATATCGGTGATGTATCACTAAATATTGCCAATGTATCAATATTGTTAATATTTTCAATTGTGTAAATTACAAGCGCTGTTTGTATTGTCAATACATTGATCCCGTTAGTGTATTGCCAATATTTTTTATTGTGTAAATTCCAAGTGTCGCTTGTATCGTCAATGTATCTGCAATATTTCGATAATATCGCCAATGTATCGATATGCCAAAAATCTATATATTTAAAAAATTCCCATTTCATATTTCTTATGGGTGCATAGTTGTATGCAGCGTTCAATTTGTTGACGATAACATTGATAATATCACGATATTATCATTATCGCAACATGGCAATAACGAGACCACAATCTTTAGTTTCTTTTTCAGTTGTTAACGATTTGTTTGGAAATTTCATGTGTTGCCGATATTCTGAAATATCAAGAGATGTTTGGATGGAAGTTCAGATTTTGGATGAATGAGATGATTGGACTAACTTCTTACGACAACACATGCTTTTAAGCCCCCATTAAATAGAAACCTATTATGTATGCATTTTTTATGCAATTTTTTTATTCCTAAATATGTAACTATGTGTATTTTATCAACTCCTGAGGTTTCATTGAAAAATTCCACTGTCTTTCCCATTTTCTTCGCATTTCCAGTTATCAGCGATATTATCGGCGATATTGATATTGTTTCGGTATCCCCGGCTAGCGAAACTTGTAGCGATACCGAAACTTCGAACACTGCTCACCACAATATTATAAACAATGCCATGTGACATTTGCATAGGGAATCTGAAGTCAGGGCTTCACGCCTTCACTTCCCAAATGCTCTGCAACAACCTTGTGTACCCATGCCCATGGTGACACTATAGGACAACGTTACAGCTATGGGATACATCATCATACCAAAAAAACCATTACGTTTTCACACAACTAGTGTTCAATTTTTTGTCTAAAAAGACTTGTACTTATGTGACTAAAATAAAAATAAAGGTTAGGACAATCACATTTGAAAACAAAAATAAAGAAGCTGACTAAATCGCATACCTTCTTCAATCTCCTCCCACAACGACAATGTTCCGTCCACACAAATGCAGGCAACTGCATCACCGTATTCTGGAGGAACCCAAACAACTTTCATTATGCTGCCCTGATGTGCCTGTAAGAACACTCAACAAGTTCAAAATGCTATAAGGATAAATAAACCTAAAACTGATCCAATAAATATCAATTCATTGGGCTAAAATGCTGAATAGCTATCTGATCAACTTTCCTGATAAAATAATAAATTTTTAATAAGGGTGCGTTTGGTTGCCCCGAACATAATGAAATTGCATGATATTTTGCAATAAATTAAACTAATTAATCATGTAATTTCATGATGTTTGGGCAAACCAGGCACCACTTTTATTAAATTAAAAAATTTGTGGGAAGATCTTAAATCATCTCTAGAGACTTGAATAGCCTAGATCTAGTTGGAGGCATAAATGGGTGAAAAAATGGAAGATAACAGTAAAAAAAATTTTGAAAAGTGTTCAGGTCAGGACGAGTCACACGGACTAGGGCTCACTGGCCCCGACTAAGCCGAGTCTCAAGCAACTCATCTGAGTTATACCGAGCCAGACTAAGCCTACCCCGCCCTCCAAGACTCACAGTATCAACTCGACCTGGGTCTGACCAAGTCCGAGTCTACTCGAACAAGTCTTCAAACCATCATCTTTAATGCTGAATTTTTTTAGAATGCGAGCCATTGAAAATGTTATTTTCAGTGTTCTACATTCATCTACATGGAGTGACGGTCAGAATCATCAGTTCAACCTAAGAACATGGACGGTTACAATCATCACATCATCTCAGCATGTGGGCTAAAATGAGGCAACACATGTTGGTGATCCTGACAAACTTGGAACTAACTGCATTGCAACAATCACAATAAAAAATAAAAAATAAAAAGAACGTTGGCCACTTTCTTTAGCTGCACTTATCAATGACTTCCTTCATGCGCTACAAGATCCAAACCGATAATCAGCTACGTCCTACATAGGATTCGACATATTCCAAGTTTCACAAAGATTGCACAAAGTAGAGGGTTTTTTTTTTTTTTTAAGGAAAAACAAGATGGACGGCCCAGGGGATTTTGATTGATTTCCTTTTTATAACCATATATAGTTTCTTTCCCCAAAACTCCTCCAACAGAATGGTTATGGCTCTCAAATCTCAGATGGATGTTAGTTTTTTGGGGTATGGCTCATCCAAAATAGACCACAACTGATGATAGGTTCAGATCGATCAAACACGTGCACGAGAAGCAGGCTACTAAAAATGATTAAAAAAAAAAAAAAGAAAGAAGAGAGAAGAAGAAGAAAGAAAAAACCTTCCAACGAAAGGTGAGGCGGAGAGCGGAGGAAGAAGAAGAATCGGGATAATCGTAAATGGAGAGGGTTCCATCGTTCGATCCCGTCGCCATTCTCTGCCCGCTGTAATTCCATGAACAGCACTCGCTCCCTTTCTCCAGCGTCACCACCGTCTTCTCCATTCTCTCTCTCTGCTCGAGGAAGCCCGGAAAATGGAAAGAGAGCGAAAGATCACTAGTCTACTTTAGAAGAACCTTGATACTCTAGGATCGTGTGACGGTTGATATGCAGGCACCAATAAATTGTTTATACTTCTCATTGAAATAAATCAAATCGAACTGTCCAAATTATCGGTCTCAATTTTGATACATCAAAAACCAAATGTTATACTGAATTTTGCTCATAAGTAGTAGCCGATTTTGGATTATGACCTATCTAAAGGAGAACACTCCTGTGAAAATGTGGACGCGTATCGACAACCACACCGTGCCAGAGTAGCGAATAACTCCCCTTCGTGTACATGAGTCCTGGGCTGACAAAGGGCCGGGTTTAGGCTGGGCCAGGCTTGGTCCGGGCCTTGCAAGACCCTTAACGCCCAAGCCCCAAAGCCTAGAAAGGGCCTGCCTCAGTCAGCACGAGCCTGACCCAAAAGATTGGTTGGGCCCAGGCCTGTCTCAACCCAACCCAGTATTAAAATTGATGAAATCTCTATTTCCCACTCCAATGTTGCTGACCTATCCATTGATTAAGTGGGCTGCAAATGCACAAAGAAATAGATATCTTAGAGGAGTGGAACCAATGGTCTACATTGAAAACTGGCGGTTTGCCTAACCAAGGATTGTTGTAGGATGTATCACACATGAAAATATGAAGCCAGGCTAAAATGACTTGAGCCGAAGCCCAATGTAAATTGATCGGGCATGCATAAAACACCCAAGCTCGGCCCAAAACCGGGTTGATCGGGCTCCCCACATTACTGCATTGGATTGTCTAACCATGTCCGAAAAATGCATAGAGTAAGTCCAGTTCAGAGCCAGATGACTTGGGTGAATGTTTCATTCTTGGGTTGAATGGGGCCATTGCTGTGATTCTTTGGCAACTTAGGACCATAGGATCGGATTAGAGTTGTCAATTGGCTGGTCTGGCACACTGGACTTTCATGTCCCGCCTGCTTTGTGCTGCGGTAAGAGCCCATTAGGCAGGGCCGCTTTGGCGAGGCTTGGCCTGGCATGGACGTTTTAGATTTCAAGTGACATTTTTGTCATATATCATGCATGATGGGGCATCCTTAATGAACATCCAAGATCTTGTATAAAAGTTGGTGGCCAGGCTCGGCTTCAGGCTGGACACACGGGCTCAGACTGTGAATAACTGGCCTGACTTCTTGAGCCACTTTGTTTTGATCCATCACAGGCCTGGGCGTCCAAATTTCACCCCTTCTCTCTAAGTGAGGACCACTTCAAGGACGGATCATGTGCATATCAGACCCATGGTTGGATGATCCAAACCATTCAATCTGACATTATGGGTCTTCCTTAAAAACCTTGTTGGATGCCACAAATTGAACCAGCTAAGCTGTGGGCCACACAGTTTACCCACGTCAAAATCCAAAATTTACTCTGCTTCAGTGATCCTCACTAGATGATTGGTGGACATCCCATGGACAGTTTAAATGATGATCAATGGTCCAAATCAAGCAGATGTCCATCCATCAGAAGTTAGCATCTTCCAATTGATCTCGTTTTTGGACTGTGACTTACCTACAGTGGGTCCAGACTATGAAAATCAAACATGCCTCTCATTGACCACAAGATATGTACTGATTTTGGAGCCATAACCTTGTCACTGTACTTATCAATGGGTTTTCAGTTTATATAAGTGGCCCATGGTTCAATAATCCAAAACACTGATGCAATCGAAGGATCTTGCTATGAATGGTTATGAATGGCCTATGCTATGGTATGGAATTTTTTTCTTTTTTCTTTTTTTTTTTAAGGCTGAATCAGAACTTTTGCTTTATTTCTATCTTAACCGTCTAATGGTTAGCCAATGGTTAGCCATCCATCCACAATGGCCCTACGACATGAATGATCTGGATTACAGTACTACGGGTTCCACAAGTGCAAATAAAAGAACCCAAACATTACCATACGACCATTTAGGCGTCCAGGTTCCATTTGGTTTCTACTTGGGCAACTAGGGGCCATGGTTCTGTGGGTCTCCCCTGCTAGCCCAACTGGAAGACCCTGAGGCGTTTCAACAACCCGTCTCAGGTTCGAAATGCCAAGGAGACACACTAACCCCACTAGTGGGTGCGTGCATGCATGGAAGACTTAACTGTAGGTCCCATTTATCAGGTCTGTTGCAAACTGAAAACTCAAACGGTACTGTACAACCTTTCCTTGGGAGCATTGTATGACAACCCCTGCCTGATCATCTTCAATAGCATCACAGGTCATAAATGGCAGATGCATCTTTGGATGGCCACCACCCACCCACTACAAATAGGGAACTTCATGTGCCACTGTGTACATATTGGCCTTTTGTAGCATGGTTTTAGGAGACTAGGGTGAGTCTTGTGCGACTTGTTTGAGTTGACTCGGAGCTGGCCGGGCGCAATGCAGTTCAATACCATAGGACACCCCGACTTGGGCTGAGTTTCTGAATAGGGAGTATGGCTCCAACTAGGGTTTGGGTCTACAGCAACCTGGCTGACCCAAGCTGTGTTAGGGTCGAGTCGGATCAGGTTGAGTTGTCGGGGTCCTTGTAAGGTTGGCAAATTCCAACCAGAGTTGAAATCGGGTTGGATTTCAATTGAGCAAATTCAATCGGCTTAGTTCAGGTTGAGCTGGTTTAGGGTTGAATACAGAGGAAATCGGGTTGAGGTCGGATTGGAATTCACAGTCGATTGGATTGCAGGTTGGGTCCTTTGGACATTAGATCCAACTCAGGTCGACTCTCAACCAGTCCCAACCCACCCAAGTTGCACCCCTATTAGTATTAGGGATTGCTGCCACTCAGATTGGAGACCGGGCGAGTCAGTCTGAGTCACCCAGCCATGTAATCTTTAAGTACAGCACAAATTCATATGCCACTGTGGAAACATCACATGATCAGATGAAACATTGGCCTTCTTTCTGTAGTAATTGCTTACCGACCCGCGGATGAGATTGGTAGGATCAGATAACCAAATTATAACTGTTCAAATTGTTGATTGGTCTTATTCTTAAGTTTCTAACCATCCATTTTGCTGGCTACTGATTGGATGGCTAGGTTCTTGTAACGAGTGTGAGTTTTACAAGGTGGCTTATGAAAAGTGAACTGGGCCAAGTGGAAGATCCGGATCAAATTCATAATATTGTCATAAACCTGACAATATGGGACTTGTAGCACTGGAAGTTTTTGGTGCAAGGATAGCACTTGATGATTTCTCTAACCAAAACATTGTCATGCATCTACAGAACACGTGTGGTATCTATAACTGTCACATGTTGAAATGGTGGTAGAAACTGAAATTAAAATAAAATAGTAAGATAAATCAAGTTTTAAAGCACATATTAAAGCTTTATTCGCCCCCTCTCATTAATATGAAATCGTTGTTGGGTTCCTAGAGAAACGCTTTTAGGATACGACAAGCCATGGTGGAGCTGCTTCCAACAGCCACAAAGAGACCACAGCAAGAACTTGATATGCAGTTAGCAATTTTGGCAGACTTTGTGTATTTAGAAAACAGATAAATCCACTATACTTGCTTTAATTTTAAGAGAAAGACGATAGAGAGAAAATGTGAATATCTTGTATTAATCCTCAATCCATAAGAGGTTTTTATAGAGAATGAAGGGTCGAATGTACATTTTCACAAAAGGCAATTCTTAAAAACGCACCTGAAATCGTTCACAATGGTTAGGCCTTTTAAGAAGAAACTCAACTTAATGCAAAAGGGCATTTCTTACTGTCGAAAGGCACAATGATCAAATTTTGGTTACACTAACCGTTCTCACATCGAAAGGTGCACCGGTAAGATTCAACCAACCAAAACATAGCAACAGTCGAGATTCGTTGGCAGATTTGTGACACGGCCATTACAGGCTAGCCAACTTGTGAAACAGTCGATAAAAGTTAGCCGATTGACTCAATGCTCGCAATTCACCGGCCATTCAATGCAACAATCGTTATCTGTCTACTAATCAGTAGGACGGCTATAACTATCGGCCAATAAGTAAAACTACCACTCTCTTCTTACTGGTTTGCTTAATAGCCATTTACCACCAACTGATCTCCACAATTAGTTGTTATCTCCTGGTTGATCTTGCGATGAACATACTTACTATGGTCAATTCTGCAAAGGCTAGCCTAGTCGCATCGTGAATCGTCACTAGCACCTCTACAGCTACACTACCTCACAGATAGGGCTGAAAGTCGAGCGGGTTCAACCCAACCGACCCATGACTGAGCCGACATTGGGTTGGGCTTAAGCAGAAAGTATCAGATCCGATCTTTAGCTTGGGCTACGCAAACACCAACTCGATAAAACTTGGGTTGAGCTTGGGTTGAGGTCCCGGGTTGCCTGACCCAACCTTAACCTGATTTATATACAACTTATAATTTTATATTGTAGTTAAGTAAATTTATTAGTTTATAATTCTTTAATAAGTAAACTTATAATGTTTGAATTTTGATATGCTTGAGTGTTAAAGTAGTAGTTGTCCTATATTTTAGCTTTTTTGTTTAGAAAAAGTGAAGTTCTTTACAATAAATAATTATATAGATAATTAACAAAGTCATAGGTACAAAAAATAAGACGTGTATTAAAATATGATAAACTAATGTAATAACGAAAATATTAGCATGTATTAACCCGATCGACCAACCCGACCAAGCCGCTTGGGTTGAGAGTTCCCAACGCCAGGTCGGGTTGGGTTGGGTTGGGTTGGGTTGGGTTGGGGTTAAGGTATAGGAACCTTGGGTTAAGTTAGGGTTGAGCATCGATCTAACCCTACCTGCCCGACTTTCAACCCTACTCACAGCCCACACCCTCTTCTGCGCCGGCGTATGCAAGTCAACCTTTTTCTCTCCCCATTCTTAAAGAAAAAATATTAGAGAACTCATAACTTATAAACCCCTTTAAATAAAATAAAAAAATTCTCAACAACCCAATTTTTTTCTCTTTAAACAATGTTCTTTTTTTTTTTTCTCTTTAAACAACATGGAACTAAATTTTTTTAAAGATTTTTCACTTTTCAAACAAGGTTTTGAAGGAAAAATGAAATTTAAATTTGTTTTAAATGTTAGCAAAAGTGTAAGTGCAAGACTATAATATTTCTATTATTCTATTTAACCAATCCAATTGAGATAAAATCTCAACAACCCACGTTTAAAACCAGCTTTCAAAGCAAGTGATGTCACATGAACATATATTCATCACTTGTTAGTGCAAACTTGCATAAACGGACGTGCACATGCAATGAAATGAGTGAGAGGGCAATGCAATGAAAATGGAGAGAGAGAGAGAGAGAGAGAGAGAGAGAGAGAGAGATTGTACATGAAACTAAACATTGTGAATGCAGAATAATAGGTTACAATTAGCACCAGGGATGGCCCATCCATGACGTGAATTAAGCCGTCAATTTAGCTTATGAAAATGTAGCTGAGAGAGAAAAAGATCATCACATCAATTGTCTTAGCAAAATGTTCGTTGAATTTCTTGGGCCAGTTCCTCCGCACTAAGTTCGCATTCAACACCAATCTAGAAAAAAAATAATAAGAAGAAGAAGAAATAGGAAAAAGAACAAACTCCAATCATTAGCTAGCATTATTCAGCAACCTTAGTCAATGCCAAAAGTAGGGCTATTCTAAAGCATGAATACTATATCAGTTTACACCATTGTTTTATAACCCAAACCGGGGCCAGCCAATTGGACTGGTTGGCTTAAACTCGAATGATGTGGGGAAGAAGTGGTAACATCCTTGAATTCACAAGGCTTTTGGGACTCCTCAACCGGACTTCCTCAAAATCTATGAGGGAAAATTAAAATAGAAATAATTCCTAATAAAATTCAAATAAATTGATTGATGGTAAAAAGAAAAAGGAGCTTACAACTGTTTAAATAAGAAATTCAAGCATAGGACAAAGTTCTAGAGTTAGACTCCAACCCAAATACCCTAAAAAACGTAACTGACTATAAATAGTAAACTTACTATTTATAGACAACCTCTATTTCTATTAAACTTCATGATTTTCAGCCAAAAATAGTAGGTTGTCGATTCGACCCAACCACGTGATTCTCCTAACTTTTCTAAGCCCTTTTCATGTTGGGCACAACTTATACAACTCAAAGGATCAAAAGTTATACTTAACTAAAACTTATTATTTATAGTAAAAACAAAATTAAATTAAGCTTATGACCGTTGATTTGATTGAATCTATCAAATCCGGCATGGGCAACCCGAGGGTTAGTTGGCTTAAGTAGCTCGAGCTACTCCAAAATCATATATTATATGTCCCATAAATCATCTCGAATTACGAGATACAATTGTTTTATGGTTCTGATGGCCCAAATCACTTCTGCTTCCGATCAAGCTTTCTCTGGTCCATCTTAGCCATGAAAATGTCTACGGCCCGCTCTTCATCACCGAACCACCACATGTTTCTTACGAAAGTAGGTTTGCCCCACAAGTACAGCAATATGTAATTTTGAGAGTATTGTGTTAATTCATAGTTGAGAAATGCAACAGTCGTTCGCAAGGGGAGATTGAAGAGGTGATTCGTGCCACACATGCCACCATCACATGCTTTTGCAGGATCTCATGTGGAGGCAAGGTGAACATGCCCTAGCCAAATGTCAAGAAAGTTATAATTTCAAGTGGGCCACTTGTTATAGGTAAAATATGAGCTGACCTCAGGTCGGACCTGAATACAGGTCGGAATCATCCGATCTGACCTGGAGCCCAACTCCCAGACTTTGTCAAAGGACCGACCTCGGCCATGCAACGAACTGAGCCTCATCATTACAATCCCATAATCTTAGGCTTATGCCAAGATAATAGGAGAGAGATTCGGAGAATCGTCAAAGGGTGCGTAAATGCCCGGCAACTACGAAATGGCCCAGAGATTTGGGAGATCCGAGATTTCCTCCACAAGGATTACGTTTCCTTATGGGAATATAACTCCAAAACATAAGTTTATAAAAGGATACCTCCTCTTTATCAAAAAGGTAAGAAAAAACTCTTACTCACCCAAGAGATTACTTACCCCAAAAAGCCTGAACTGACTTAAGCATCGGAGGACTAACGGCCGGTCCCCGGCCCCTCCTTTAGTTGTTGTTTATCCTTACAGGTTTTAGAGAGAGAAATTAGCCTCTCTTTACATCTCGTGAGATCGATTGTCAACCTCACCTCATTCGTTGTTAAAATCTCAGCAACAACACCACTAGTATTATTTATAGACTATTGATCATCATTTATCTAATTAATATCACCTTCTCTCCTCCCGAATATTAACAGCTACTGACAACTTGTTTGCTATGTAGTGGCAATGGAAAGGTTTGCACTTAATCATTTTTCATCTATATAAATGGGTTTTCCAACAGCATTTAAAAGCTTTTAATTTATACGTAAGATGCCCAATGAGCAATAGGGACCATTCATCCAATAGTACAATTGGGAGCAAGCCATGGTACAAGAGTAGAGAAGCCGATTTATTCGAACCATCTATTAATTTTCACAGAGATGTCTTCAATCTGACCATTTAGAGGACATTGGCTGAAATTTCTCCAGTTTTGCTATTTGCTCGTAGACTATTTTGGTCACGTTAGGTTGATAGATGGCCGCATGCTCTTTAATGCGGTTTTGCTCGTTTTGTTTCTACGTTTAATGCAATATAGGGCAGGTGTAGTCAGAATTAGGGTTTAAAATATGTGATTCTAAAACATTCTTAAGGACTAAGAAAGCTTTGGAGAGAAAAAATTTAGATTTTTTCTCATGGAGCTTTGATCCGGGTGAGTCCATCTCTTGTATCACCGTGGTGTTATAAAAAAAATAATAATAATAAATAAAGTGAAATGTAAGAATGGATGATTTAAGATGATGATTGGACTATTAATTTTGTTTTTTCCACTCAAATTTCAGAGTCTGTTTTCCTTACTCTTGATGATCATCTAATTGGCGGGATTTTTGCACCATGGCTTATACTTAATTGTAGAAATGAATGGACAGTCTGGATGACGATTGGGCATCCCACCTGTCACTTGAAAGCTTCAGGGACATTGATAGCATCTCATGAAGGAGAACGTTGGAAAACCCACACACACATGTATGCTGCTTGATGAGTGGACTGGCATGATTTTCAGGGCATGTCATTAGTGGCCCCCGCTTGAGGAACGAATTGGATGTGTGCCACCTTGGCACATGTGCCATGGTTAGCTTTTTCAGAGTCTCCCCTATCAGGCCAGCACACTCTCCACAGCTCAGTATCTTCTAATTAAGCAGCCAATATCACCGCCTTGTGAGAATAGCAACTTGATTTCGAACCAACTTCTGTAGTCCGATTGGCAAGGAGGAGATCGTGTACAAATGGCTCACAGCCATCCATTTAAGCCGGGCGGGAATCTATAAACACTTTCAAAGTGGGATCGGGCCATTGATATTTTTCAAAACAGATGCCATTCTATTTGAGGAAAGCTTTGGTGCATAACTAGGGTTCTTCCGGTGTCCATGCAACGAAGATGATGATAAAGAAGAAGAAGAAGAAGAAATGTCTATTCTAGTTAGCATTTACCTTGATGGTGAATGAATTCAGCATGGTGTCATCAATGGTGCTGATGCTTGCATGGAGTATCTCGAGGGACAGACCTTCAATGGCGTTGATTATCTTCAGGGCCTGGCCAGGAATCCTGTAGGACATGGTCTTTAGAAGGACATTCGGCCCGGAAAACTTCACTTCCACATTGGCGACTGGTGATTTCGAGTTTGCGCCGAGGCCTGTAACATTTTCAATGGAGGAAGGTTCATGTGAAGTAGCCATGGTGGGTGAGAGAGAAGGTTGATGCATCCTAGGGTTATAAGGGCTAGTTGGTTGTGGGGTCCGTGGACTTATGGGTAAGCTTACTCTAGAGCTCAGTGATGGGAGCCTTGGGCTTAATGGCGTGGATCTTGGGCTAAGAACTTCACTGTATGCTTTCCTTCGTTTCTTCGCTTCGAGGAATTGTAAAACGTGTTGTAGCTCTTTGATGAAATCCACAACTCCTTCAATGATCGATGCTTGATCTCCCTATAATCAAAACAAAAGGAGAAAGAACACTGTTAGACACTACATGGAGGCATTAGGTTGCTTTCAGATGGCATGCAAAATCTGTGAATGGAGAAACTCTTCGAGATCCTCTCTTCGGCATCTTACCATGTATGTAAATTACAAAAGCAGGATTTCATTTTGATCCTAATGTTAAAGATTAGAATATAACAATGGAATCACAATCTTAAAATATGTCTCTCTCAACAGGAGTAGATTGAAGAGTTCAATCCATTATGTAGGATATAAGAAGTGACTCAAGTTTATCTTATGTGGACAACCAAACAAGTAATTATTGCAATTCATTGTGTTTCCAAATTGACCTGAAACAGTAGTAATTGCAATTTGGAGCAGCAATATTGAATTAAGTTATTGCATCTGAACATCCAAACACTGCGCCCAAGTATAAATCATGCTTAAGTACGCACATGATCTTATAGTGATCAGCATTCACTACAATTGCAAAATCTTCAAGAAGGTGAGATTCTCTTACTCTCTTTGCATAGAAACAAGGCATCAGAGAGCGCAAGACCGACAGATTCTCGTTCATTTGCTTCCTTCGGTTCCTCTCCACTGTAATATGCGACATCGGTTGCGGCCCGTCCAGGGCTACTTCTTCTGAAGAAGTTGCTACACACAGCTTCTGCCTCTTGCAAGCAATTGGGTCTTCGATCTCTAACTCATGTTGGGTGCTTGATGGAATCGATATCTGTGGAACCAATCCTGCTGCGTCTACTGTGTCATTGAACAGCGCATTTTCGAGGGTGTCCAAGATGGCAAAGACGTTTTCCGGCGAATGGGCACTGGCCAAGTTGATGGTACAAAACTCTGGGTGGTCGAACAGTTCCGATAAGCCGTCAGCCATATCGCAGAGCCCACCAGAATACTGCTTTTGCTACAGTGAAACCGCTTATTGGCTTTGTAGGGTGGCAAAATTCTCAAATGAGAATGGAGAAAACGCACATGAACCCAAGAAAAGAAAAAGGCCGTTATCATAAAAGTGAGGCTACGGCTAGTAATTATCTCATGTCTAAAGTACTGGAGCGAAAACGACCCAATGGAAGCGGATTGAGGACCTCGTTTATGTACGCAAGGCGTCAAAACCGACCTGTGAAGGGCCCACCTTGATGCATCTATTTATCCAATCCGTCCATTCCATTTCTAAGATCAGGCTGACCATATGAGAGTAAGAATAAGGCAGGTCCAACGGCCAGGTCAACCACACTAGAAATGACTCTTGCATTTAATGTTATTTGAGCATTTAATGCCACCATAACTTATTATTTGGTGTGGTCGGCCTGGATGCGGACTGCGTCCAAACCGAGCTGTGGAAGGGCCACCGTTATGTATTTGTTTATCTACTCCGTCCCTTCCTTTTCTAAGATCATTTTAAAGCATGAGAGGGTCCAACTACATCAAATACAGAGCTTGAGTTACATTAAATGCATCAAGCATTAAATGCAAGAGTCATTTTGGGTGTCGTTGACCTGCCCCATTCTTGCTCTCAAGTAGTAGCCTGATCTTAGGAATATAATGGACAGACTAGGTAAATAGATATACCACGGTGGGCCCTTTCATAGCTCGGTTTGAAAGCTTTGCATGCTAAGGAAGGACGCAATCTGCTTCCCACCTTGATGCAACGTCCAAACTCAGCTGTGGAGGGGCCACCATAATGTATTTGTTTATCTACTTCGTTTATTCCTCTTCTAAGATCATTTTAAGGCATGAGACCAAGAATGAGGTAGATCCAACGGTCAGGTCAGCTACACCATAGATGATTTGTGCATTTAATGCAACTTATATTTAATACTTGGTGCATTTAATGCAGCTGAACTTGTATTTTGGTGCATTTGACCTCAGTGTTGGATCTTCCTTATCCTTGGTCTCATGCGGTCGATCTGATCGATCTTAGATCGAGAATAGATAGAGTGGATAAACAGATATATCACAGCGGTCCCTCCATAGCTTGGTTTGGACGTTTTGCGTCCATATTGAGTTTGGACACAATTTGCGTCCAATCAACCTGCCTGTTGGACTTGCCTCATTCTTGGTCTCATGTGGTCAGCCTAATCTTAGAAATGAAATGGACAAAGTGGATAAATATAAACATCACAATGGGCCCTGTTGATACCGTTTTCTGGTCGACAGACGAGGTGATGGAATTTGTATATGTAGGAACAGATCGTCGGAAGAGATATCCTTCGGATGAATCGGCAGAGATGTTTAGATCGACGGCTTGAGTTAGATTCTACAAAACACCACAGAAAATGGTAAAGGGGGGTGGCTGGGATCCAGCCGTGAACCCTCCGATGCCTAAATCGTAATCACCTTTGATAATCGTAAGATGACTTGTCATAGAGATTAGAGCCTACCTGTCGTTAGAGTTAATCTTCTTATTTATAGGCATTGATCATAGAGTTATTGAGCTGAGATCACGGCACATATCTTGCCTTTTGTCCGGGAATCTGGGCGAGAATCTCGGACCGTTCTGATCTTTCGGACGGTTCCGATCTTGAGGGGATGCGCCATCATCTATAGGCAACGTCAGGAAGGGATGAGCTAGGCTCTCGTATGCTCGGCAGATTAGGTCCGCTCCGATCTGACCTTGAAGGAGGTGAAGTCATCAGTGCAGACCTTCGGCTTACGGTAGGATTTCGAGGTCTTTTGTCCTCGGATCGGTTATGAGAAATTACCCATAACAGCTGTCCCCCCACTCCCGAGGTGGATATTTCTATCTCGGGAGTTTACTGTATTTGACCTCATTTTGGCGGCAACTGCGCATTAAATGCGCTGTTTCGAATTTCGAAAAGGCGCAATGATGTTCGTACGGCGTGGCAGCTTTTCATTTCGGCGGACGAATGGTGTCATGACACGTGGGGCCTCGTATCTTCGAACGGACGGGCCGAATATCGCTATCTAATGAGATGCTGACACGTGGCAAGCCTTGTCGATAGTCGCGTCGGTTCGTTCTTTGAGACCGTAGATAACTGCCGCGTGGCACAGCACGTTCTGCGTGCTGTCTCCTGCTACAGTATAAATACTGTACTTAAGGATTTTTCCGGATTTCTTTCATCTTCCTCGTTTGCGATTTCTTTCTTCCTCCTCACAGTGTTCCCTTTGATTCCTTCGCGATTTCCTCTGGGCCATTCTTCAAGATCCCCTTCGGACCGCTGTGATCTCAGCAAGCTGTCCTTGCTTTCTTTCTTTGGCCCACTTTTTGTCCGGAAAGTAATCCGGTAGGTTGATTTATATTCCGTTCTCTTTTCCAGTTCTTCGTTCTCCCCCCTTTTTTTTTCCTTTCAATGACTGGTTCGGAGGATAGTTCTTCACGGACTCTGTCCTTGGCCATTGGGGAATCCAGTATGATGGAAACCCAAGTTGTTACCCCGGAACCATCAGGAGAAGTTTTGCTGGCTGAAACTCCTTCGTCATTCGCTTCGGATGAAGTTCCAGTGGCTGGGACTTCAGGTCGGGTTGCTGACCGGGTCTCTGATTACCCGGCCGACCTGATCTGGACAACCCTTAGACCATCTGACCTGATTAGGATCAGGTCGGAATATTGTATCCCTGGGGCCTTAGACCTCAGGCTTCCTGGCCTTGACGATTTTCCGACCCGTCCACCTGGAGACCAGGTTACTGTGTACGCCTCATTCTTTGAGGCTGGTTTCCGCCTTCCCCTCCTCCCTGATGTGAGGGAGTATCTATCCGCAGTTAACCTCGCTCCGGGCCAGTTGGCTCCGAACTCCTGGAGGACTTTAATTAGCTGCGTCGCTCTATGGCGCCAAGTCCACGCTTCGGACCCGACACCCTCCGAACTGAGGCATGTATACCAACTGAAGAGCCATCCTGACTCAAAGGGGTGGTTCTATATGTCACCTCGGGGGAGGAAAGGACATCGGTTGATAGAAGACCAACCCTCCTCAATTCACGGGTGGAAGGAGGAGTGGTTCTTCGTATCCAAGGGTTGGGAAGGGGCCCGACCCGAAGTTAACTTCCCAGACCGAAGAGTCAACAACTGGTTTTCAGTTCCAGGTCGGGTCCGATACTTTCCCTTTTTTTTTTTTTTTTTTTTTTTTTTTTTTTTTTTTACTGACATCTCTTTTCTTTTTTTTCTTTTTTTTTTAGTTCGTGGTGATCCTCCAGCCCTCAGCTCGGAGGAGGAAGAGCGCCTGATTGCTGTGTGGGAGCTAGATCCGAGCTTCCGCAGCGTAAAACTTCTTCTGTCCTTTGAAACCTTATCCGACCTGGGCATCAACCCTCGAGGTAGGTATTCATGAGTACTGATCAGTTAGGTTTTTCTTCTGTACTTTACTTACGTGATGCTTTTTTTTTCAGGTATGTCTGCTCCTACTTCCCGAAGGAAGATGTCGACCATGACGGCCGAAGAAAAGGAGCAGATTCGAGAGAAGAAGAGGCAGAAGGTGGTGGCGAGGCGTCCCCGAGTACGCCCTTCTGCCCTCCCGGCGGAGGATGCTCCTCTTCAACCAGCCGCTGAGGCGATCTCAGAAGCACCTCCAGTCGAGGTTGCGCGGCCAGACCTTCCCGCTGAGCTTCCACCTCCTGTCCAAGTTATTGACTTGGTGGAGGGCGGTGAGGCCGGCCCATCTGGGGCATCGGCCCAGGACACCTCGGCTCAGGGTTCATCTGTCATTCGCCGAGGTCCGGAGATGCCGCCACACTTGTACAATTTGTGCAAGTGGGCGTATAAGGCAGTCCCCGAGGCCGAAGTGGACATCATGGCAAGATCCCCGGCTCTTTCTTTGCTCAACATGATGGGGGTCTTCAGCACTAAGGTGAAGTTTAATACCATCCTGCTATATAAATAGCTAAGTTAGGTATCACTTACTTATTCCTTGTTTGTGTAGGTGGCTTATGGCTGCCAGATGCTCCGGGACGAGATCACCCGGGACAAGGGTACGATCTCCGGCCTTGAGGGCACGCTGACGGCCACCAAGCACTCCTTGGACGAGGCCCGAAAGTTCGGGGAGGAGGCGGCCAAGGCCTTGGATGTGCGGGAGAGGGAGATCGCCGCCCTCCAGGCCGAATTGTCTAATAAAGAGAGGGCTGAAGCCGAGCTTATCATCCGGGTGGAGGAGCTGAAGGCCTCCGAGGGGTCTGCGAGGTCGGAGTTGGAAACGACCAAGGCGGAGTTGGAGGTAAAGGTCGCCGAGGCCGACGAAGCGTTCGACTTCGGCTACGAGAAGTGTCGGATGGCCGTCCAAGAACATCATCCGGACTTGGACCTCTCATTTCTGGACTCCGAGGTGGAGGAAGACGAAGACACCGCAGCCCCTGCTGAGCCGACCGCTGATTCTGCCCCTTAGGGTTTTTTATGTAGCCCGTTTCTAGGGCCTTTATGTAATTATTTTGTAATCTGACCTTTTCATGGTCTTATGAAATGAATTACTTTTTCTTTTTCTGATCTGTGTTTTCACTTTGTCAGATTATTTTTGTATATTGCCGCAAAAATTACTTCGTGGCCGAGCATGTAGATCGTAGCCGAAGTATTTAGGACTCAGCAAAAATAATGAATCCATTTACTTCGTAGCCGAAGTATTTAGGACTTAGCAAAAATAATGAATCCATTTACTTCGTAGCCGAGCAAGTTAGATCGTAGCCGAAGTATTTAGGACTTAGCGAAAATAATGGAAGCTTGGAGCTCATATACGACTGCGGGCAAAATTAGCCTCTTTTCGTACCTCAACAACAAAAATATGCTTTTATTGATAGTAGATTTTCAAATGTTCCGCGTTCCACGGATGGGGTAGAGCATGACCTTGTAAATCTTCGAGCCAATAAGTTCCAGGCCGAACTGTTTTAATAACTTTGTAGGGTCCAATCCAGTTTGGATTGAATGTGCTCGCAATCTTATCCTTCTTCTCACGTACGTTCCGTCGTAGGACGAGATCTCCCACCCTGAATCGTCTTTCTTTCACCCGGAAATTATAGAATCTAGCAACGCGCTGTTGATAGGCTGCGATCCGAACTTGGGAGGTTTCTCTGACTTCGTCGAGCAGATCGAGGTTAGTTCGAAGCTCGTCCTGATTCTGATCGGGTCGATAATTATTGGTACGGTTACTCGGTAGCCCTATCTCGACCGGGACTACGGCCTCTGCTCCGAAGGCCAGGAAGAATGGGGATTCTCCTGTTGTTGACCGAGCTGTGGTCCGATATGCCCACAACACCTCGGGAAGCTTGTCGGCCCAAACTCCTTTGAATTCGCCGAGTTTTGTTTTTAGATGATTCTTGATAATCTTGTTGATAGCCTCGACTTGCCCGTTGGCTTGGGGATGATGAGGAGACGAATACACATTCTTTATACCCAAGTTCTGGCAAAATTCTCTGTATTTCGTATTATCGAACTGAGGCCCATTGTCGGTGACGATAGTGTTTGGGACACCGAACCGACATACGATCGACTTCCAGATGAAGTCTGTTGTTTTCTTCTCGGTGATTTTCGCAAGCGGTTCTGCCTCGACCCATTTCGTAAAATAATCGACGGCCACGATCGTATACTTGACCTGTCCCTTGCCCGTAGGGAGAGGACCAATGATATCGACCCCCCACTGTGCAAAGGGCCACGGTCCGGACATAGGAGTGAGCTCTTCGGGAGGTGAGTGAGGAACCGATGCAAACTTTTGACATTTGTCGCATCGCTTGACGATCTCGCGGGCGTCCTTTTGGATCGTCGGCCAGTAATAACCTTGGCGAACCGCTTTCTGCGCTAATGCCCTACTCCCAGAATGATTTCCACATACGCCGGAGTGGATTTCCCTTAAGACGTAGTCGGCTTCATTTGGTCCGAGGCAGCGGAGATATGGCAACGAGAGACCCTTCTTGTATAATATATCGTCGAGTAGTACGTACCGAGCTGACCTATACTGGATTCGTCTTGCCTCTATTTTTCCTTCGGGCAATATGTTCTCCCGTAGGAAACGGACGATAGGGTCTCTCCAATCAGGCTCAGTTGAAACAGCGCATACCTCATTTTTAACGTCGTCCGTGATACTTCTTTGGGGGAGGAATTCAATGGGGACGACCCGTCCCAGTTCGTCGTCTCCAGCCGACGCTAGCTTCGCGAGGGAGTCTGCGTGGGTGTTGTGACCCCTCGGTATTCGGACAACTTTGCAACGATCGAACCGAGCTGATAACTCGCGATATTTTTGCAGGTACGCGGACATCTTTTTTCCCTTTGCTTGATATTCCATTGTTGCTTGACCCACGACCAATTGTGAGTCGCTGTACCCCGTGATGCATCGGATTCCGACTGTCGAGGCTAGCCGTAATCCGGCGAGAAGTGCTTCATATTCGGCTTCATTGTTTGAAGCTTTGAAACCGAACCTCAGGGCATACTGGACTTTTATGCCATCACGGGAGGTCAAGATTATTCCCGCTCCACATCCTTGCGAGTTCGACGATCCATCGACATGCAGCGACCAGTTCGACTCTTCTACTGGGTTCGGTCCTTCCATGTTATCCTGACAGGGGGCATTAGTTTCAGGATCGGAGAGGTCGTTAAGCTCGGCGATGAAATCAGCCACAGCCTGTCCCTTAATCGCCGTGCGGGGTCGGTACTGGACGTCGAATTCTCCGAGCTCGATGGCCCAGCGTGCAAGACGACCCGAAGTTTTCGGCTTCTGTAGTATCTGTCTCAACGGCTGGTTCGTTAATACCACTATCGAGTGTGCTTGGAAATAAGGGCGTAATTTCCTCGCCGTTGTAATTAGAGCTAGAGCCAGTTTTTCTAGGCTAGGATAACGGGTCTCTGCATCCAGGAGAGCTTTGCTGATGTAGTATATTGGTCTTTGTATACCTCGGTCATTGCGGATTAGGGCCGAGCTTACTGCCGCGGAGGATACGGCCAGATATAGCAGTAGCTCTTCCCCTTGTGCGGGTTTGGACAGTAGCGGAGGTGAACCGAGGTACGCCTTTAGGTCCTGGAAGGCTTGTTCACATTCTGGCGTCCAGGCCACCTCGTTCAACTTGCGAAGTTGTTTGAAGAACGGGAGGCATCTATCGGTAGCTCTGGATACGAACCTGTTGAGTGCGGCGACTCGCCCCGTAAGGCTTTGTATTTCTTTCACGGTGGTTGGCGAACTCATCTCAACCAACGCCCGGATCTTTTCAGGGTTGGCTTCAATTCCTCTTTGATTCACAATGAACCCGAGGAATTTTCCCGATCTTACTCCGAAGGCGCATTTTCCAGGGTTGAGTTTCATCCCGTATTTCTTCAGGATTCCGAACATAACCCGGAGGTCGTCGATATGGTCTTCTGATTTCAGAATTTTTACGAGCATATCGTCCACGTAGACTTCCATGGTTTTGCCGATGTGTTCTGCGAACATTTTGTTGACCAAACGCTGGTACGTTGCTCCGGCGTTCTTCAGCCCGAAAGGCATCACCTTGTAGCAATACAGTCCTCGGTCAGTGACGAACGCCGTTTTTTGCCTATCAGGGGCATGCATCTGGATTTGATTGTACCCAGAGTAAGCATCCATGAAGCTGAGAAGCTCGTGGCCCGAGGTCGAATCTACGAGCTGATCTATTCTCGGTAACGGGAAGCTGTCCTTCGGGCAGGCTTTGTTGAGGTCGGTGTAGTCGATGCAAACCCTCCACTTCCCGTTGGCTTTTTTGACGAGGACGACATTGGCGAGCCAATCGAGATAGCGGACTTCCTGAATGAAACCTGCTTGACGCAATTTCTTTACCTCTTCTTCAATTGCGGCATATCTTTCTGTGTTGAAGGCTCGTCTTTTCTGACGAACCGGCTTGACGGACGGGTCCACGTTGAGTCGGTGGACCATTATCTCGGAATTTATACCGGGCATGTCCTGATGGGACCATGCAAAGGCGTCGGCGTTCTCTTTCAGAAAGGCGATCATCTTCGTCTGGATGTCGTCATTCAGTTGAGACCCGATTTTGACGACCAAGCTCGGGTCCTTTTCTGACAAAGGGACCTCTATCAAATCTTCAGCTGGTGATCCACGTTCTTTCGTTTCTTCCCTGGGATCCAGGGGGGCTGCATGTGAGATGGCGGATATCAGGTTTTTGCCTTTTCCGCGCAAGGTCAGCTCATAACACCGACGAGCTTCTTGCTGGTCTCCTCGGATCACACCGATTCCATCTTCTGTTTCGAACTTCATGGCCAGATGATAGATGGAGATGCCAGCCTTTAGAGCTCGTAAGATGGGTCGGCCGACGATCGCGTTGTACGCCGAGGGAGTGTTGACGACCAAAAAATCGACCATGATCATTTTCTGGTTTGGCTCATCTCCTGCAGTGACCGGTAGAGTTATTTCTCCTTCAGGCATGATACAATCTCCTGTGAATCCGGTTAGGGCTGTTTTGACCGGTCTTAATCTAGATCGATCAATCTTCATTCTGTCAAATGTCGAAGCGTATATTATGTCGACCGAGCTCCCTGTATCCACCATCATTCTGTGGAGCTTCTTGTTTGCGACTACCATCGATATTACCAGAGAGTCGTCGTGCGGGTGTATTATTCCTTTGGCATCTTCCTCGGAGAAAGATATCATGCGTTGGGCGACCTTAGGAGTTTTTGTGGGTCTGCTGGTTAAATTCACCTGCCAAGCTGGCTCGGATGTCCGTGCCTGACGAGCATAGGATTTACGGGCGTTGCCAGAATCTCCAGTGGTAGGCCCTCCGAAGATCACATGGATCTCTTCCATAGGGTTATTGTCGACCGGCTCCCCTCTTTCTTCCCGACCTGAAGTTCTATCGTTATCGGGACGTTGGGCGATGTATTCTTTCAAGAATCCTTGCCGGATCAGCGTTTCTATTTGTCGCTTCAGGTCAAAACAATCCACCGTGTTATGACCATGATCTTTATGGTATAAACAGTATTTGGATTTTGACCTTCTGTCGGGGTCGGTTTTTATCTTCGCTGGTCGTCCGAACGCCTGTTTATTCTTCTCGGCTAAGAATATTTGCTCGATGGTTGTCTTGAGCGGAGTATATTTCTCAAATTTTGGAACCGAAGTTTTGGCTCCGCGTGGATTAGCGTTTGAGTTCGGGGATCGGCGATCTGGACGATGTCGTTTAGTGCTACTTTCCTCCTTGCGTTCTTTCCTCTTATGAGACGACCCCTGAGCGTTCACCAGCTCTTCTGCGTTTATGTGCTTCGCAGCTCGATCGAGGAATTCAGCAACTGATTGAGGGGGCTGTTCCCCTACTGACCAGAGGAACTTCTCATCCCGCAACCCTCCTATCATTGTGTGTAGCAGTACATCTTGGGATAGGTTCTCCACTTGAACCGCTTCAGCGTTGAATCGTGAGAGGTAATCTTTCAATGATTCGTTGTCTTTCTGTTTGACTGCAGCGAGGTGCGTCGAATGCTTCCTCGGGTCAGTGCTTCCGATGAACTGAGTTGCGAATGCTCTGCTCAGCTCGGTGAAAGAGGAGATGGACTTCGGTTTTAAATTGCGAAACCACGTCCAGGCCGAACCAGTCAAAGACAACGGGAAAGCTTTACACATAATGTGGCCATTAACCCCATGGAGCTCCATTCGGACCTTGAAGTTTTCAAGGTGCTCAGCCGGGTCCCCTATCCCGGAATATTGCTTGAGCTGGGGTATTTTGAAGCTTTTCGGGAGAGGCTCGTTGCGGATTTCATCAGTGTACGGGGACTCAGATGAGTCTACCAGAACATCTGCTGCCGTCGGCACTCGGGCAAGTTGTGCTCGCTGGATATCACCGATCCTCTCCCGAAGCTCTTTTAGCTCGGCTTCGAGGGGAGTAATATTATCGTCCATCCGCCCTTGATCTTAACTAGCTCGGGCGGATCTTCTTTCTTCTATTCTGTGCCTTAGATCATTAGAAGGAAGTTCCGTGGCCGCTCGAACTCTCGAGGCGGAGGCTCGGCTCACGACTTCATCCTCGTCGGGTTGCGGACGGCTTGAGTGTGAGCGTGGTGGATGAGAACTTTGCTGAGGTAGTCCAGATTCGGGGTTGGTTTCGAGGTTAGGTGCGGGTCGGACTAGACTGTTCAGCAAGGCTGTAATTTCAGTCCAATTTCCCGTCCACGCGCTCGAAGCGTCTATCTACCCCACCAAATTGCTCTGCGACGCCTCCCACCCGTTCTTCTAATGTGGACAGTCTGGTCCCGCGGTTTCGGGACCTCTGCCGTCCACTCAGAAGATTGAGGCGGTGTGACGAGCTGCCGAGGTGGAGCATTGGAGTATTGCGAACAGGTGCTTCATTTTCGGAATGATGCTCGTAGGAGAGCTCGTCGTTCACCGGGGCTTTCCCTTTCCTATTGCCTCTCCCGCCGGCCATTGGTTGTTTAGAACGAAGGATTCTGTAAAGAAAAGACTTTTGTCGTCGTTCCCACAGACGGCGCCAATCTGTTGATACCGTTTTCTGGTCGACAGACGAGGTGATGGAATTTGTATATGTAGGAACAGATCGTCGGAAGAGATATCCTTCGGATGAATCGGCAGAGATGTTTGGATCGACGGCTTGAGTTAGATTCTACAAAACACCACAGAAAATGGTAAAGGGGGGTGGCTGGGATCCAGCCGTGAACCCTCCGATGCCTAAATCAGTAATCACCTTTGATAATCGTAAGATGACTTGTCGTAGAGATTAGAGCCTACCTGTCGTTAGAGTTAATCTTCTTATTTATAGGCATTGATCATAGAGTTATTGAGCTGAGATCACGGCACATATCTTGCCTTTTGTCCGGGAATCTGGGCGAGAATCTCGGACCGTTCTGATCTTTCGGACGGTTCCGATCTTGAGGGGATGCGCCATCATCTATAGGCAACGTCAGGAAGGGATGAGCTCGGCTCTCGTATGCTCGGCAGATTAGGTCCGCTCCGATCTGACCTTGAAGGAGGTGAAGTCATCAGTGCAGACCTTCGGCTTACGGTAGGATTTCGAGGTCTTTTGTCCTCGGATCGGTTATGAGAAATTACCCATAACAGGCCCCTCCACAGCTCGTTTTGGAAGCTTTGCGTCCATACTGAGGAAGGACGCAATCCGCTTCCCCTCAACTGGGGCCACTGATAAATGCAATCCGTTGGATGGAAACCCATGTGAGAAAGAATCGTAGGCCGGGCTCGAAGCTGAAAATTAGGCTAGTGGTTGGGAATGGGCCCAGGCCCAAGGTTGACAATTTCCATCGAGATCCAACCCCTGCCCCTGTCCAGGTTTATGGTGTGGCCCGATTAGTAAATGGGCTAGATTTAGAACTGAATCAGGCCCATTTTAAGTAATACGACTAGTACCATTTTAAGTAATTTCAAAGTCCCTGCGTATCATCCATCAATGACTGCCAGAGTATCAAAGTTTTTCTCATTCGGTAATGGTTTGTGAAGGTCAGTTGTGTCCCAGAAGGCATGGATTGTGCACGAAAATTTCTGTGATGGGTTGAATAAATGATTAATGAGAGAACCACCGCAGCGACACCACTCAATTAAATGAGACCCAACATTGAAGAAAGATTTGGCAAAATGGTCCACTTGCAATGGTCCTGGAAAGATCAATGGTTTAAGTTTAGCAGATTAGTGAATCATGGCCCTCACTTGTCCGCCATTGATATCCAACTATACCATACAAAGCCTCTTTTCCAAGGAACTCCGCAGCAGATCTACAATGTCCAAATCACTATGTTGTGGCAACTCATTCACGGAACACGTGGAATATATCCATTCCGACGCAAGTTGTATGAACTCGGTGGCCCTATAAAAACAAATTACATCCATTGAACAATCCCAACCGTCCAATTTGTGGTTATCAATTAAATACATGGTTAAAAAGACGGTCATGGTAATGAATTTCAGCTGAGAAGTATGGTGTTCAGTCCACAATCCATCAAGAATTGAACCGACAATCTGATCTGGACGGTCTAGATTGCCTACACTGTGCTGTGCGTACGGTGGATGCGTTTCAGATAAGGTGTACCATTTTTCGTGTGTATGATAATTCAGACGACGCATCCTGTGGTTTCAGCCGTCAGTTGGCCCGTGACCAGGAACGGCCTAATAAATGGACCTTTCAGATCCGTTTCTGTTCTTTTTGTCGTTTAGTGTCTGTTTGTATGCTCCCAATTAAAAGGCTAGGATCGTCCAGGCATTAAGGCTCATACAGGAGTCCAGCTTGCAATTGGACGGTTCTGATCTCGACGTGTGTATAAAAAAAAAAAAAAAAAAGTACTCGGAAGCACGAATAAACCGTGCATCCCGAGGAAGGTACGAGAGAGTCCCAGAGCTTTGATTACGGGAAGCCTTTTAACTGTTTAAAACTGCAGGCTGCAGCACGGCATTTTCGTGCTTCCTTCGTTATTTTCACTTTTTTATGCAGGAGAGGGATGCCCAGTTCCTCTACGAGCGTTTCGCTGGAGCCCAACTGGGTCTGTTTATGACATCTAAACCGTCCAATAGCGTCTACCCACCATAAATGTTAGACGCACTAAAATTTATGCCGTCCCTACCATCATGTGGGTCCCACGTGAGTTTGGTGGTTTTTAACGAAGCGGATTGCGTCCTGCCCCCCTGGACGGAGTCGGTTCAGGCAGGGACTCTGTGGGGCCCAACGTCATGTATGGGTTATATCCACAACGTTCATTCATTTTTCCATATCGTTTTAGGATATGATGCCAAAAATGAGGCAGATCCAAGTCTCAAGTGGACCACACAGTGGTGATTCAACTCCCACCAAAATAGGATTGCGTGCTGAGTTGCACCGTGAATGTTGGGCCTACCGTGGATGTATGTTGTTTATCACGCCGTCCATCCGTTTTTCCAGCTCATTCTAAGGGCTGAGTCCAAAATTAATGCATATCCAAAGCTCAAGTAGGAAACAGTAGGAATAATGATTTCCATAGTTGAAACCTTGTTAGGGCCCACAGCGATGTTTATTTGTCATCCAACCCGTTCACAAGATCACATAGACATGGATGAATGGAAAACACAAATATCATCTTGATCCAAAACTTTTGTGGACCCCAAGAATTTTTCAACGGTAGACATTCAATTTACACTGTTTACTATGGTGTGGTCCACTTGAGCTTTTGATATGCTTAATTTTTGGGCTCAATCCCTAAAATTATGTAGTAAAATGGATGGGCGAAGAGGATAAAATACATAAATCACGATGGACCCCACAGGGTTTACAGTACGCCTAGCCTAGTGAGTCACTCAGTACGCAATCCTCTTCCACTCCCACCATTGGGCCACGGAAGTTTTGGAGAAGCTGAACTGAAATTTGGATTTCCCTTCCTCGATCTGTTCATGACATCCAACCCGTCCAATAGCGTCTACCCATCATAAATATTGGACGCACAAAAATTAATGCCGACCCAACTATCATGTGGGTCCCACGTAAGTGTGGTGGTTTTTAATGGTTTATCTATAGAGTGGTTCACCTAACGATGGTAGAAGTCTGATTTTAGGGAATCAGATTATCATGATTGAATCAGGTGATGATGCATGGTTTGGATGGCACATACGCAATACAGTAGGGCTCACCATAGGAAACAATCGACACCCACCTGAAAAGTGAAAACCTCCAAATTCAGGTAGGGCCCACCCTACTGATGAATAGCCTGATGTTTTAGGAACTCAACTTCCATCGCAAGGACACCCTGATGTACAGGTGATGCCATAAACACGCCAGGTGGACCCCACTCTTAAAACACGAAACTCAGCAACGGCTAAAATTCTGTGTCTGAGTAAATTCATTTATTACATGATTCAGATGGGCCAATCAATGGCGGAGTTAATGGAACACATCACTTGGATTTCTGTAAACTGTGCCAGGCGTACCGCACTCAATATGGACGTACGAAAATTCCGCAGTAGGGTGGGCCTGATTCAGGACTAAATCTAGATCCATGGATGGACAGCATGAATATTACATATTCATCACAGTGGGCCCCACATTTTGTGTGTATATGTAATTCAATTAAAATTTTCACAATTTTCAAAGCAGTAATTTATAAATAATAAAAAAAAACAATTTTAAAAGGTAATAATGACACATTTACGTTGTGTTTTGCATTTACAGGTAATTATGAAAAGCAAACAAAGCTTAGTGTAATTTCTAATTTCATCTGTAATGAGTCCCTCATCCAGCCTAGGGCTGTAAATGCTCGGGGTCGGTGCGGGTTTAGCCAAAACCAGACCCGCCCATTTACTAAACGGGTCTGGTTCCAAATTTTATACCCAGACCCTTTTACTAAATGGGCGGGTCCGGGTCGGGTCCGAGTCAACCCATCAGACCCATTTATAAATGGGTCCAGGCCTGGTAGAGGGAGATCCACCCAGACCCATTTATAAATGGGTCAGGTCTAATGGGTCCAGGTCTGGATCAAGTATGCAAGCATTTTACAAGGCTTAAAACCGGGTTTGGATGAGTCTGGGCTGGACGGGTCCATTGAAACATAGACCAAACCCGCCCACTTACTAAATGGGTTCGGGTCGGGTCGGGTCGGGTCGGGTCTAATATAAAGGAAACCAGACCCAGACCCATTTAGCAATTGGGTCTATTCTTGGACTCAGACCCGTACCATTTAACAAATGGGTCGGGTCTAAGTCGGGTCTAAATGGGTTGGGTCCGGGGTACCCCATTGGGTCCGCTGACCCATTTACAGGCCTAATCCAGCCAGTTTGAATTTGCAGAACATGCTAAGTGTACATGGAGAGCCTCATATATCTGCAAACTATAACAATCTCACATACACTAAAGACAGCTTTTGACCAATAATGCATTGAATTTAGAACTTGTTCGACCAGTAGAAAAGATAAGAAAATATATGAATTTTCCTATGATTAAATGTTTCAGCATGACTAACAAAGAAAATATTGAATTATAAAAATCAATCTTTACTTAAATGCCATAATCAAACTCTCATTAGCAAAATTTAAGGCATATTTGTTATGCCATTATTTAATAATGTAAACAATATAAATGTCTAATGAGTGGTTAGAATTGATATAGTGCCCTGTGGACGTCGATCGCAAATAATGTACATACCCTTATCGACAAATGTGGTTGCAGGTCTAACTTTGGAGTCTACCTGGATGGACACGATTCATAAATATATCCACACATTCCTTCTACTTTTGCAAGTCATAATAGCATATGTTTCCAATAAATGAAGCCAATGCACTTTTGTTAAGGACCACAAGCTCATATCAGTGGTCATTGAAGGGCCAACATTAAAGAGTTGTCCTTCGTCCACTGAAGTGTGCAAATCTCTATCCACTTATTTATAAGAGGATAGACCTTCAACTGAATGAGTAACAAAATTACTATCTCAATCAATAACTTGATGGGTTTTCCTCCTCAATTAAGAGGAGAGATGGTGCGGCCTGAGTGTGGTCGGGCGATCGAAATTCTCTTGGATGAGGTCTTTTGTTGCTGGACTGTTTTTTCAACAATCGGGCGCCCGACGGTCAAGGGGACCGGGCGCTTGATATTCGGGATTTTTCTTCTGAAGCTCGCTGGACTATTTTTGGCTTGGGCGGGCGCCCCACGGTCTGGTGATCTGGCACTCGACCCGATGCGAACTGCTTATACGTAGTTTCTTATTTAGGTTCTGTTTCCTCCGATTTCTTATTTAAGAGGTTCCAAATCGTGGTTAGGGAATCTCATTAAGGTATTTTCACGTCCAATGTGAGAGAGAGAGAGAGAGAGAGAGAGAGAGAGAGAGAAAAGAGGAAGAGAGAAAGAGAAAAGAGAGAGAGGAAGCTTGTAGAAGGGAGAAGTTGCTTGAAGAGAAGTTCTTTTACGCAACCGTTGTCTCAGCGCTTCTACGTCCTCGTGATCGGTGAGATCCTCTTATTTTTATAGTTCTCTTGTTGTTTATCCATCCCTGTGTGGGTGAAGAAGGTTTGATCCAAGTGGTGTGTGCTTGTGATCGGTTGTAAACAGTTCTCTAAGATAGTGAATTGTTTATTTGGACTAGGTCCCGTGGTTTTTACTTTTAGGAGGGTTTTCCACATAAAAATCTCTTGTGTCGTGAGGTTATTGATTTGCTTTTGATTATTACATTATCATAGTCCATAATTCTAGTGCATTGGGGGGCGAGATCCTAAGGTTTGTGTGAAACGCACCCAACAAAGTGGTATCGAAGAGTTCAGGTTGGTTGAATGGAGTGTGATTAGTTCTGAATCATGAAATGTGGCTCATCAAGGATGATCAGCCTCAATGGTTCTAACTGGACCATATGGAAGGCTAAGATTGAGGACTTGCTCTATTGCAAGGATCTATATGCTCTGATCTTAGGCATATCAGCGATGATCAAGGATATGCCTGATGATGATTGGAAGAAGTTAGACCGAAAGGCGGTGGGGTTTATTAGACAATGGTTAGATGATTTCATATTCCACCATGTGTCTATGAAAACCTCAGCCGCTAGCCTATAGTAGAAATTACAAGGGCTGTACGAGAGGAAGACAGCCGGCAATAAGATATTTCTGATAAGACGACTTGTAAATCTCAAGTTCAAAGATGGTGATTTTGTGGCTGAACACATGAATGAGGTCAGCAACATAGTGAATTAGCTCTCCGCCATGAAGATGGCCCTGGATAATGAACTTCAGGCTTTCCTACTGCTTAGCTCATTGACTGACAGTTGGGAGACATTGGTGGTGTCTCTGAGTAACTCTGAGCCAGACGAAAATGTATCCATGGAACAGGTAACAAGCTGTCTCTTCAATGAGGAGACAGAGAGGAAGTCTTTGAAGCCTGCTCAACAAGAGGCCCTTGTGACACAAGATCGGAGGAGATGAAAGAACAGAAAGGGCGGAAAGGCCCGAGATAAATCAAGAGGCAAGTCGGTTGCTGATAAGTACCTAATATTGTATAATTAACCCTGATTGTTAAGAGCAATATCATTGTTTTTCTGGTTAATTATCCCTCATTAGGTTAATTTTCTGTCTTCAGGTATTCAGGAGAGGTTGGACAAGATCCAAGCCAATTAGGGCATTTTCGGACGTAAAAGTGATCAAGATCAAGTGTGCGATAGTCTTGAAGGAAACTAAACCGAAAAGGTCAAATGATGGATCACATGCTAAATGGACCGCACCACATCTGCTCATTTGGAAATCTAGGTTCTAGTGATTAGGCAAGCACGCAAGTTTGAATGATCAAGATTAGATGGCCACATGTGGATCAACCGTGCATCAACCAACAAGTGAAGGATGTCTCCACTATCCATCATGCGTGATCAACAATCCCAACCGTCCATCCAATCATCACATGGACGTCCATTTCATCTCACCCGTCCAAGGAAGCCGCAACACATCATCCATCCATATTAGCCACCGACCAGACCAAACCATCTAGCCATCCAACAGTCCTTCAGCTCCACACGTGTGCATCACCAAGACCTGGGCATCCTTCCTCATCACACGTGCATCTCCATGGCCAGCTGATGGACGTCCAAGCCTCACACGTGCCAGATTAACAAGGTGGGCCACATAGCAGCCCAAAAATCTGGCCGTCCATTGAGGGCAGACCCACCTCAATCACTATCCATTTGCAACCGTCCACCAGGGTTGGACATCCAAGCCTCAGCAATAGCTGCCCTTTCAATCCAGCCGTTCATCAAGTGGAGCCACCTGACAAGTGTGATCAGCACACGTGTGCAAGCAGAAGCTGCACCAAGGGCAGTCCGTCCATGCTACACGTCCAATAGTTGGACATCTTTCATCTCAACCGTCCATTTCACCATCCAATTCAGCAAGGTGGACCACACACAGCAAACTTCACTCCACCAGCGTCCAAACCATCAAGACCGTCCAGTAGCTGGAGATTTCCAGCACCATTCATCTGCAACCGTCCACCAGTTTCACAAGTGCCAGATGAACAAGGTGGGCCACACAGCAGTCCAGCTGCAGCTGCAGCTGCATCAACGTGCAGCCCCAATCTCCACCGCCTATCAATGGACAACTGTCATCATGCATCACACGTGCAGCCAACCTCAGCCGTCCATCTGTCCTGTTCAGTGGACCCCATCATCACCATCCAGCAGCAATGGACGATGGTGATCACCCTCAACAATCCATCTCCAGCCATCATCACCTTCCATCACGTCCATCTGCAATCCAGCAGCTGTCCAGCAGCTTCAACGTCCAGCAGTGGACGTCAGTCCCAGCCTTCCTTCATCTCCATCATCAGTCGCCCATCCAAGCACCAGCGGTGGACGTCATCAACTTCAGTAAGCCCCACCTTGCACGTGCAGCTGAACCAGCTCAGTCGTCCATCAAGATAGGCCACAATCCAACCGTCCAACATGTAGCAGCTGATGTTACAGCAAACAACTACCTGATCTCCAGCCATCCATCATTGTTGCCCTCATCTGCCTCACCAAGCTCTCCAGCCAGCCATCAACATGTCTAGCAGTGGACGTCCAATCAGCTGTTCATCAGCACAACCGTCCATTCAATCCATCAGCTATCCAGTGAGCACCAGCGTCCACTCCTCACACGTGCTGCAAGCACGTCTTAGCTGTACCAGTTGGAGACATCATCTCCACCATCCGTGTCCTGCAAGGAGGGCCACACATCAATCCATTCAATGGCTAGCAACAATCCCAAACAGTGGACGTGCCTCATCTCCACCATGGCTGCAAGAGAGGAGCTCTCTCTCTCTCTCTCTCTCTCTCTCTCTCTCTCTCTCCACACATGTGTAAGGCTTGGAATGCCACCTCATCATCCAAGCCTCACTCCAAGCCCAAACCTAAAAGAAAAGTTTGCTTTAGGCTTGGAGTGACACCTAGGATTGGATTACTTTTCTTGCCACATGTCACTCCAAGCCTAACTCCAAGCTCAAACCTAAAGGAAAAGTTTGCTTTGGGCACTCCAAGCCTAACTCCAAGCTCAAACCTAAAGGAAAAGTTTGCTTTGGGCACTCCAAGCCTAACCCCAATCCCTGTGGATCGACCTCGGTCTTACCGAGTATTTTACTACTTCGCTACCTGCACTTGGGTGTGCAATCTTCGGATTGTAGCAAGTTTTTGGCGCCGTTGCCGGGGATTGGCATCGGTTTAAGAATATTTTTGGAATTGGTTTATGTATATATATTGTCAATAGTTTACTAACTTGTTTGTTTTATTTTTAGGGATTACCCATAGCTGTATATTCTTCTTCTCGGGTAATATCCTTCCCTTTTCCCTCTTTTACTATTCTTTCTAGATTTTCTTTTATTTTCATTAGAGTGTTATCATGCCCATATATGATGAGTGGACACAGAAATACACTAAAATTCTTCTAGAAGATGAAAGGCAATCAAAGCACAATGGTAAGGAACGCTCCATGCGTGATTATCTACATGAGAACAATACACGTAAAGTTTCATCCGATAAATCGCTCCGTGAGTATTGGACTGAGAACAATATATATCATGTTCCACCGGTTAAAACATTGCGTGAGTATTGGAATGACAACAATATATATTATGCTCCACCAGTTAAGTCGATGCGTGATTGTTTGTATGGCTATGCTTATCAACAACCATATAGTGCGCCATCATACAATGCGAACGAACCTAATTGGCGGAACTATCAAAATTCCAATTGGAGAGACGGACCAACAATGAATGTTAACTATCCCCAAGGGCCCCCTATTTATGTGTCTCCACCAACAAAGACCCTCGAGGATACATTGCAATTGGAAAGTACCTCGCAAATCATCAATGAGACAGAAACATTGACTGAGCACATGGAATCACACCTCACTGAGATGGAGGAAGAAACTCCCCTAGTCCAACCTCCGTCTAACCTAATTGAACAACTCGAGGTGATTGATTTCAATTCTTCCGATATACTTGTTGAGCGTGACGGAGATACTATTGCCTTCAGATACAATGAAGAGATTCTAATGAAGGTTGACGAACCTGAGGAGTTTGAAAAATCTGAGGGTGATAATATGATTGGTGATGTTCAACAAGATGAAGAGTCAGAGTGTGCTTATGAGCCCGTGGTCCCGTTTCCCCAAAGGTTAATCCCTTCTGAGCCTCTAGTTAATAATCATGCCATGAAAATTCCCCAACAAAGTGATTTTAATACAATCCACCAGACTGACATGCCCAATTTCATTATTGATGAAGAGTTTTCCTGTATTGAGTGTCCTAATCCTTTGGAAGATTGCTTGGCTCACTTTGAAGATTTAAATGATCCCATGATAGTGAACGCCTTGCAAGACCCGGTGCATGAAAAGATGTTTCCCACTGATTCTCACTTAATACCATCTAGTGTGGAAGCACCGGGAGATTCTGATCGTATGGAGAAGACACCACCATTTGAAGAATCATTTGAAGTCTCTCCATCGCTTTGGTCTTTTCAGACTGAAGTGGACCATTACTGGGAAGATCCGTTTTTTATAAACCATTGCCCAGTTAATGCATTAAGGAGATATCTTCTTGATGATGTTTCCTTTTCTCGTACATGTGGTGAGAATTTCTATTGGCCCATAATGATTAAGAACACCCATGTACATTGCTGAGCAGGACTATGGATGGTCCTAATGCGAAATTTATTGAAATACATGATGATCCTGCTCCAGTCTATTCCCTTGATTGATCTCTTAGTCTGATGGAGATCCATTTCCCTGCTTTCCTAGGATAGATTAGTTTAGATTAGGATTTCTTTGCTTATGATTAGGTATGAATAAACTCGCTCTTTAATAATTCTCTCAGGTACTCTCTCACTCCTCTTTTTGTTGTTGCTCTCATATTATGTTACATTGCATATTTTTCAACATTGAGGATAATGTCGAATTTAGGTTGGGGGGTGGGAATTCCTGCGGAATTTTATTGAGAATGTTGTTAAAATTTTCTAGTCTTATGCTATATATATATATATATATATATATATATATATATATATATATATATATATATATATATATATATATATATATATATATATATATATAGGGATTTATGTGATTTTGAAATAATTTGAATAGTAGAATGAAAAGGCATTTAGTGATGACAATGTTAAAACTTAAAGTTTAGTTGCTTCAGTAAATTTCAAAATTGAGTTCTTTCCATTAATTTCCTATTAGAAAATGATAAACATTGATTGAGTCATGAATTTTCACAAGTTCACATCTAGCTTGCATTGCCAGGATTTGAGTTTGATAATATAATGTTGACTTGATGATTGTTGAGAGTGATAGACACCAAGCCTGGAGATCCTTGTCTACTTTGGTTAAAAAAAAAAAGGAATATTCACAGTAATTTGGGGCAAGGATTTTCATCCATTGTCATTACCATTACAAAACATTACCATAGTACGAAGTGAGCCTTTTGGAGTCTTCGGCTATCGGTTCTTGGTTCGAAAAAAAAAACAAAAAAACAAAATAAAAACAAAATAAAAACAAAAAAAAGGGCTGGAAAAATATTGAAAAGAATAGTAGCGAGGTTCGGAATCAGTTACTTGGTTGATTTGACCATTCTCTTCAATCATCAGTGTTAACATGAAAGTAGAAGACTGAACCCCTAGTTGTGTCAAGGCTAGACTTCACAGTGCACCATGGAACTCAATGTTTAGAATGCTTCTATTGAATGATTAATGCTTTGAACTCAATTAGGTTGTTGACTAAAGTAGCTAGAATCTAGGTTTATATATTCTCAAAACTATATGCCTTGGAAACTCTACTGTTTAGATAACTTGAAGGATCACATACATTGAACCTTTTCTTCTCTTTATCTTTGTTTCATTAGGAAATAAGAGAAGTCTTGAGATGATTTCGATTGATGAAAACTGTCGAGGATAAGATTGATTGCAGTATTTTGAAAAATCCTTAGATGATTTTCGCATGTTTTGCTCGAGACTAGCAAAATGCTGGTTGGGGGGTGTGATAAGTACCTAATATTGTATAATTAACCCTGGTTGTTAAGAGCAATATCATTGTTTTTCTGGTTAATTATCCCTCATTAGGTTAATTTTCTGTCTTCAGGTATTCAGGAGAGGTTGGACAAGATCCAAGCCAATTAGGGCATTTTCGGACGTAAAAGTGATCAAGATCAAGTGTGCGATAGTCTTGAAGGAAACTAAACCGAAAAGGTCAAATGATGGATCACATGCTACAATGGACCGCACCACATCTGCTCATTTGGAAATCTAAGTTCTGGTGATTACGCAAGCACGCAAGTTTGAATGATCAAGATTAGATGGCCACATGTGGATCAACCGTGCATCAACCAACAAGTGAAGGACGTCTCCACTATCCATCATGCGTGATCAACAATCCCAACCGTCCATCCAACCATCACATGGACGTCCATTTCATCTTAGCCGTCCAAGGAAGCCGCAACACATCATTCATCCATATTAGCCATCGACCAGACCAAACCATCTAGCCATCCAACGGTCCTTCAGCTCCACACGTGTACATCACTAAGACCTGGGAATCCTTCCTCATCACACGTGCATCAACATGGCCAGCTGATGGACGTCCAAGCCTCACACGTGCCAGATCAACAAGGTGGGCCACACAGCAGCCCAAAAATCTGGCCGTCCATTGAGGGCAGACCCACCTCAATCACTATCCATTTGCAACCGTCCACTAGGGTTGGACATCCAAGCCTCAGCAATAGCTGCCCTTTCAATCCAGCCGTTCATCAAGTGGAGCCACCTAACAAGTGTGATCAGCACACGTGTGCAAGCAGAAGCTGCACCAAGGGCAGTCCGTCCATGCCACACGTCCAATAGCTGGACATCTTTCATCTCAACCGTCCATTTCACCATCCAATTCAGCAAGGTGGACCACACACAGCAAACTTCACTCCACCAGCGTCCAAACCATCAAGACCGTCCAGTAGCTGGAGATCTCCAGCACCATTCATCTGCAACCGCCCACCAGCTTCACAAGTGCCAGATGAACAAGGCGGGCCACACAGCAGTCCAGCTGCAGCTGCAGCTGCATCAACGTGCAGCTCCAATCTCCACCGCCTATCAATGGACAACTGTCATCATGCATCACACGTGCAGCCAACCTCAGCCGTCCATCTGTCCTGTTCAGTGGACCCCATCATCACCATCCAGCAGCAATGGACGATGGTGATCACCCTCAACAATCCATCTCCAGCCATCATCACCTTCCATCACGTCCATCTGCAATCCAGCAGCTGTCCAGCAGCTTCAACGTCCAGCAGTGGACGTCAGTCCCAACCTTCCTTCATCTCCATCATCAGCCGCCCATCCAAGCACCAGCGGTGGACGACATCAACTTCAGTAGGCCCCACCTTGCACGTGCAGCTGAACCAGCTCAGCTGTCCATCAAAATAGGCCACAATCCAACCCTCCAGCATGTAGCAGCTGACGTTACAGCAAACAACTACCTGATCTCAAGTCGTCCATCATTGTTGCCCTCATCTGCCTCACCAAGCTCTCCAGCCATCCATCAACATGTCCAGTAGTGGACGTTCAACCAGCTGTTCATCAGCACAGCCGTCCATTCAGTCCATCAGCTGTCCAATGAGCACCAGCGTCCACTCCTCACACGTGCTGCAAGCACGTCTTAGCTGCACCAGTTGGAGACGTCATCTCCACCATCCGTGTCCTGCAAGGAGGGCCACACATCAATCCATTCAATGGCTAGCAACAATCCCAAACAGTGGACGTGCCTCATCTCCACCATGGCTGCGAGAGAGGAGCTCTCTCTCTCTCTCTCTCTCTCTCTCTCTCCACACACACATGTGTAAGGCTTGGAATGCCACCTCATCATCCAAGCCTCACTCCAAGCCCAAACCTAAAAGAAAAGTTTGCTTTAGGCTTAGAGTGACACCTAGGATTGGAGTACTTTTCTTGCCACATGTCACTCCAAGCCTAACTCCAAGCTCAAACCTAAAAGAAAAGTTTGCTTTGGGCACTCCAAGCCTAACCACAATCCCTGTGGATTGACCTCGGTCTTACCGAGTATTTTACTACTTCGCTACCTGCACTTGGGTGTGCAATCTTCAGATTGTAGCAGTTGCCAGGAAAGATATTGAATGCTAGAATTATGATAAGAAAGGCCACTATAAGCATGAATGTCACAAGAAGAAGGGTGACAAGAAGGGTGAAAGAAATGAGAAGGAAGATGAATCGGATTCTATTGCGGTCGCTTCAGATGGTGACGTTGTTGTTATTCTTTCGGCAGATCATGATGTTTGTCTCACGACTTTAAGTCAGGACACCGACTGGGTGATAGATTTGGGAGCCTCGTTTCATGCGACTTCACGTAGGGATTTCTTCACAAGCTACAAGTCAAGTGACTATAGGACAGTGAAGATGAAAAATTCTGGTGTTTCGAAGATTGTAGGGGTTGTGATATTTGTGTGAAGACCGATGTGGGCTGCACATTAGTTCTCAGGGATATGGGATACATTCCAGACCTTCGCCTCAACTTGATGTCGACAGGAAGGTTGGATGTTAATGGCTATGAAAGTCGGTTTGTTGGTGGGCACTGAAGCTTATCAAGGGTTCGTTGATTGCTGCTAGAGGAAAGAAGTGTTGCACCTTTTACAAGGCAAGTGTAAGTGTGTGCAAGGGTGGGTTGAACGCAGTGGAAGATTCAGCTACTCACGTGTGGCACAGGCGTTTAGGCCACATGAGTGAAAAGGGGCTTCAGCTACTAGCAAAGAAGCGGCTCCTTCCAAACGTGACAGGTATACCTCTCAAAACCTGTATTGACTGTTTATTTGAGAAACAGTATAGAGTTTCTTTTGTTAAAATTACTTCTCATATTAATAAAGTACATGCATTAGATTTGGTTTATTCTGATATTTGTGATCCTATGAAAACAAAAACCTTGGGTGAGGCATTGTATTTTTTCACTTTTATAGATGATGCATCTAAGAGGGTTTGGGTTTATGCTTTGAAATCCAAGGACGAGATCTTTGGTGTGTTTAAATTGTTTCATGCTATAGTCGAGAGAGAGACATGGAGATCATTGAAGTGTATCCACACTGACAATGGTGGTGAATACATTGGTGACTTCCACGAGTATTGCAAGTCACTGGGTATACGGCATGAACAGACGGTTCCCAAGACCCCCTAGCATAATGGTGTAATTGAACGTATGAATCGCACCATTGTAAAGAGAATCAGATGCATGTTATCCCATGCAAAGTTGCCCAAGAGGTTATGGGGAGAAGCAATGCACACAGCGGTATATTTGATAAACAGGTCTCCATCAGCCCCATTGAATGGAGAAGTACCTGAGAAAGTATGGACTGGACATGGTCCATCGTACAGTCATCTCAGGGTGTTTCGATGCAGGGCATCCGTTCACGTACTAAATGACGAGAGGTCCAAGCTCGATACGAAGATCAGGCAGTGTGTGTTCATAGGGTACGGTGATAAAAAGTTTGATTACAGGTTGTGGGATCCAACCGAAAAGAAGCTTGCAGGAGCAGAGATGTGGTTTTCATTGAAGATCAGTGTATAGAAGACATTGAAAAGCCAAAGAAGACCCAATCCAGTTCAGGTGAACTAGAAGACATGGATCCGATTACTCCTTTTGTGGTGCCTGATGACGGGGGAGTACAGCAAGGTGCAGAGGATGAAGGAGTTCCTACAGAAGATGGACCAGGGGAGCAGCCCCCACTTGATCCACCTGTTGAGCCACAGGTGAAGAGGACATCAAGGGACAGACATCCATCCAAAAAGTACTCGCCGCATGAGTACATTATGTTCACTAATGAGGGAGAGCCATAAGACTATTCTGGGCCCTAACCGATGAGCATAAGGGGGGAGTGGTTGAAAGTTATGCAAGAGGAGATGAAATCCTTGCATAAGAACCACACCTATGATATGGTAAAATTGCCTAAGAGCAAGAAAGCTCTAGCAACAAGTGGGTGTTTAGAAAGAAGAATGAGCAGAAGAATTCACAAACGAGGTTCAAGGCCAAACTTGTGGTGAAAGGGTTTGGTCAGAGGAAAGGAATAGACTTCAAGGAGATATTCTCACCAGTGGTGAAGATGACATCCATACGGGTGTTGCTTGGGATGGATGTTAGTATAGATCTGGAGATAGAGTAGTCAGATGTTAAAACTGCCTTTCTCCATGGTGACCTATAAGAAGAGATTTACATGCACCATCCAGAATGGTTCGAAATCAAGGGTAAAGAGCATATGGTGTGTAGGCTTAGGAAGAGTTTGTATGAGGTGAAACAAGCTCCTAGGCAATGATACAAGAAGTTTGACTCGTTCATGTTAAAACATGGATATGACAGAACGGAGTCAGACCACTATGTGTTCACACGCAAGTTCTCAGATGGTGATTTCTTAGTTCTGCTATTGTATGTTGATAACATGCTCATCATGAAAAAAGACATCAAGAAGATTGACAGGCTGAAACAGGAGTTGGGCAAGTCGTTTGCGATGAAAGACTTAGACCCGGCAAAACAGATCCTAGGAATGGAGATAACCCGTGACAGAAGCAGTAGAAAGCTTTGGCTGTCACAAGAGCAGTACATTGAGAAAGTCCTAGAGCGGTTCAACATGAATGCAGCGAAGCCGGTCAATACTCCACTGGATGGTCACTTTAAATTGAGCGACAAGCAGTGTCCCAAGATGAAGGCGAAAGTGGAAGAGATGTGGAAGATATCCTACGCGTCAGTGGTAGGAAGTTTGATGTATGCTTTGATATGTACGCGCCTAGACATAGTATATGCGTTTGGTGTTGTCAGCCGGTATCTTGCCTATCCTGGCAAAGAACATTGGGCAGCGGTGAAGTGAAAACTACGGTATCTGAGATGCTCATCCAGGTTGAGCCTATGCTATGGTGACAGAAAACCTGTGTTAGAAGGCTACACAGATGCAGATATGGTAGGTGACATAGACTCCAAGAAGTCTACATCGGGGTTCATGTTCACGTTTGCAGGAGGAGCGGTCTCTTGGCAGAGCAAGCTACAGAAGGTCGTAGCATTGTTGACGACAGAGGCCGAGTACATCGCGATCACAGAAGCATGCAAAGAGATGCTTTGGATGAAGAGATTCCTATAAGAACTGAGCTTGAAGCAGGAGGAGCACGTGGTCTATTGCGATAGCCAAAGTATTATACACTTGAGCAAGAATCCAAGTCAACACTCTAAGTCGAAGCACATAGAGATTCGGTATCACTGGATCAGGGATACTTTGGAACAGAAGGTGCTACAGCTTGAGAAGGTCTACACGGACGATAATAGGTCATACATGATGACCAAGGCTTTGCTCAAGGGAAAGTTTGAGGTTTGTAGAAACCTGGCTGGTTTGAAGAAGGCGAATATCTCCTGAGTAAAAAAGGGAGAGATTTGATGGGGTTTTCCTCCTCAGTTAAGAGGAGAGATGGTGCAGCTTGAGTGTGGTCGGGCGCCCGGACCAAATTCTGGTCGGGCGATCGAAATTCTCTCGGATGAGGCCTTTTGTTGCTGGATTATTTTTTCAACAGTCGGGCGCCCGACGGTCAAGGGGACCAGGGGCCCGATATTCAGAATTTTTCTTCTAAAGCTCGCTGGACTATTTTTGGCTTAGGCGGGCGCCCCACGATCTGGTGACCAGGCGCCCGACCCAACGTGAACTGCTTATACGCAATTTTTTATTTGGGTTCTATTTCCTCCGGTTTCCTACTTAAGAGGTTCCAAATTGTGGTTAGGAAATCCCATTAAAGTGTTTTCACATCCAAGGTGAGAGAGAGAGAGAGAAAAAAAGAGGAAGAGAGAAAGAGAAAAGAGAGAGGGGGGGGAGTTTGTAGAAGAGAGAAGTTGCTTGAAGAGGAGTTCTTCTATGCAACCGTCGTCTCAGCGCTTCTACGTCCTCGTGATTGGTGAGATCCTCCTATTTTCATAGTTCTCTTATTGTTTATCCATCCCTGCATGGGTGAAGAAGGTTTGATTCAAGCGGTATATGCTTGTGATCGGTTGTAAATAGTTCTCTGAGATAGTGATCGCTTGTGATTGGTTTTTACCTTTAGGATGGTTTTCCATGTAAAAATCTCGTGTCATGAGGTTATTGATTTTTGCTTTTGATTATTGCATTATCATAGTCTATAATTCTAGTGCATTGGTGGGCGAGATCCTAAGGTTTGTGTGAAACGTACCCAACATAACTTTCTTCTAATTTAAAAGTTTTGAATGGTTGAGATTTAAAATATAAGGTATGGTGCACTTAAGAAATATAACTGCATCAATTTTGGGACCATAAGTACTAAAAATGGAAAGGCAAAAGGGCTGACATGAATAGACAATATATACATCAATCTAGGATCCATGTTCAGGGAAGCAACTAAACATTTATTTTCAGTGGTGCATCTAAGCGTCCGAAATAGTGATGAATGGAAATACATGAAATTGTTGAATTGCATACTAGTACTGCATGCATGTGCACATGCACACCTTCATCCAGGTGCATTGACTGTAGAATAGATAAATATAACCCATAAATGCAAGTACAAATTTTAAATATATGCTCAAAGCGTTTACAATATTTTAGTATTACGTAAACATAAATATGCATATCAAAATAAAAGAAAACTTTATTTTATCTAATAGGCTGTGGATGAAACGACAAGATATCAATAATTGCATGGTCTCTTGAAAAGAGCTACAAAGGTATAAATCAAGTGTAGAAATTTAAACATTCAGAGAAAATCTAAGCTTCAAGCATGAGTGATACTAAAATGATTGCGGACCATTTCAATGTATTTGTTTCTGTCTGAATCAAATTTGTGAAAACAAAGCAAAATTTATGATATAGAGTTATGGAGAAGATTTTACAAAAGCTTAAAAAAATTCAAGAACATAACATTTGCTGCTAGAAAAAGTGAAAGATGTTTCCATAATATTGATGTAGGGGAAGAACCCCATGATTGAGGGCGTGGATCATGCACCTTCTTGCGGGAGATGGACAGAAAGAAAAACAAGAGAAAACTAAGGAATTTTTTACTTTGGAGTTTTAACCAAAACAGGAAATTTTTATTCTCATTTTTGGATTTCGGCCCAACTCGTGGGGCCTATCTTGATCATTTATGATGATCCGTTCCGTTCATTTCGTAGAACTGCTCGACGCTGAGAAAACCCAATAAGTTTCACGTCAATCTAAGTTACGAATTGATCGTGGTATCCAAAATGGTACGAACTATCCAAAAAAATCTGAATTCCACCCACTAAAATTGGAGATGGTCCAGGTGGCCTACTACTACTGATATGGAGAATCTGAGCTGACCATCTTGAAGAGTACATCGATGTCAGTAAAACCACAAAGTTTTATGGCAATCAAATATATGGATTGCTCGTATCAGCGGAAGAAAGACGACGCCCGACAAGCGTTATACAGTTTGCACAGATTTTTCTGTTTCTTTTCTAATTGTATTAGGATTCTTTTCTTTGTTTGCAAGTTAGTGTTAAATACAAATTTAGGGTTTAGTTTATTATTTAAAGCAAGGTAATTATGTTTTTTTTAATTATTTATTCAATCTATCAAAAACAATTATTTGAAATTAATTTTCTCTTTTTATCCTTTTATTTCTTCTCATGGATTCGAGAAACAATTAGTTAGGGAGATGGTGATTGACCTACCATGTCTTCCCTACGTCAAATATCCATTGAAGAACTCATATGTTCATTAAGGAAGCTGCTAAGAAAATGCATCTTCTCCAAATAGTCTTATAATGAGTGGTATCTCTTACAAAAAAATTTAGTCTTTCATGGACATACCAAATTCGCCACTCTTCAGCGTCACTTCATTTGGGAGCCTACAAAGAATAGAGACATTAAGTTTAAATATTGTAAACTTGATAACTAAATTGACAATACATCTTCGGAATTATTAAATTCTGGTGTATTTTCTAATTTAAGAATTTTTGAGATGGTTTATCTTATTGGATCATTGATAACTAAGATCTTCCATTACAGTGAATTTTTTTGGATAGTATACCTTATTGGATTAGTGGTCATGAGACCTTTATAATTCAAGCTACTTTTAGAGCCTGTTTAGGTCCATAATTATTGATGTAATTACTAGGAAATACATTATTATTTCTTAATTGCAACGGAGATGCGGTATCTCGAAAATATATGAAAAGTCAAATCTTTTAACGACATGTTAGGGGAAATTGAGGATTAACAATCAAAATCCAGGCGGCAGAGTGTAGAGCCGATTTTTAATTTCCACCTTTTTCTACCGTTTGAAGTCCAGTATCCTGCCAAACCGCCACAATATGATGCGTGTGCACCACTAGCCATTTATAACACTCATCTTGACCTCTCATTATGCGAGATATTTATTGTCTTATCTACCGTCTCCATTGCAACAGTCCCCTCTTACAAGAGCTTGACTCCTTCCATATGTAGGGGTTTGTCATCTATAACACTCTCATCTCCTGTCCTCATCTATCATTTTCACTTTCCTCCTTTGATCATTTAGGTAGAAGGCTTGCGTCTTCAATCATGCATCTCATCCTAATCTCTACCATGATGTTTGAGTTTAATCTATGTCGTCCATTCATTTGACAAAATCATTTTATGGTTCATCTTGACATGCATGGGGATTCGAATATCATTCAGGCCACATTATTGAAAAATAGTGATAATTAAATGCTTACCATGAAAACTTTCTACAAGCTCATTATAATATTTATTTCCCATCTAACCTGTTGATTAGGTCTCCCATCACTTGCATGTAAGGAGACTTTAAATATCTTCTTGATCCAAATCTTTTATAGGTTTGAAGGAGTTTTTATATTTAGCCGTTCAGTAATGACATTTTTTTTCTATGTTGTGGTCCACTTGAGATGCTAGATATTGTCATATTTTGGTCCATGTCATAAAATAAGAATGCAAAATATACATAAGGTGGAGATTAGTACCATATCTCAGGGTGAGGCGCATAGAGCACCATCCTGTAAAGAGTTCCCAACTGACAGTTTTAGTATGCATTGTGTGTTCCATTGGTAGCCAAACACCAAAGTCAGTGTTTAGAGGTGGGGACCAAGAAATAGATCAAAACACATTAGATAGCAATTTCTCTTCTATGGGGTAGACCGCCATACTTATAACGGTTATGGTATTTGTCATTTACATTATGAGAAAAAAAAAAAATACTTGAATGATATTACTTTTATCATACCTTCTAATTTTCACTCTAAAAGAACATGGTACTACTAAAGTCAAAAGTCCGTGACATTAGGAAAGCATAATTTGTAATCATTGCATACTTAATTACTATAAAAAATTGACCTAATTTTTTTTATAATAGAGATACATGGTTATTTAGGAGTTCTTCTTAAGCAGTTTTATTTTTTTTATATTATTTCTATTAATAGTATTTAGTTCAAAATAAAATCACTTACAATGAGTATTAAACTCATACGAACCTTACCAAAAGCATAATTAGCATGTCATCTTAGAAGTGTAGAAGATCCGATCATCGGTATCCATCCCCATCACCTTAGATAATTAAAGCATGATCTCACTTATTAAGCTTGAAAATTGGCCTACACACTACGAAGTAGGGGTACAACTTGGGTAGGTTGGTATACTTAACCTCAAGAGGATCCAACATGCAACTTGACCCAACTCGAATTCTAACTTAAGGTGCTCAAATCAAACCTAACTTAAATTCTTCCATACCCAACCCTAAATTGACGTAACTTGACCTAACTTGGCCCAAATATACATAATTTTTCTAACTTGACCTAACTCTACTTGAATTTGCTCAACCACCACTTTCAAATTGGGTTGGAGTTTTCCAACCCTAACCTAATTCAAGAACCCTGACAACCCAACTCAAGCTCAAGTTGAGTCAATTGGGACTAGGTTGACTTGAACCCAAGTTGTCACCCTGTAAAGCGTAACATTTTGTATCTTGTACTTCCTCTAATACACATCTCTATATATAACAACGTCTGTAATTTTGAATAAATTTACTCAGACAATAGTTGGTAGAAAAGTTTTAAACTTGAAATTTGAAAAAACGTAAATGAAATTTCTAGTATAGGTCCTAGTTGTAACGCCCCGCAATTTTCAGTATTTATTTAATTATTTTATTTTATAAAATTTAACGATCATTTACCTTATTTTAAAAATAACGAGTCATCCGTAGGAGTTTTGATAGGCAAACCTTTACAAAAGTTGCTTAGAACGATACCATGAACAACGTAAAAATACTGAATTTTGAAAAAATACACATTTTTATATAATTACAAAAATGCTATTAGTTAAACTTAAGCTGTCATTTTAAAGTACGATAGGTTCCCGCGATCGTAATGACGTAAAACTTTAAACTTAAGTTTTTGGGTACATTTTAACCTTACATGTTAATTTTCAGTCCTTCGATCATCCTACAAATAGCCAAATCAGAAATTGACCTATAAATGACCCACTTGAACTCAGATCTGTCCCTTTTTGGTGGCATGCCCTAAAATCACCCTGCCATCCTAGTGAACGGACTGAATTTCCCACAAACATTATATTAGAACCCACATGCGGTGCATGCACGTTAAAGTGCACAGTCAAATTAGGTGCGTAACATGTTTTCACCTTCATCTCACAGCTACCCTCTCCACCACTTGTCATGTGGGCCCCATTGGAATGATCTGAACCGTCCATTGTCTCCATGACCATCTCAAACCTACTCCCAGTAGTTTCATCAATATCAGTCAACCATACTCCAAGATTCAAATTTCCTATCAAACCTTACCTTACAAAAATGTCTAATCCAAGTAAACCATTATGCATAGGCAGCTAGGATTTCGTCTATAGGATCTAGAGAGTCCCTCCTAGCTAGCCAACGTCATCTTTTGCATTGAGAATGGAAATTTCCATCGTTGAAAAGAAACCTTCACTAAATCCTTCTACCGCGCAAACCACCAATCAAACCAGTATAGAGCTTGGATTTGTAGACCCCACATGCCTCGTTGGACTCATCTAAATCCTCCAATGGTGTCTGATCGTCCGATAAACCATCAGTTCAAAAGTTGTCATTTTCATTCTTTCTCTTTCCCTTTTTGCACAAGAATCGTTTGTCTGTTTGTAGGCCTCACTTCAGAATCTATTACTTCCATTTTGTAGCCCATACATAGCATATCACACGTGTGAAACCTCCTCTCTATCCGTCATGTGTGTGCTTTTCAAATCAACCCCAAAACCCCGCTTTAAACCTTATCTTATTGCAACCACGCATGTATGGCCTTGCGTAGTCTCTCCAAACCCTAAGATCCATCCCCCCCTTGTTTATTTTAAGCCTCTCTAGCAAGAGGAAGCCTCATGTATGAATTACAGAGAGAGAGAGGAAGAGAAAGAGAGAGAGAGAGAGAGAGAGAGAGAGAGAGAGAGAGAGAGAGAGGGCCGCATCCCGTCTTTCCTCCGGCGCTCCAGAAAGGTTTCCATCTCCTATGGCTTCCAAACCAATCAATTCAAGATGTGGAGATCTCCCTTCAAGCCAAACATCTCTAATAATGTATTTCTTCTCTAAGTTTCTTAAACTATAATTTCTTGTAAATTGATTCATATTGCTGAGATATTCCATATGTTAATGTTCGTAGGACTATCGCTGAAATAATATTATTTTATTTTGAGATGTTTGTATGGATGTTTGGATGGGGAAACCTGAGTACTTAGATGTTTTTATGAGAACCATGCGTAGATTCTTCTTAATTTGTGTTTATATGTATTAATGATGTTGATGCCAATACATGCATCATGCGTATGAGATTATTTATGTGAATAATACATTAATGTACACCCCTTGGCCCCATGACAATAAAATCGCTTGATGGAAAGAGTTGGAGCCCATGAAAGATGTCCATGTTGGAAAATATATCTTGGCATGATTATGAGATTACGTTGAATGTCACCAAGGGATCCTTATGTTCATGTGCTATTTGAGATGGATTCATATGCCGTACATGTATATTTTCTTTTGGTTAGCCATGTTGGATAACAATGGCTAGTTGGGGACTTGATTGAATTATAAAATGGGGCAAGGAGTGAACATTACTCGTGCATGCTATCTTCTGAGCCAGGGTTGGTGATATGGAAACTAAGCCCATGCTGTCGACTTATGCTGGATTGCTTGCGACTCCCTATAGTGTCCATTGGGTTCTTTTAATATGGCTGGATGAGAAACTACGTAAATAAAGGTGAAACAAATCCATGCATTCATTAGGGCCTAACTTGGTGGGACAAGTTTTCCGCTTCTTATCGTGCACTATCTAGTGGAAGTGTATTGGGGCTTTTCGCTTCCATTAGTTTGGTTATTTACCTCTGGTGACTAGTACCTAGCTTAAAGTGTATTGGGAGTGTCCCGCTTCATATATTATGATTCTAGTCAAGGTGCCTTAGCTAGAATATACACCTCATGCATTGCATTAATAAGATTTTACTTGTATGTTTTGATTTGGTTAATATTATCCTTCTGCTTGTGTTTACTCTGTTATAATTATGATTGTCTTAGAGAAATATACCTCACTATGGTAGCGATTAATGCTATCCAAACACATCTCAAATAATGCAGGTGAAGATCTCATAGTTGAACCTGAGCTCCAAGGAGAGGAGTATGATGGTTTGTGGCAACAAATGGCGGACGACAAAGCCCGAATGACTTAGATGAAGATTCCATTTACATTGAGATTTTAAGATAGTTTATTTGCTTAATGAAATTGTAATAAATCTTCTTAATGAAGGCTAGAATTGATACTTTGTTTGGTTTTGTTTCATGAACTTATGATGATAATATAGTTTAGAATATCATGGAATAAAATATTTACTTTTTGTCACTGTGCTTAAATGCTATAAAATATTAAATGTATGAGTGGTTGATGGAAGCAGATGATTTTATCTTTCACGCATTCTAAATTACTTATGAGAACTCGACTATCGTTATATCCACGAGGGCCAAAATCTCGGGGCGTTACACAAGTTTTTATATCAAGCAACTCAATATTCTCCATTACTCTTTTTATATTATTTTCTTATTTTATTACTAATTTTATTGCCTTTTTAGTCTTAGAATTATGGATTTGATTAAAGAAATTGTTTTTAACCTCTCTTTTATAAATTTATTGTATCCGGATGCAAAATGTATAAGAAAAAAAATTTAGTAATCTTCATGAAGTTTGTTTTTCTCCTCTTAAAATTTTTTCATTGTAGTAGAGCATCTGGTTCAGAGCTATTAATTGTCTGATATTCATTGTAGTAGAGTCACGACTTGCTTGAAGTGGTCCAACTTGGCCAAGTTGGGGGTTGATTTGTCCAAGTGACTTGTGATGACCAACTGGTTCTTGTCATGCCGAGTCCGAGTGGCTCGGGAGCCTCAGGAGACTCATCAGACTCTTAAAACCATAACTCAGACCAACACTAATAAATTAATCAGGTCAGGCGGATAGATCAGATAAATGGGCCTTTTAGTACACTCAAGCTCGGGTCCAGCCCAGTCAGTATTGGGTCTGAACATGCAGGCCTCCAGATGGAAGTTCCCACTCATACAAAAGTGGGCTGTGGACTTGGGCCAGCCCAGCCAAGTCAAAACCATCCCTAAACTAGTTTTGGCGAAACTCTTGTATTTTCAGATTTAGGGAGCAGATTCCCTTCATTTGGAGCCACGGCAATTATCTTTCATCCTGAGGACCTCCGCCATTAATGGGCCCACACATAAAGTTTGTGCTATCTTAATCATCTAATAAATGGACCTTTCCTCCCTGAATGAAAGATACCGTTTACATTTTTCTTTCAGTGTACATTTGTATGCCACCAATTGAAAGGTTAGGATCATCCAAAAATTGAGATTTATGGACCAAGGCCCATTCACTAATGAAAATATCAAATGAACGGTTTTGATCTCATCCACGTAAGCCACTTGTACAAAAATTAAGATTTCTGGACCAAGGCCCATTCCTATCTATTGGCTGTGTCAGGATTAGACCTGATCAGGTCCATGACAAACATAAAAAGGGTCTGACTGTGGGCTCCTACCAAATCTCGATACAACATCAGTCGAACTTAGCTTTGGGCCCACCATTTCTACAAATCAATTTGATGGACTGGATCTGCATGCCCTACAGACCCAGCCCATTGCTAGCCGTAGAAATTGAGTCATAGATTCTAATTCCAGGCCTCTTCATCTTCATGTGTCAAAAAATCAACGCAATTCAAATACAAATTAAACATGGCACGTGTTCAGGATCTGACACGTCCAAAGAGTGCTCTTCACGGTGGGCCAGACATCTGCAGAGAAATGGACGGTTGGAGAAATGATATGAAACAGTGGGCTGACCTGATTTTGAAGATAGGTCACGTGCAACGCATGAAACCACCATATGAACGTCTAGGTGATGTCTTGTACAGGTGGCATGATGTCATGTATGGTGTGTTTGGACCCCCTGATATGCATTATATTCTCCATTGTTAAGTTTGTACAGGTGGGCCCCTGGCCTGCCAGTGCCAGTGATGAATGGGCCTCTCCAACCTCACGTGGGCACCAAGATATGCGCAATGTTACACACGGGTATGAAATCCAGTCCATCCATCCTAGGGTTCGACTGCCCCAAAAGTCAAGCGTGCCTACCCAAAAGTCGAACAATAATGCTAGAAAGAAAATGACAGCTCAGAAAAGATAACGCTTTGTAAAATGTGGACCACCTAATCTGTGAATTGACATGATTTTTTAGAGGTTAAAACTACACTATATACCCAGCAACAGGTGGGGAAGTACTACAGCGAACCTCATGAAATGAGAGCGCGTTTGGAATTACGGTCCGATCCAAGAACAGTGCGTGTGAAATCAAACTTCTCAATTCACCGTACATACTAAAAATCAACTCTATCCAAATGTTTGGTGGACCACACCACGCGGAACAATCTAACAACATGCCTGAAACCTCAATGTTCAAGCGGTGTAGCCCGCCAGTGCACTGTATCAGGCTGTGTTTTTTTCGTCTTGGCTCGTGAAGTGCACCTGATGTACAGGTCGGATTGAGTATGCAGGCCATGGTGGGCTCCAGACACAAACCTATGGTTGTCATCTCCTCCCCCATTGTTCCGCGTCGTATGGCCCATTCGAGTTGTAAACCAGACTGATTTTTGGTGCTAGAGCTTAGAATGGAGGTGGTCACTTTATGGACGGAATGGATGTCATTTGTATAATAAGGTTGGCCCAAAAACTTTTGAGATGTTTTACCCACTGCGTACAGACAGATTCCCGTCCATTCGCATTCCTCTTCATCGTGAATGGACCGGGGCCACCGTGTTTTAGATATAATCCTCTCTGTCCATCAGGTGATAATACTTATTTCAACAGTACATAGAAAATATCATCCTGATAAAAGTCTCGTATGGGCCACATTAATGGGAAAATGTAAAATTGTTCTTAAAACCTTTAATTTTGTGTTGTAGCTTAATTACAATTTGGATCAAGCTTATTTTTGGATATCTCTCCATCCTGGTGACTTACACTTGATTAACAGGCTTGATGAAAGATAAACCGCATGTTGGCCTAACAAACAAACCTATGGTTGGTCGTCCCTTTCCCATTTTTCCCATTGATGTGGCCTACCTAAATTGTAGATCTGGCAGGGTTTTCTACCAAAGAGCCTAGAACCAAGGAGAACACCCGATGGACGGAGTTGATATTACATATACAACATGATGGCCCCCAGAGAGCTTGGGTGTTTTCTACACGGTAATCTCCCCCAACCAAACAAAGGGAAAGGGGGGTAAAGGGGCCAGAGAAGGGTACTTTTCCCAGTAAACCTTGACCGACCAGTCAAAATAGACTTCCAAAAACTTTACTTTTCATTGAAAACTCTAGTCGTGTAAGTTTAGAGTAGAAAAGTAAGGTTTTAAAGGTTTAATTTGACTGGTCAGTCAAAATTGAGGTCTACATAGGGAAATTTCTCTTTGTTTTTCTTTTTCTTTTTAATCTCACTTGTATCCTTTTCCTGCAGGCGTGGGGTGCAAAGTACCATGGCCGAAAGAAGTTCACACCCATTAAATATCGAAACCATGTGCTCCAGTCCACCAACCAACTAGTGATGATCGTCAATGCCACAACAATGTGATCTTATCGGACTGTCCATCCACGTTGGCCCACGATAGCCCCGATTTCATGTATTTTGTAATGAAATAAATGGCCTAGTGCTCTTTACACTTCTCTGAACAAAATCAGGTCCACCTCACGTTCCTTCCCATCACGTGCATAATTGTCTCTCACCAGTGAATAGTAACGTTTCAGCGTTCGTGGGAAAAAAAAAGGCACTGCTCCACTTTGGAAATGCTATGGACCAGAATCATCTGTAACCATTGTAGGGTGGATAATCTGCCATTTCTGCCGGGCCCACCGTATTGTTTGTGTCGCGTCATCTTATCCATGAATCCCAAAGATCATACTCATCCATGGCTTTGGTGAGCCTTATCATGGTAACTAACTTTTTATATAAAAGAAATAGAGAGAATCTTTTTTATTTTGTCCGTGTACTCAGCCAAATCAGCCTGGAACCATCTGATGGACCCATCTCAAAGCTGAAAAAGTCAATCCAAGTGGCTGAGTCTGAAAAGCCTGCCACGGTTAGGGCCCTCTTGGATCCACTTCCACAAAAAGGGGGACTTTAAAGGAGGCGCTTTCAAGCCTCGTTGCTTTACTGCCTTTTTTGCCGAGCAGGAAATGATACTGGTTTTGCAAATTTCATCCAAATACAAAACATCAACTGCTATAATGCTATTTGAATCAAAATGGTGTTTGGGCCTCAAATGCTCCGTCTTAGGATGTATTCAAAAGTCACTTGTGAAGAGCATTCTGTGAACTATGACACGGCTCAATAAAAACGTGCTGTGCGAGTCTGTCCTATATCATAAAGGGTGAAATCTTCGTTTCATACAAGGAATTCTCTTAAGTGATTTATGGGCCCATGTCTGATGTGCAAATGCAATGCGTTTCATTGGACCATGTGGGGGATTCATGTCAGAGGCAAGTCTCATCCTATTAAGAAAGGGGCCATAGAAAGAAAAGAAGCCCCAAGGGAGGAGAAATGGCTCCCATGAGTAAGCAATGTTCACACAATATGTGATGGGCCACACACTCCCACATCAACATCTGCTTTCCCCTCATATGGGCCTAAACTTTCACAAGAGACGGTTAGGCATAGAGCTTCCTCAGTGACCAAGTTCAACTGGCCCACCTTACAATCTGGTGCACACTTTTCTCACCCACATTTAAAATTAAATCTCCAAAATTCTCACATATATTATTATTTTATGTATAATTTTAGTTGAGCTAGAAAAAAGAGATCGCAGAACACATGATTCACATCACTTCCATTCGAGATGGTCCTCTTTCTCATCATAGCATTTTGATAGGGTTGGAAGATCATCATACAAGCCTTTCCACTTTCCAATCGTTAGAATTTGATTGAGTCCTCCCTGCCCTTCTTTCTTCATTTCATCATTCCTCATGAGGAGGTTTTGATAAAATGCGGGCCACCTTGTGACAGCTACCTTGCAGAGTCTGGTTACCACCGCAAGATGGTAGATGTGTTAGCAATCTGGTCCATTCATCAGGTAGGGTGCTGTGAAGCTCTCTTGGACCAAAAGTAATGTGTTTGATGATTGGTCAGATCAGCTTTTACGAGTGAAATGGGAAAATTCCAAATGTACGTGTGGTTCACTTGATCAGTATACTGCCCTAAATTTTGGTACGTGGCACGTTTGCAGCACATGCTGGCTAATGAATGGCCTGGATCACTGACTCATGTGCCATCCAAACTGGGAACATGCTCCGAATGGCATCCCCTACTGCTATGGGTATGCTTTACCATTTCTAAAAAGTTGGTCACTCTTGCATGGTACATATGTCAATCCAGACCGTCCAAATGGTGATCCATGTTGTATTGTCCTTGGAACTATACAGATGATACCGTCCTAACCATCCAGTTAATGTCCATCCGACTAATGATCAGTTAAATATTTGGTGATCCAGATTCAACAGACAACATCAGATTGTTATTTTCATTGTGTACAACTGGATTGATGTAAGTTGATCTGGGAACGAAATTCCCATCATCTGGATTGATGTAAATTGATGCCATAAGGAAATAAAAGGTTGCTGAGTTAGGTGCATTTGATAAAGGAAAAATCTTTGATATTCTGGTAGAGTGTCATGGATGATACACAGGCACTTAGAAATTATTTAGAAATTGCCAACCTGATCTTGGGCATGTAACATAGCAATAGTGGGCTCCATAATTTAGTCGTTTAACTCCAGAAAATGTATGTGGACAATGCAATTTCTGAGTGACTGTGTATCAAACGTCCTTCGCAGCCTGAGCATCATGTAATTCCTCTTTAAGATATGCCAATGAATGCACCGAAGTGGTTTTACGTCGTTATCTTTCATTAATACCATGGGTTAACATAGAATGCGTGCCCACCGACATGGTTACCAGGGCGTTCATTGGGTTAGCCACTAGGACCTAGCTAGAGACGAACAGTCATGTCACGGGCTTTATTGGGCTACAGTCATTTATATGTATAATCCATACCATCCATCTATTTTATAGATCATTTTAGGGCATGAGCCCAATAAGGAGGCAGATTGAAATCTCAGGTGGACCACACCGCATGACACAGTTGGGATTGAACTTTTACCATTGAAAACTTCTTAGGGATCACATGATGTTTATTTGCCATCCAACCTGTTCATAATATCACATAGGTTACCGTTTGTGTCATCCATACTGATCTATAAAGGGCGGTCACCATGATGTATCTGTTTATCCACGCCGTTCATCCCTTTTCTATGATCAATTTAAGGCATGAGACCAAGAATGAGGCAGATCCAACATTCAAGTGGACCACACCAAATCGTTTTGATGTGGTCCACTTGAATGTTGGATCTACCTCATTCTTAGTCTCATGCTTTAAAATGATATTAGAAAAAGGATGGACAACATAGATAAACAGATACATCACGATGGGACCATCCACAGATCGGTTTGCATCCATACCAAGGAAGGACACAGACCGACTCCAGTCACATCGACGTGTAGAAAGGGGAAACATAAACATAGCTTCATCCGGAACTTCTACAGCCCCAAGAAGTTTTCAAGGTAGGCTTTAAATTCGCACTGCTTCATGTGGGGTGGTCTACTTGAGCCTTTGATTTGCCTCTTTTTTGGGCTCATGCCTTAAATGATCTATCAAAATAAATGGACGGTGTGGATAAAATATATAGATCAGGATGGGTCCCACAAAGCCCTTGACATATCTGTCCATCTCTAGGGAGTTTCAAGCTCCTCCGTTTACGCATATATATGGCTAGAAAACCTCATTTATTTTGCTAAAATAACTCATGTATGTCAAATATATAATGTTACTATTAAAACCATTGGAGGTAACGCCACTTTAACAGGGTACATAACATGGACCTTACCTAAACCAGACTAGATCTGATGTTTTGACACCCACCTGAGCCAATTTCTTAACAGGTCCAAGGAATGGAACTTAGACCCATCAAAACTGGGTTGGTCCATCGGGTACCTGCAGGTCTGTTACCCACTCACCGCCTTATCTGATGTTTCTCTGGTACCCGAGTTTGCTAGTGACTCAGCTTGAAATCTCACCGGGTCAAGCAGACATAATTGAGTTGGGCATACACCCAGGTCCATAGCTCGAGTGGCAGACTGAGTGAAGATAGACTTCTTTTTTTTTATTTTTTTTATTTTTTATTTTGGTCCGTCATGCAAAGCATCCACCCATTCAGTCGCACGACACACCCACAGCAGCGTGGATTTTCACTACCATGACCACTTGTTGAACGCAAAGTCTAACAACGAGGCAAGGACCCGAACCCCAAGTGAAGATAGCCTCGTTTCAACACTGAGGTCATGGCATCGACTCCCATAGTGAGGGTGGCTAACATTGTGATGTGGCTAACATTATGATGTGGGCAAGTGTACGCACCCCAAGTGAAGATAGCCTCGTTTCAACACAGGTGGGTGAGTGCACTAACAATGGGGTATGTGAACTAACCAAAAAAAAAAAAAAAGTTAAGAGTTGCCTCTTCGTGAAATAGGATTGCCTACTATGCTTTTATCGTACGAGTAAGCTTTGTTGGGCCCACCATGAATTATGTGGTTTATCCACACCATCCATCCGTTTTCCAGTTCATTTTATGGGGTGACCCAAAAAATGAAGCATATACAAAGCTCAAGTGGACCACACCACGTGAAACAGTGGGAGTGAGAAAAATGATTTCTACCGTTGAAACCTACCAAGGGCCCACAATGATGTTTATTTATCATCAGAAGTTTTGGATAAATCTGATATTTGTGATTTTCCCTTCATCCATATCTTTGTGACAAATAAACATCACTGTGGGCCTTAGGAAGGTTTCAACAGTGGAAATTATCATTCCCACTCTTTCCTGTGGTGTGGTCCGCTTGAGCTATGGATATGCTTCATTATTAGGCTAAAGTATTAAAATTATCTGATAAAATGGATGGATGGAGTGGATAAAATACATAAATCACAGTGGTCCCCACTTGGTCTACTTAGTACGCAATCCGCTTCCACTGTTGGAACTTTGTCTTCTCTTGTTTTGGTTCTACCAATGATATAATTTATTATCAAAAGTAGGAAATAAAGGTTGAATCTATCAATAAAAGTGGGTGTAGATGTCAGTTCCCCAAAAATAATGGAAATGGTTGAAATTTCGTCTTCACAAATTGATTTTTTGGTGCGCGCGGGCCATGCAGTCTAATAATAGACGCGACGCGACAGAAAAGGCTACTAGCCCCTGTTCGGACCCCACCCACCTCCGCTGCTTGTTTTGTCCATTACCTTTAGCTGTGCTTCTTTTTTTTTTTTCTTTTTTTTTCTTTTTTTTTTTTTTACGGTGAAAATATCTAATTGATGGAGCTGATGCAACGTGGACCGTCCAAGTTGGATGTGGATTGAGGGGAAGCACCTGTCTCCAAACATGGTGGGGTTTGATTGGGCAATCTGTGGCTGTTAGAGATGGCACCATCTAATCTCGTTTGGAAGTTGGGAGCGGATTAGGTGAGACCCCTGACTGTGGGGGCACTGTGATGTATGTGAATCCATGCTGTCCATCCATATTGGAAGTTCATTTTAGGGCATGATTCAAAAAATGAAGCAGTTCCAAATCCTAGATGGGCCATAGATGGGCCATAGTAAAGGAAACAGTGGTGATTGACTATTAAAAACTTCTTGTGGTCCACAAAAGTTTTGGATCAAGATGATATTTATGCGGTCTCTTCATCTAGTTATTTGTGACCTTATCAACAGGTTGGATGGAAAATAAACATTCCGGTGGAATGCATAAAGTTTTTAACTGTGGTGTGGCCCACCCAAAATCTGACTCAACTTCATTTTTGGAATTATACCCTAAAATGAGCTTTCAAAATGGTTGAACGGTGTGGATTTAATACACATACATCACTGTAAGCCCCACAGTCAGGGGTCCCACCCACTTGGTGGATCCGGGGTCTCACCTAATCCCCTCCTCCCATTGATTAGTTAAGTACGTACGGTGGCCCTGTCTCCGGCAGTAGCATGTGGCCCATTTAAATGTCACCACATTAAGGGTCAGATCCACATTAAGAGTGGATCTTTGACGTGGTCCATTTATCATGTGAGGCCCACCTCAATGTGGATCATCCATCGTGTAGAGCCCTGCTTCAATGTCCACTGCCCATCATGCAGAGCCTGCATTTAATGTGGACCGTCCATCATTTAGGATCTAGCCAGGGAACGTACAGTGGCCCTGTATGAATCCAAGTCTCAAGTGGACCACACAGTAGGGATTAAACACCTACCATTGAAATCTTTTTAGGGCTGGCAGAAGTTTTGGATGAAATTTGATTTTTGTGTTTTCCCTTCTTCCTGGTCAATGTGACCTTGTGAACAGGTTGGATGTCAATTAACCATCACAGTGGGCCCTAGGAAGGTTTCAACAGTGGGGCCATTATCACCACTGCTTCCTATGGCGTGGTCTAGTTGAGCCTAGGATCTGCTTCAATTTTGGGCTTGTTGGCTAAAATAATATGGAAAAATGGACAGACAGCATGGATAAAATCTATACACCACGGAGGCCCCTCAAAGCCCATGTTCGTTCCTAGCTAGCAACCTGCACGGCTAGTACCCAATTTATGGCATGAGCCCAAAAATGAAGCAGATACAAATATCAGGTGGACCACACCACAGGAATCAATGGTTGTTCAACTTTCCTTTGAAAACTTCATAGCGTCCAATTTGTAATATTTGTTTGCCATCCAACCTGTTGAGAAGGTTGCGGGGCCTGGATGGAGAGAAAACACAAATATGAGCTGATCGAAAACTTTCGCAGCCCATGAAAAGTTTTTAATAGTCATTCTCTACGGTTTCCTGTGGTGTGGTGTAGCTGATGAGTTTGCAAAATGGATGGCCCGTGTAGATGGACGCAGATTGCATCAGACCTTTAAGCGTTGGACTAGATTTGTGTGGTGTCCCACCATGATGTATCCGTTTATCCACTTTCGTTCATCCCCTTCTTAAGGTCACGATAATGTACAAGCCCAAAAATGAGGCAGATCCAAGGCTATAGTGGAACACACCATAGATGACTCTTACGATTAATGCAACTTGCATTAATGTTTTATGCCTTTAATGCTCATTTAATGTAACCGGGCTTGCTATTTGGTGTGGTTCACTGGAGAGTTGGATCTGACTCATTTTTGGGCCCATATCTTAGCATGATGTTAGGAAAGGGATGGATGGCATGGATAAACAGATACATCACAGTGGGCTCCCACACAAATATGGTTGAACGCAATTTGCATCCGGCATAGATACACAATGCATGCATCAAGGTGGGCACCAGAGTACCGTCTGTTGGGAAAATCAATCCATAGCGGAAGTAAAAGCCGAACACGCAACATAATATGAATCAAATGAGCAACACAATGCAACCAATAATACAAGCATTCAACCACGCAGAGACAATCCGATTTTATGTGGAAAAACCCCTCAACGGGTAAAAAACCACCGCACAAAGCAATATACTATGAATAAGAAGATTATAGAGATGAACAGTCCACAAGCAAGGAATCTCAGAGAAAACCCAAGCTCTCTCTCACAAAACCCTCTCCCCTCTTCCCAATACACTTAGGAAACCTTAGACACCTTAAGATACCTCTTAATTTCGATTACACCCACTTAAATAGGCAACAAACCTGAATTAGAAACATCTTACAGAAAACCACGTAAAACTGCTCAAGACAACGCACCACCAATTGATCGGCCGATCAATCGACCGCCTTAAGCGATTGATCGCCCAACCGCGAAACCATCCAGAGAGCTTGCTATGAGAAAATTCACAATACTGATCAATCATCTCGATCAGGGTAGGTCGATCAATTATCAATCGACTCACCCTAGTCGATTGATCGGTGGCCTCATCTCAACATAAATTTAAGTCACATATTCCAACAATCTCCATCATGATGAAAATCTTCATGTTGAATCTTACCATACTTCCTTGCCTTCATCATCATCTCAACTTCAACATAGCTCTACCGCTTCTTGTGCATCCATCAACCCTATCCTCGCATTTTCACGCCATTTCTCGATCTTCTCATGTGGCCCTTGAGCACTTGCCACATACGAGCAACTGTGGATTCCGCTGCCAATCCCGTAGCTCCACCGTGAATAGTGTTCCTAATCACCTTGTAAAGATGGTCATACGTTCATGCCTTCATCCACACAAGTGCCCCATTCATTACTTCACAATACCGACCATGGCCGATGAACATGCACCCTTTCACCTCGAGTATACCAAGAGAGATCACATTTTTCTTCATCTTGGGGACATGCTTCACAACTTCTAAGACTCGTTCGATTTCATCGAACATCCTGATGTGTACTGTACCAAAAACCACCTTGCGAGCATAGCCATCACCCACAAACACCGATCCACCATCATACACCTTATATGTCATGAATGAGCTCTGGTTAGGACAAACGTAACATGAAGCACCTAAATTCAGGATTCACTCTTTACCGTGAGATCCCTTGCCGGATACAGTTAGAACTTCACAAAGATCACCATCGTTCTCTAAAGTATTGGCTCCATCTCCAGAAAAATTTTCAAACTTCTTTTGCTTCAACTTAGGATTCTGACAATCCACCTTTATGTGGCCTTCCTGACCATAATTTCAGCATTGTACCTTCACCTTCCCTTTACCCTTGGCTTTAGAACCCGATTTATAATATCCCCCATCATGCTCAGAATTTCTTTTCCTTATAATCAGTGCCTTTGAAGAAGAACGAGAACACGTGTCATCGCTTTTCTTTCTCATCGCCTTCAACTGAAGGGCTGAGATAACAGTCTTAACGTTAATGATCTCCCTCCCTATGCACAAAGAGTACCTGAATGACTCATATGAACCTATAAGAGAATTCAACATGATGCATGCATAATATTCATCTTTCATTAGTTTATCTACCTTCGCCAACTTGCAAACTAACTGATTAAACATGCTAATGTGGTCCTCCACATCCGCCCCCTCTACCATCATCAAGTTAAACAATTGAAGCATTAGATATAGGTGATTCTCTAGAGATTTCTTTGCGTAAACATTTGCTAACTTTGCCATCATATTAGTCGTTGTCTTCTCCTTCATGACGTGATAGAAGATATCATCCGTCAGGCATAACAAGATTGAGGTTTTAGCATTCTTGTCGAGCTTCTTCTACTTGTCCTCTTTCATAGCTTCAGGTCTCTTTCTAAGAGCTTCTTTAAGCCCTTGCTGAATTAGGAGGGATTCGATCTTCAACTTCCATAGTTCAAAGTTATTTTTTCCGGATAACTTCTTTACGTCAAATCTCGTACTTGATGCCATGATCTAGTCTCAAATCCGAATTCTGCTCCATCTTAACGATATCTCTGATACCACTTGTTGGGAAAACTAGCCCGCAGCGGAAGCAAAAGCCGAATACGCAGCAGAATATGAATCAAATGAGTAACACAATGCAACCAATCACACAAGCATTCAACCACACAGAGACAATCCGATTTTATATGGAAAAACCCCTCAACGGGTAAAAAACACAGCACAAAGCGATCTACTATGAATTAAAAGATTACAGAGATGAATAACCCACAAGCAAGGAACTCCAAAGACAACCCAAGCTCTCTCTCTCACAAAACCATCTCCCCTCTTCCCAATACACTTAGGAAACCTTAGACACCTTAGGATACTTTCTAATCCCGATTACACCCACTTAAATAGGTAATAAATCCAAATTAGAAACATCTTACACAAAATTGCGTAAGACTGCGCAAGACTACGCATGACTGATTGATTGGCCGATCAATCGACTGCCCCGAGCGATTGATCGACCAGCCTGGACGATTTATTGCTTGACCGCAAAACTGTCCAGAGAGCTTGCTATGAGAAAATTCACAATACCAATTAGTCAACCCGTGGCCCTCTCTCAACATAGATTTGAGTCACCTATTCTAACACCGCTGACATCGCTGGTTCTAAGACCTGGCCAAGTCACGCCCTAATCAGGCGTTGCCCTTGTACATGTTTTGTTTTTTTTGTTTTTGTTTTTGTTAGTCATGCAACCCACCCACCCAGTCAATCGCGCAACAGACCCATCGGTAAGTCATGCAACACACCTCCTGGTGTTATCAACGACGTGGATATTTCACCATTGATGGGTTACGAAACCGAGACCCTTGTTGAAACTCCTCAGAGTCTACCAAGGAGCGGTACATTTTGGGCTAATTCATGTTGCCATGCATGTTGCCCTCGTACACGTATGGCTAATAACATCCAACCATTCAAATTTTGGGGTATTTGGGCCAAGGATATAGCTCTGGAATCACAGTGATTAAGTAATCATGACCATCCTATTGAGTACGAGATTGACTGGTAATCATGGTGATAGCATTGCATATCCATGCGCGCGCACACACAAATGTATATTTAAACCGTTCAAATAGTGGGCCCCATTGCAGATGGATTAAAGTGAACCACAAAACTGATCGCGTGATCTTGAAAGCCTAAACATAAAAGATGAGCAAATGTCTATTAAAGAGAGGTCAGGATCATCTCATCAATTGTTTTTTTTTTTTGGACGCGCCCCATCTAAAGTCGACACCACCATTTGGACGGTTCATTATTGACATACACGTGTGTCACATGTGCAATTTCTGCCCTATGATTATCACGCTCTCCCAATCAACCAAACAACTCACTTTTTCCTTTTTTGCTGATACGATTGATTACAGTAGATAAGGCGTTAATGAGAGAATGAGAATGGCCCCACAAACAAGCTATTTTCTTGAATCCGGATCCTGCTCGGTCCAAACAGGAAAACTCTATTTGGCCCAAGTTCATTGGTCCACATCAGCCCTGACTGCATTTAATGCAGTAACACTGACAATGTCAGTGCTGAGGTGGACCAATCAGCTTGGTGCCAAACAGAATTTCTCAGTTTGGTGAGAGCAGAGGATCCGGATTCCGCATTCTTGGGATGAAACCACGCGATTTTAAATCCAGGAAAGAAACAAAGCCACACATATAAAACACAAGCACATACATATACTCGAGTGTAACTAAGACGGATTATGCCACCTTAAAAAAAAAAAAAAAAGAAGAAAAAAACACGAAAATGCAGTCGTCATGGTGGAGATGATGATGAAGAAGAAAGTTCAGGTGTCCTTGATGCCCTTCCATTGGTGGGCCACCTCAAACATGGCTTTGTACGATGATCCACCTTCAGCTAATGCCGTGGCACTTGCATACTTGAGCTCCTCCATCCTTCTCCGCAGTCTCTTCCCTTCTTCTCCTTCCATCAGCCCCTTCACGACTCTAGCGATCTCCGCCCTCCCGATGATACCGTTTTCCCCAGCAGTGGGCCTCAATGCCACCTTCAGATCTTCCACCATCATCACAGCGTTCATCTTCTGCTCAGCATAGAGCGGCCATGCTACCATGGGCACGCCGTGCACAATGCTCTCGAGTGTAGAGTTCCAGCCACAGTGGGTGAGGAACCCTCCTGTAGACTCGTGGCTCAGAACTTGTATCTGTGGGGCCCACGAAGGGACCACATAGCCCACCCCTTTGGTTCTTGATAAGAAACCTTTAGGCAGGAAAGCCAGAGGGTCTTGATTGCTTTGGGCACCGAAAAACGTTGCATTAGCCTCCTTTTCATTGGGGCTGCGTGCAACCCACAAGAATCTCTGCTCGCTCATCTCCAATCCCAACGCCAGCTCATTCACCTGCTCGAGCGAGAGGGTCCCACCGCTCCCAAAACAGACGAACAGTACAGACCCACGTGGCTGCTCGCTCAACCACCTCAAGCACTCCGACCCATCACCTCCACCGATCGGAACGGTTTGTATAAGCGGTCCAACCGGGTAGACAGCCGGGATACCCAGTTCCTTCTCCTTGAGAGCCTTTAACGGCCCCGGTTCCAACTCCACGAAGCTATTTACCAAAACACCCTTAGCTTCCTTGTACCGTTTGAACCTCTGTAATACATGTTCGTAAACCTCGTTCTTGCGGTCTGTAACCGGGTCGATGAAGTCTTTCCCGTGAAGAGGCACGCAACCGGTTAATTTCAGCGGTTCGGGCATATCTCTGTACTCGCACGTGTACTGTTCGTCGAGTGTGGGCAAATGAAGGCAAAAAGACAACCCCATTGCTGTTGATGGGAAGAAAATGTACGGTGGGATGTCGAATTCTCTTGCCACGTCAAAGGCGTCCATCCCGAAGAGATCAACGACGAGCGCGACGAGCCGGCTCGTCGAGACTAAGTTCTTCAGGACGTCGCGGAGCCAAGGGATGGACCGTGCGACAGCAGATATGATGCGCGTTTCGATCTTGGTGTCGGGAGGAAGGTCGTTGAGGGAAGTTGGAGGGAGTTGAATGGAATTCACATTCTTCGGGAGGGTGTCGACAACGGCTTTATGAGGATTGGAAGATGAATCGGTGGAAATGGAGAGGAAGGTGACTGAGAAGTTGTGGTGGAGGACGAGTCGTCTGGCGAACTCAGCGAGTGGTATGAAGTGACCCATGCCCGGACTCGGTAGAATCGCTATGTGGGGAGGTCTGCTGTCTTCCATGGCTATTTTTTTTCTTTTGGTTTGTGGAGTCTGTGAGGGGAGAGATTTGGATTTATAAATGCGTGGATGGGAGATTCTACAGATTCTTCCAAGTGGGTCTTCTTTATTTTCATTTATTTAGTTAGGTCTCAAGTTTAACTGGCTGTACCAAAAGTTACGGTCCAACCAGATAATGAACTCCAATCTATTAAGCAATTTCTACGAAATCCAGTCTTTCCAATATGTTGACCGCACTATTAGAATCACTAATTACAAAAATCTGTGTATATTATTATCAGATGGACTACAACAGAATATATATATATTTTTTTATATCCATTGATATATAGTAGAATATGAGTGTGATTCATTTATGAGCTTTTGTGATTTATTTTTCTATAATTTATAATAACCATGATCATAAAAATATATTGGACGGGTAGGATTTTGCACGCATTTGAAAGGTTGTAAGTTACCGCTGGGTGGATTGTAATTTGTAGTCAACGAGAAAAGCTTTGGTACTCTACGGAACGTTGTGGTTGATACATAGTCACTTAGAAATAGTACACAACATCGGGTATAAATAGTTTTATTTAGAAAATCCAAAACATGGGGTTTAATTAGAACCATATTTCACACTGATTAGGCTTTTTGACTAGATGATTGGTGGATATTCAATGGACGGCTGTTGTGAAAACTAGTTAGCAGTTCAAAATTCACAAAAGATGTACATTTTTTCTTTGTTTAGTATTAGTTCATTCCATCTGATTTTGTTGTGGAAACCTATCCATGGTAGGTCCAATAATTCTGACGGTTTGATTTGAGTTAATCTGTACGTGTATTATTTCTAAGTGACCACGCCATAATATTCTGCTGAAATATGAAATACTTAGCTTTATGACACAGACTCCTGTGTTTGTTCTATACCATTTAGAAATGACGGTGACTCTGCAACTGTACACATGGCAAAGTTGAATGGCAGGCCAGACGGTCCATAATACTGATCCAACTGTAGATGGAGCATAACTGAAAAATTGCACCGGAAAAATAATATTTTCCATTTGATTTTTTTTCCTCGAAATTTGGACGACTAACTATTCTACTGAGGACGATACTTTGATAGCTATTAATTGTATGTTTAGGTTGCTTGATTAGCGTGATTTTAGAGATATGCTACAGAAATAGCAGGACCGCTGGACTGGATACCTGGACTTCTGTGTCGCACGTGAGATGGATTAGTCACCACCATTTTTCAAATCGTGAAAAACTAACATAGGTGTCTAACGCTATCTTGCGAGAGAAAGGGACACAAAGGCATTGTGGTTGGATTCCTGATAAGGGGTGTAAATTGATACTCTGTTTGTGTATGATGCTTGATAGTCAGGCACTCGTAAATTGTACACATGTAATGCACTAGCTTGTCCTAAACCGAAAAAATTATAGAACCCACTGCTTGCTTAAAAAGTTATATTATATAAACTATCCCAAATTCGTGGACACTTGTTTGTTGAAATAGGACGATTGGATATTTCATCTTAACCGTCCAATCAATGTCTATCAATCTGATGGTCAGATAATCAAATAAACTTCAATTTTAGTTCAAGGTACATCTAAATCTGTTACCTATAGATTGGATGGTTCAATTTTATGCAATATATACAAATTTCAAGTAATTTCTAAGTACCTGCTTATGATGGAAAACCCTCTAGTAGAGTATGAAATGGAGTGAGGTCAGATCTAACGTAAGCCTTATGCAATCTAAAACTGATGTAAGCATTGTGCAATCCGTATGAAAGCAATTCCTTTCCCTGCCTTTTTTTTATATTATTATTTTGTTTTTTTTTTCAACTGTTCCCTTTTTGTGGTGATGATGGGAGAAAGGGCCACTTACCTACTTTGGTTTTTGGAAGATTGTTTTCTGTGTAGGTGGGATTTTGAATATTGTTTTCCGTTGGGGGTTCATTTTATTGGGTTGAAATGTTGCTGGAGACGATTGGAATCTGATCTCTCTAAATGTGTCAATGTGATGCATGTGGGAGAGACGTATGGTTATGCTCTGTGACCTTAAAGTCCGATCACGCACTGGGTACGTTCCAGGGAGGTGGCTACTGAGGGACTTGGAGCACAAGGCCTTTCACTTCCTGAGGCGAGGTGTCCTGGGTAGTTGAATTACCACTCTAATTTTAAAAGATAAAAAAGACAATATCTACCTATATTTTGGCCGTAGCATGTGTCACATGCTCGCGATGTCGTGGATGGCCGACAGTAGGATCACACCAGTGAGTGACATGCGACCTTTCAAGCAAAAGTTAAAAGAAAATAAAAATAAAAGAAATTAATAGAATACATTGGAAAGGGTTAAAAAAGATGTAAGCGGATGTAAACAAAAGTTACGGTAGGGTCCACTATTAAACTCTCGAGATTCACCGGATGAATCTACACCAAAACTTGCTGGACGCAGCGGTTAGAACACCCAAGATCTGTGGGACCTGCTGTATTGTGCGCTTGACATCCGCTCCGTCCATCAAGTGGGCTCAGGTGGACCACAGCACAAGTAAAATCGTATCTAAAACCTTCTAGCTCACATAGTGTGGCCTGCCTGAGTCTTGGTTCATGTTGATTTTGAAGTCTGTTCATCCTGATGAACTGGTTGGACGGAAAATTTTCAGTATGGTGGTACCAAACATAAACATATGGTTGGCATCTTCTCCCATCTCCCAACCTCCCCTGTGGCATGGCCCACCAAGTTTCGGATTGGGCTAATTTTTGGCCCTAACTCCTAACAATGAGGGGCGCATGATCTGATGGACAGTGGATGTCTCACAAAGGACACGTATTCCACGGAACTCGAATGTTTTAACCGTTGAGATGGACTTAATTTGGGGCTGTTTGTAATTATTATTATTATTATTATTATTATTAATCAGCCTTAAAGTATATGTACATATGGGTTGGATTGGCTGGTCCATGGGTCAATCGGCCTGATCTACTTATGGGTTGGTATTGGGTTAAACCTGACCCCACCCTCAATAGGCTGGGTCAAATTACCCAACTCCATTTTTGTAAATGGGTCGAACTTGGCTGAGCCACAGGGTAATGCATCAGGTGTGGGATTTGGACCAGCATTCCTGACCCATTTTTGGACATGGGTCAAACTTGGCTGAGCCATACCTGACACGTTACCACCCCTTCGATACATCCATTTAAAGCCAAATTGGACCGTAAACGATCACATCACACGTTTTAGATGACACATGTTTCATATATAGTACATCTTCTGTGAAGAGATACGGACCAGATGTAGAAGAACTGGGTCATGTTCTAAGCCCTCACTTGTAAACATGTTCGTGTGGACTGGAGTAAAATTACAGTAAGGATGTGAAGTAAGAGCAGCTTTTGTGGAATCCACTGTCCATTGATAGCTGCACCTCTCTCTCTTTTTCAAGATATTATATTTAAAATTGTGCACAGCAACGTCCAAATTGGATGTTATGTCCATGAATAACGACGCATCCAAACAGTCCATGGATAATAGCGGATCCAAACCGAATAATTCTCTCTTAGAAATAGATCCTAACAAGAGGCCTTTCTCCGTTGACAACTGATTTGTGCATTATTTGCTCATCCTGACAATGCAAATCCAATGTACAAATTGGATGAAATGAAAACACTATGGTGGGCGCGCACACGAACTTGTGGTTGATTTGTCTTCCCCATTGTTCCCTGCGGTGTGGCTCACCTGCATTATGGATCGAGCTGAGTTGTTGCGAGAGGAACTAACACCAAAGGGCTCACCTGATGGATGGACTGGATGTCACACAAACAACACGGTGGGCCCCTTGGAGAATCGGGGTTGTACGTACCCACTATGTGCAGGATGTTATCGTGGATTTCGACCTGGTTGTGCGATGGCTTTGATTGAATACAACCCCATGTATCAAGTCCCACATGGGGGGCAAGTTTCCACATCAGGATTGCATCTTCAATGATGATCTGAACCGTTCAAGCTCAGGATTCTATGGTACACATACAATCATAAAAAACATTTGTTCAATGGATGCTTGCGTATAAAGATGAATATGAAATACTCAAAAATAATTATTTTAGTTGCTAGTATTCAATCCAAAAGTCAAAGGTGAAGATCAATGAAGCATAATTATAGGATCATAGCTTTTCTCTACGATAGTAATGAAAACAAGAACGATGACAATCATCATGCACGAGCAATCCAGTGATGGAATTACACATCTCTATAACGTATTGTAATATTGGAGCACCATATCCTAACAAAACCTGTGCGTCTTAACCCTATTGTAGTGTTTTTATTTTTTGGTCAGTAATGCAAGCCACCCACCCAGTCAGTCATGCAAGACACCCGCTGCTGTTAGCAGTGTGGAATTTCACCACTGATGGATTTCCAGACTAAAGACCCCTCGTTGAAACTCTATAGAGTCTACCAATGAGTCAAGGCCCCAAACCCCCCCCCCCCTTGTAATGTTGAGTACTAGAATTGCAATTAGTGGTGAAATGCTAGAGTGCTCTGAGAACACTGATGGGTTTCGAGACCGAAACCCCTATTGTTATGTTGAGTGCTAGAAATGCTAAGGTGCTCTGAGAACACTGTGAGTTTTAGTGCTCCTAATTGCATCGGTTCACTTGCACAATTCAATTAATCATAGAACAGTCCATTAAAATACATTTCTTGGTTTATGAAATAACCTTATTTTCTACAGCTATCCATACTCAAAGAAATGATGGGATGGTTATAATTGCATAACATAAGTGATGTTCTAGGATCATAACCACTCCATGATGGGCCCTAACATATAGATGGATCAAATTATTGATTAGACTTATTTTTGTGTCATTGATGTTAACCATCCATATTAAATACCATCGATCAAATGGTTTATATTAGCCATGTTGGTGTGATATTTGCATTAGCTAAGGAAATTTGCGCTGAACCGGATGAACAATCTAGCTAGATCAAAGGATTAGATACTTCAGGTGTCCAAATGCAATTAGGAGTACTAATATAATTTATATTGTAAAAGTAGGACACAAGCCGCTCTCATGGACTTCCACGCACCGCTGCCGCCTAAACTAGCATAAGGCTAGCATCCACTCTTTATCTTAAACCTAGAGGGCACCTTAAAGGGAGAGGGGTGCAAATGGTTCGGGTCTGGTCGCACCTCGGCTCAAATGAGTCCAAACTGTTGCCAAGGAATATAATAGGCTCCCAAGCACCGCACATGTGCAAATGGTGCAAACTTACGAATATTTGAATCAAGAATCCTTGTAGCAAAATCAGCCCCCTATGATTAATCATCATTAGGACCTTTTGAAAAATGTATCATATATAAGAAAAATGCTCACACACAATAATACTTCATACTTTTTTTGTATTTGGGTGTTTCTATGGATATCTAATTAATACATATATGTGTGGGAAGATGCTATACTCCGTAGTTTAATAATTCATAAACCAATCATCTTAACCGTCCACCGGTCCAATACTCTTGATTGGTTTAATTGTCACTTAAACAAACAACTCCAAATGTAGCAACCGATTAAATATCTTCAAATTAGGCTAGGAGTCCCATCCGTGGGCCATTACCCTAGTTTAGTATAGATAAGTCAAATGCACGGAGTGGATTTTCAAACCACGTCGAAGTGGACCCCACTTGTGGTGCATGTGTGCACTAGTGGTGGTGCACCCGATGTGCATTGATCGGTCGTAGCAGTCAGCGCCGGTGACCCGACGCAAGTAGTGGAAAAAAGTTCGTTTCTTTTTCACCAGCGTTCCTGCCCGATCGGGAAAAACAAACGGCGCTGTCCGTTTGGTCCTCTGTACAATCGAATCATCCAGTCCTTCCATCTGGCTCGGAAGTGAGTAACGACCAAAACCTAGGTAGTTTTCCAGAGTTTCAGGCATGTCAGAGTGCTTGGTTCAAAGCTGAAGATGGTCTGCTGAAACTAGGTGCTGTGTTTCCAGGAACCTGATAATCGTTGGATTGCGGTTGATGTAAATCACCGTCTGATGATCCGAACCTTCTATATTGTAGATCACGAGGTTCTATACCTAGCCATGATAATTTCCTCAAGTTTGGACCATCATATGGGTGTTGATTTCGAGCCAAAACCAGGTTGTATGGACTCATTTTTCAAATTCGGAAAGTGCTGAGTTGGAAATCCGCATCTACTCGATCCTAAACAATCTGGTTCGTCCATAACAACCTAGAATACTTCATTCTAGAGGGATCCCGACCGTTCATAGCATCTACACACGGATTGGTTGTTGTGTATTAAAGAAATTAGCGTTTTCAGGCTGTCTCTTTTGTTTTACAAACTAACAATTCGAAACCCTAGATCTAGCAATCCATACCATCCATTTCCCTTCCACCCTCATCTTGGAAGATCTTGAAGCAATCTTGAGCTTCGGATCGAGTCTTCTTCCTCCTCCGATGGTTGCTCGAACAAATTGGGCTGATTCAATGCAAGCTCGAACCCACCGGTCAAATCATCACACCTTCCGTTCTTTGATTCCTGAAGCTCATTTAGACAAATTCAAGTCGTCCAGTTTAAGCAAATCGGAGAAAACTCCATCGGGTTTCGATTTGCCATTGGAGTGGGATCTTCTTCCTCGCCAAAGCACTACCATCACACGATCTGTTTGATCTTTGAATTCAGATCTGAGATGATCGTGATGCAGCCCTCACGATCAGTCATTTCAAGCTAAGGTCTAATTCGATGCCCATCTACAACTAAACATGCCAGATTTACTTCAAAATCGTCTCTATTGGAAGCCGTTTCATTGCTGAGTTTCTGGGCGAGTCTGGCCGTGTTTCTGGGTGACCCTGTTTGTCCAGACTTCATTCTTGGACTTCCCGTAGGCGTAGAAGAATAAGATCGTGTGGAGGTTGCTGCCGAGTCAGGTCGGATCTGGCGAATGCCTGGCTCGTTGTTGACTCATCAGACGAGTTGAGTCGTGTCCAATCTTCGCGCTAGTCTGAGTCTTCTCAGATCAGTAGAGAATGGGAGAGAATTGTGATCTATTTGCTGCTGTGTTTTAGGTAAGTATCTGTTGTCTGTCTAGTTGGAATTCAATTGAGTTATTTTTGGGTTGTTCAGTCCATAGATGAGATAACTCAGTTTGCAACCGAGTTCGGCAGGCTTTGTTAGATCGACTCAGTTGAGGCTGACTCAGATCTAGGATTATTTTGGGTTCAATATTACTGGAAATTGTCACAATACGGTCGGGATTCCAGTTGGTGAGAGTGCAACTAAGTTTAACCCTGTTCAACTTGGTTGGATTGGAATGGGTAGAACTGAGTTGTGGTCTAATCTAGGTTTTTTTATTTTTTATTATTATTTATTATTGCGTTTTTGTTGAGTTCAATCTTTGATGTGTGATCTAATCCTTGGTATTTTAATACCTCAGTTCAAAACAGTGAAAAGGGTTTGATGGCTCACTGGGCTATACTGAGTTGAAGTGATTTGTAGGCTGGGTGAGTTATACTTCCTATTTCATGATATTATAGTTCTATTGGGATTTAGATCTCGTTGAAATTTCACTTTAGGATTGAACTAAATGTGGGAATCCTTTTTCCCCAAATTTCGGTTCCCTCTTCTTACTTGGACTGATTTGGATTTCTTGATTAGTGCTTCAAGGTGAGTTGGCTCACTCGCACTAAATTAATCCCCTTATAATTCAACTTGTTTAGAGTTCTAATATATTAATTAGATGTTAGTTTGGCACGTTTTAGGTGTAGATCTATCTATTTCATTGGATTAGAGCCAAGTTATTTAACTTGGATCGGAGTTGATTCCGATTTGAGGTGAGTGCACCTCTTAATTCATTAATTATAATGTACATTGTGGTAATATTAGGTTTATTAATGAGGATTATTACTTATTGTAGGAATTTGACTTGTCTCAAATTTTCCTTCTATTAGTTGGTTAAAGTATGAATTTTACTTTAGGTAAGGTTTCACCCTTCAAGCTTTTCTTTATTCTTATAATTTAATGTTTTTCTCTTAATTCTGTCACTTGTTAAATTTAATGGTGAAATATATTATATGTGTTGATTTATGTTTGACTATTGTTTAATATGTTTGGTATTTAGATGTAAATTAAAATAATCTAATATGTTATGGACTCTCTCACATGCTTTAAATATTTCATTTAGAAGCAATTATTTTAATTGAAATTTAGATGGAGTATATTGTTATAGATGGAGGTATATTGTGAATGAAAACGATATGTTGGGATTGGATTTTATATGTGGCTTGGACTGCCATTTGAAGATGTGGAGTTGAACTCTTTTTTGTAGTATCCGTGAATCGACTTAGTGCCTAAGTGACTTTTGTGGGTTGAACCTTGTTTGTGTTGTTCTTGAAAGGATTTTGTGCCCAAGTAGCTTTGTCGGAAAATTATTTTGGTGTAAATTTGGTACAAACTTAAGATGGTAAGGTCTATTTGTGGAATTTTGAATGACTATTAGTTGTAGAGGTTCATAGAAAATGTAATTTTTTTTATTTTAATACATATGTTATTCATAACTATTAAATGTATTTTGTTGAATCCTCATGATCCAGGGATGATGGTATGGGCCATTATACCCGACTTGTCGGCTTATACTAGATTGCGCGTGACTCCTCATAATGACATTTGAGATTAATATGATTGCTTATGAACTAGACTAATAAAAGTTGAACTAATCATGCATACATAGCATTTGTGTTTTCGGGTCGCCAAAGATTCCGGGTAATGCCGATGACATCTTTTGTGATTTTGTTTGTGTTTTGTCACTTGAGATTTCGAATAATGCCAATAACATCTCATGTGAGTTTTAGGTCTTTGTTGTGTCACTTAAGATTCTGGGTAATGCTGATATTGACGTCTCTTGTGATTTTTGTTGTCACATGAGATTTTGAGTAATGCCGATGATGTCTTTTGTTACAGGTGTATTCATACATTCATGCATTAATCAAGATTAAATTGAAAATTGAATACTGTAGATTTTGGTAATATACTTGTGAAATGCGAATTGTATTTTCTTAAATTCTACTTGAGATGTCTGGATATGAATATTACACCTTCTTGAACTATATAACATTGCCTATTGCATTACATTTTGATCTTGATAACTTATGCTTAACTATTTTGATGTTTGGTAAATCTTGAAAGGTTTTTATCTTACTATAATAGCGATTGACGTTGTCAAAACAAATTCAGTTAGTGCATGAAATATACGTGGTTTCAAGTTAACACTCTCTTAGATTATGAGGAGCTGAATGATGTTGCAGCTTGAGATTAGTTTCGATTTAAATTTCCTTCCATAGTTGATTTAATTTCATTTTTGTATTTAAGTTCTCTTGAAATTGGTTTATATAAGCCCCATTGGCACCACTTGGATTTATTAGAAGATTGATTTAGACTTTTCCTTATTGCTTGATTGGCTTTACTTCCGTTGCGATGCTCTAAAAAAATGTGAATTATTTTTCAAGGTTAACGGCCGTGCTTTCGAAATACGAGTGTAGAACTTGAATTACAAGAACTGAGGGGTTACAATATTACATCTCACCTATCCACAATGAGCAAACACCCAAGACCTCAAAAATCACCTAGGTTGCATCTAATGGCTAGATCGGCTTAATTTTTAAGGCATCCCATTTGCATGATGGGACAACCTTGCTAGACAGGCAAGATGTGATATAAGTGTCATGGTGAAACCTTTGTGTCAACCAATTGGACGAAGAACTAGTTGTGTATGAGCATCTCTCTATCCGTGTGTGTGTGTGTGTGTGTGTGTGTGTGTGTGTGATTAGTTGCTTGTTAAAATGAGAAATTTTATAAAATTAACTTTTTATTAGAGGAAAACACAATAGTTAGTCAAGCGTTTACAAGTTTTGGCACGCCTCATACCGATACAACGGATAAGAAAATAGAAAATGCCCAAGCAAATGGTAGAGAGAACTCACCTAATCTCAAAAATGAAGAAAAATATCTTAGAAACAAAGGGAGAAAAATACACTAGTAATTCTTGTCCATTTTTTTGGGGATTTAGTACACACACCCCTCTGTTAGTACACCCACCTCACATGTTAGTCGCAGCACAATGTTAACCACCCCCACCCAGGGTGCCCACTTGGCAGTCGATACTAAGACCTAAGTGTTGAAATGATGTTGTCTTCACTCAGTCTACCACTTAAGTTATATATGGATCGGGGTGTAGTGAGAGACAGAGAGAAAGAAAGAGAGGAAATTAGGGTGGGTGGGAGAGAGAGAGGAGCATTAACCGAAAAGGGGCTCAAGGCCTTGCTCCTAAACTACATCAGTGTCCATTGGTAAGCTACCTCAGACATTGCCTTGTTCGAAGACCCATCTTTGGCCAACGCCTTTGCACTTGCATCTTTAAGCTCTTCCATCCTTCTTCTCAATCTCTTACCTTCATCTCCTTGCATTAGACCCTTAACGACACGTGCAATCTCCTCTCTCCCCACGATCCCATCCACCTTTGTGGTGGGCCTCAAAGCTACCTTTAGATCCTCCACTAGCAATACAGCATTCAACTTTTGCTCAGCATACAGTGGCCATGCTATCATGGGCACACCGTGCATGATACTCTCAAGAGTAGAGTTCCATCCACAGTGAGACAAGAACCCTCCTGTGGACCCATGGCCCAGCACTTGGATCTGTGGGGCCCATGAAGGGACCGCAAGGCCGACACCCTTGGTCCTTGATAAGAACCCTTTTGGTAGAAAGCTCAAAGGGTCTTGATTGCTTTGGACATTGAAAAACGTTGCACTGGTATGCTTTTCATGTGGGCCTCTTACAACCCATAAGAACCGTCGCTTGCTCATCTCCAATCCCAAGGCCAATTCATTAAGCTGCTCCATGGAGAGGGTCCCACCACTCCCAAAGCAGACATAAAGAACCGAGCCACGTGGCTGGTCGTCCAACCATCTCAAACAGTCGGACCCATCTCCCCCACCTCCCGAACCGGCCCGTATAACCGGTCCGATCGGGTAGATTGGAGGATTACTCGGTTCTCCCCTCAAAGCATTTATGGTTTCCGGTTCCAAGTCCACAAAGCTATTCACTAAAATACCCTTGACCTTTTTATGACTTCTGCATATCTTGAGGAACCACGTGTAAGCCTCGTTGGACCGGTCTGATGCCGGTTCAGCAACGTTTTCTCCATGAAACGGTACGCAACCTGGCAATTTCACCGGTTCAGATAGATCTCTGTACTCGCACGAGTATGTGGCGTCCAAAGTTGGTAGATGGAGGATGAAAGACAACGCCATGCACGTCGAGGTAAAGAAGATGTATGGTGGGACTCCAACCTCCGCAGCAACATCCAGTGCGTCCATTCCGAATAGATCGACAACGATTGCGACGAGTCTCGTCGTCGATGCTAGCATCTTCAAAACATTGCGTATGGATGAGATGGAACGATTAAGGGTGGTGCAGATTCGGGTTTCGACCTTGGTGTCTTGCGGAATGTTCTCTAAGGAAGCTGGAGGGTCGATGACGATGGATTTTATGGTTTTGGGAAGGGCATCCAAGATGGGGTTCTGGGTTTTAGATGTATCCCCCATAGTAAGTGTGATGAACGTTAGGGAGAAGTTGTAGTGGTGGGAAAGGCGCTTAGCCAACTCAACGAGCGGGATGAGGTGACCCATTCCTGGACTCGGTAGAATGGCTATATGGGGAAGTTGAGACTCTTCCATGGCTAAGTGTGGTGTTTTTTTTTTTTTTTTTCTTCCGATTGAAAGATGGGCAGACACATCATATATATCACACTTATTAGTCATTTTTAATTGCCAGGAATCCGACATCACCAATCAGATGCATGCCACGTAGAAAGACAAAGAAAGATGGGAGATATCACCAATCAGATGCATGCCACGTGCAAAGAGAAACAAAGATATAAGACGACTTAAGTATATCCAAATATCAGGTGGACCATAATACAGTAAACATGGTACTCAATCATTAAAAACTTCTTTTCAGCAATAAAAGTTTTGGATAAGTTGATATTTGTGTGGTCGCTTCATCCAGGTCTTTGTGACCTTTTCAACAGGTTGGATGGAAAATAAACATTCCAGTGGACCTCATGAACTTTTTAATGGTGGGGATTCAATCACTACTGTTTCATGTGGTATGGTCCACCTAAGATTTGGATCTGATTCATTTTTCGGATTATGCCCTAAAATGAGCTTTCAAAATTCATGGATGGTATAGATGTATGGTACATACATCACAGTGGCCCCACAGTTGGGGAGCCACCAACCTCGGTGGATCTGAGGATCCACCCAAACCGCGCCCGCTGTAGCCTGGAGGCACGGGATTCCTGTGCCGATTCAGCTGTTATCGGCCGACAAAAATTAAAAGAATTTTGATCGTGTGGCTGCCTATTTTTTGTACTATCGTATAAAAAAAAAAAAAAAAAGCCTGCTTCGAATTTTTTTTTCCAAGAAACTGACTAATATTTTAAGATACATTAAATACCCCACTTATTATAACTTTGACTAACAGCTTGCTCTCCACAGAATATGATTTTATCCCTTCTTTTAAATGAATTGAGCCGCCATCACTAACTAATATTTTAAAACTTGTTAAAAAACCCACTTATTTTAACTTTAATTAAAAACTTGCTATTATCTCCACAAAATATGATTTTATCGATCCCTTCTTTTAAATGAATTGAACTGCCATTACTGACTAATATTTTAAAATACATTAAAACCCCACTTATTTTAACTTTGATTAACAGCTTACTATCATGTACACAAAATATGATTTTTATCCCTTCTTTTAAACGAATTGAACCACCGTCCACGGATGCCAAATCTATATTTGGTATGGGCTAGCTCTACAATGATGCCTTTGTTTGATCCACGTTGTCCATCCTTCTTGCATAATTATTTTAGAACATGAGTTAAAAATAAGGTAAATCCAAATATCAGGTAGACCCCAACAAAAAACCAGTAATAATTGAGCGCTAAGCATAAAAATGGGCAGGGTGCCCACAGTAATGGTTATTTGCCATCTAATCTGTTGATGAGGTCACACAGTCTTGAATGAAGGGAAACCACAAATATCCGCTTGATTCAAAATGGTGTGACCTAAAATAACCACTACAGTGTAGTACCCTAGGAATTTTTTAATAGTAAGTGTTCAATCACCACTGTTTCCTATGATGTGGTCCAACTAAGATTTGGATCTACCTCATGTTTGGATTCATGCCCTGAAAAAAGATCCAAAATAGATGTACGGCGTTGGCGTGGATAAAACACATACATCATGGTAGGTCCATAGACCACATGGCGAGTGTCTTACAACCTCCTCAGGATTGCAATCATATCCTTTTCACTTGCCATCATATGGTAATACTGTGGAACCCCTGATGGATGGGATGGATCTATGCTAAGTTCCATGATCCCACATACATGTGAGGTCACCAAGGCTCTCACATATCCTGTTCAAGATTCCGAAGCTAGATGGCTACATGGACAAGTAGACCTTATCCCACGTAAATGTGAGATTACCAACGCTTTCTCATATCCTGTCCAAGATTCCAAAGTTAGATGGCTACATGGACAAGTAGACAATCCCACCTACATGTGAAATTACCAAGGCTCTCTCATATATATCCACCTATATTATGGTTAGATAATCAAATGAGCATAAATTTTTCGTTCGTTGTACGTCTAAACTAGGACCCATTTGAACTGTTTAATTTAAAGTACTTCTGTGAGACGTATACAATTTCAAATTAATTTCCCAATAAGCGGTTGTGCTAACAGGCCCATTGTCACCGTATAGAGAATCAAAGCTTCTGATCTCAAGTTGATACCATTCAAGAAAGAAAAATATTCACACTGTTGACTGAGCTACGGTCCATTGATTTGCACGCAGCAATGGCAAGCAATTCATGTGTATGCTGTACATACCTGATATATGTCAAACACCATTTGTTAGAAATAGGAAGTAGTATACAATGGAGAAAAATGATTGGTCAAGATAGATTTGTTGCCTTTTTAAGTGTAAAAGAGGAGAAACTTTAACCCTCTTTAAAATATAATGACCTTGCAAAGCATATGAAGTGTTGAATACATTTTCCAGTGTTGATATTAATATACGTACAGGTAAGAATGTTTTCAAAAAGATAAGTACAAAAAAAAAAAATAGAGATGAAAGTAGAAGGCTATGGATAACTTGATTTGGAAATATTTTTATTTTTTAATAATTTAATGTCCAGGTTATAAAACTTGTAGAGACATGGTGTCCTTCAAGAAAGACACAGTTGTCTTTTATGGTACATACAGAACCATTCATGTAAAACATTTACTTTCTCATGAATAGAAATGACATTTTTCTTGTGATGCTTGCGTTTATCTCTTTTAAACAAACAATTCCACGACTGTACGTAAAAAAAACTGTTGACGGCTGGATTTTGGGCTAGAAAATGTGATCTATATATGTAAATAAATTGGTTGGGATTGGGTTAAAACCTTAACCAACCTGACCCCATCCTCAATAGGCTAGATTAAATGACTTTGTTGGGGTTAGGAGCTCCGCAACAGAAGCAATCAAAGCAGATGAGGAACACACTACAATGGCAATCAACAAGCAAATCATCACACACAAGAAAGCAATCCGATTTTTACATGGAAAAACCCCTCAAGGGTAAAAAAATCACGGCACAAAGCGACACCAATCCACTATGAATAAGAAGTTACAAGAGATTACAGAAGAAATACCCCGGATCACAGCCTACAAGAGAAATCCCAAGCTACCCGAAGCTAATTCTCACATGAGGAGGACAAACCCATCCCTTTCCCTCAACCAAGCGAACTCCAAGCTTCCTCCCTAGCTCTTTCTCTCACTCTAGAACCCTCTCAATCCCTTGGCCCATTGACGGCAACCCTAATCTCGGATTACATCTCCTTAAATAGGAGAAAACCGGAATTAGAAACTCCTTGCGCAAAACCGCGCAAGAAACTAAGTCCAAAAAGGAAACTGCCCGACCGGTTGAACCCCCCACCGGCCGGTCGACCGACCGGTCGGATGGCCCAAAAAAGGCTCCAGTAACTTGCTGTCTTCATCTCCAACATGACCGACCGGTCGACTGGCTGGTTGGTGGTCTTCATGCAAGAAGGTTTGAGGCGTCCAAGCCCAACAGACCCGACTCAGATCAAGCCCAAAGCATGAAGCCAGAGTAAGAATTATTGGCATGGAGTTTATGTTTATATAGTGTATGTACACCATTAATTAAGTCCTGACTCGGCATTCATTTTACCCTATATTCATACGAGTTTGGTGGGTTTTTCTGTCTGGTCAGGTTTGTGTTGATGTATTTTAGCAGGGGTAATATGCATCATGTGAGGGATTTGGATCAGCATTCTTAACCCATTTTTGTAAATGAGTCGAACTAGGCTGTGCCATACCTGACACGTCACCATCCTCCATACATGCATTTAAAGCCAAAATGAACCGCAAACTATTGCATCACGTTTTAGATGGCACATGTTACATACATCTTGTGTGAAGAGATAAGGACCAGATGTACAAGATTTGGGTCATGTTCTATTCATGTACTGGAGTAAAATTGCAGCTAGTATGTGAAGTAAAGAGCAGTTTGTTGTGTAATCCGCTGTCCATGGATAGCTGCACTTCCTCTTCTCTCTCTCTCTCTCTCTCTCAAGGTATTTATTTATATTTTTTGGACAGCATCATCCGAATGGGAGGTCAGGTCCATGGATAACGACGCATCCAAACAGTCCATGGATAAGAGCGGATCCAAACCGAATAATGCTCTCTTAGAAATAGCTCCAAATGGGAGGCCTTTCTCCGTTGACAACTGATTTGTGCATTATTTGATCATCCTGACGATGCAAATCGAATGAACAGATTGGATAAAATGAAATCACACACGAACTTGTGGTTGATTTGTCTTCCCCATTGTTCTCTACTGTGTGGCTCACCTGCATTATGGATCGAGCTGAGTTTTTGAGAGAGGAACTAACACTAAAGGGCTCACCTGATGGATGGCGTGGATGTCACACAAACAACATGGTGGGCCTCTTGGAGAATTGGGGTTGTACCCACTCTGTGCAGGATGTTATCATGGATTTCTACCCGGTTGTTTCCTAGTATTACCTGGTTGTTTGCTAGTTTTCAATCCAAGAGTCAAAGGTGAAGATCAATAGGATCATAGCTTTTAATGAAAACAAGAATGGTTAAAATCATCATCTAAGTGCAATCCAGTGATGGAAACACATCTGTATACCATATTGTAATATTGGGGCACCATAACCTAACAAAACCCATGACAGATGAGAGGATACTAGAGAATTGGAAGAACTATAATTTAGTAGAACCATCTCTCAAAGGAGTACAAAACAGGGTGATGTTCAAATCAATTCTGCCCACATGCCTGGCTTTAGCATGAGTGCCTTTGACTCCTGAAAACTAATGAGACAATCCCATCCATCACCTTTTATATAGTTTACCCCAATTTATACCTTTTACCATTAGTTGTTTTTTTTTTTTTTTCTGTTTTTGGTTTGTCTTTTTTATGGCCTCAAGTCAAATTGATAGGACTGCCTGATAAGAGCGATTTTTGAAACATAGACCATCCATGCTAGGGCATTGCCTATTGGTCATCCTGCCTTGTGTACTGTGGAGGGACTTTACCAAGTTCCGGTTCTTTTTCCTCTACCCTATCATCTCACTCATCGAGAAACAAGGTGTTTGCTAATTCCACACGTGTAGAGCCTCACACATATGCACTTGGGTACACATGCAAGAGGTACATGTGAGATTTAAGTTTTGTATAAGGTAGGAAACTTATAACTTCTACCTAAAAAATCATATAATTTAACTCTTCACATGGGCATTGATATAAAGTGGGCCGCAAACCTATTCTTGGCACGAATGGACTGAAAGAAGCCTGAACGGAAGTTGACCTAGTCTGTCAAATTTAGGCCCAGTCCTACGTAGGGCATAATGTAACTGGCCTCAGGCGTAATTCATTCCAAAAAGGAAGAAATTGTCGTTCGAAGTACGAACCGTAAACCAATCATAACTTTCTATCCGGGTATTCTTACAAAATGCACGATCTATGAATTTTAATTAGAACAGGCTATTCGAGGGTAACCAATCGTTGAAAGTAGGCCACATTGCTTCGTTTCGTGATAAGACACTTCCTTCCAATCTAAAATTACAATTTTAGCAAAAATTATTGTTTTTAGTAAGTTTTAGGTTTGACATATCTCTTTTATTTTAGAATTTTAATATATATAGTTTTCTTAGGATTTACTTCTAATTATGTCAGGAATCATCCAACATAATTAAATTAGGACTTTCTATTTTTAGTATATTTTACTATTTCGGATATATTTTAGTTTAGTTAAATTAAGACTGTTAATTAAGATTTTAATTTATTTTTCTTTATTAATGGTATAAGCAAAAGTTGATAGACATTACATAATTATTCAATAAAATATTTGAATTTTATCTGCTTTTTTTTCCTTGTGAATTTAAGAAACTATCTTATGAATTCAAGGCTTTTACTACTTGGGAAATATGGTATTCTTCTTCCTCACACCCTTTCAAGCATCTACCACAATGTACATATAGTATGTTAGCGGTTAAATTTTTTACCTCGCCATTCAACCTAACAGTGTAGCTCACTTAATTGAAAATTCAAATCTTCCAGAAGCTATCACATCATTAGGAGACATGCATGTGGGATTGATGTATACGCTTCTGTATGCATATGGAATTGGAAAACATTGATAAACAAAGGACAAGCGCATGCAGTCTAAATAAAAAGCTATTTTAGTCAATTAAGTCACTATCTAATTTTGTTGACTTTTTTTTTACCATTTGTCTGAAATTTTGTATAAAAATCTGTGCATTAACTATAATTATATGATTAATGGTTTTATAATTGTGATTGTATTATAATTAAAGTGCTTGAACGTCACTTTTCCAAAAAATAGTACCTTAAAATTTGAACTTATAATAAATTGAGAAATGCTGAATGATAGAAATGCTAGAGTGCTCTGAGAAATCTAAGTTTTAGTGCTCCTAGTTGCTTCGGTTCACTTACACAATGCAATTGATCAATGAAGTGTCCATTAAAATACACTTCTTAGTTTATGAAATGAAATGACCTTAATTTCTACAGCCATCCTTTCTCAAAGCCATGATGGGATGGTTATAATTGCCTAACATAAATGATGCTTGGCTTTTGGCCCATGGTATTAAATGGGATTACTTGGGATGGAATTGTATTTGGTTCAAATTGCAATTTTGGGAGGTTGGGAGGGTTGGGATTAGGTGGGATGGAATTGCATTTAGTCTCATGTGGGATTTCTATGGGATTTATGTGGATTTTGAAATCCCCCATATGTGGGTCCCACATTGATGCGTGTGTTTTATCCATGTTGTCCATTCATAGACACCTTTTACATGTGACATTATAGTTATATACATGTAACATATCGGTTGTGAATTTAGTTCTTTGATTGCAAATCCTATGGTCCACCAAACAGGATTTTGCTTAATCCCACTTTTTTCCCACAGCAAGAATTTGATCCCAAATATGGAATTGGATGGTACCAGGCATGTAATCATTGCATGATAAATGATGTTAATCCCACCTAATGCTATCCCATCCCTTCTAATACCACGGGCCAAACACCCACTCCATGTTGGCCCTAACATATACGTGGATCAAATTATTGATTAGACCTATTTTTGTGTCATTGATGTTAATTAACCATCCATATTAAATACTATTGATCAACTGGTTCATATTTGCCAGATTGGTGTGATGTTAATTGCAGGGTTGCTCAGAAAATTTGTGCTGAACCGGATAATCTAGCTAAATCAAAGGATTGGATAGTTCAAGAGTCCCAATGCAACAAGGAGTAATATAATTTATATTGAGAAAGTAGGACCCAAGCCTCTCTCATGGACTTCCACCCACTACCGCCTCCAAAACGGGCATAAGGCTAGTATCTACCCTTTATCTTAAACTTAGAGGGCAATTTAGGGGCAGGGGTGCAAATGGGACAGGTCAGGTGGAGTAAGTTTCAAACTTAACCCACTTAATAATAGGTTTGAATTTGACATCAGATGTAACCAATTAAAATTTCAATAAACTTTGCATTAGTCCTAATCAAAAGAAGCCAATCCATTTATTCAATGAACTGAGTTCTGATATAAACCACTGACTGGCCCTAGTTCAATTCTGGCCGCACCTTGGCTCAAATGGATCCAAACTATTGCCAAAAGCACACATAGGCACCCAAGCTCACCGCATGTGCAAATGGTGCAAACTTACGAAGATTTGAACCAAGAACCCTCGTAACAAAATGATCCCCTATCATTAATCAGCACTAGGATTACCTTTTGGAAAAGGTATTACATGTAAGAGAAATGCTCACACACAACTTAGTTGTCTGCACTAGTTGACTTCTGGGTCCCACCATGGTGTTTGTATGACATCCCTCACCTACCTAACAATGAACAAACACTGAAAATCTCCATGAATGCGAGCTGCATCTAATGGCTAGATTGACCTGATTTTTAGGGCATCCCATTTGCATGCTGGGACAACTTTGCTAGACGGGCAAGATATGATATAGACACCATGGTGGAACCTACGAGTCAGCTAGTTGGAAGAACAAGTTATGTATGATCATCTATATCTCTCTCTGTCTCTCTCTCTCTCTCTCGATATATGGGAAATGGTTCTATGAGGTCGACCTCATGGGAACTTCCCACGAGGTGAAACTGTGTGGGCCCCACCGTGATGTGGATCGGACATCTACTCCATTGGTGAGATGCAACATTATGTGATGGGTCAAGGTCTTAAAAATCAAGTCACTTCATGACTTATGTGGACCACACCACAGACAACAGTTGGGAGGGGTTATTCACCCATTAAAACCTTTATGATCTTTGATTGGGCCCACCGAGATGTGGTTTACAAATCCAGACCATCTATTATGTGTGTTCCACTTGTAAGAGGGGTCATACCATGTTTCAGGCACATTGCAAAGTCATGTGGGCCCCACCAAATGATTTTAGATATTTTAGGCATGTCTTCACATTATTTTAGATGTTATGGCTCACACGAGTTTCCTATACGGCTGATTTTTGGGGTATCCTATAACCTAAAGGGGACCCATCAAATGTACAGAGTAGATGTTCGAAACACATCACGGTAGGGCCCACGTAGCTCGACCTCATGGAACTTCCCATGAGGTCGACCTCATAGTACCATTTCCCTAACTGTACCGCAAATGACTTTCTTGCGGTCCGACTCATGGTCATTTTGGGAACGCAGATAGGGTGGACCCTACAGTGATGCATGCATGATATCTACTCCCTCTATTAGGAAAGTGGTGTCTATTTATCCTTAGGGTTAAAACAACAGGTAGATTTATGACTCAAGTGGGACACGCCAAGGGAAACAATGGGAGAGGGAATGTCTATCATTGAATTTTTACATGGTCCACAGTGATGTTTATGTGAAATCCACTCCAACCATTAGTTTTCTTGAGAAAATTTATGCATGGGAAACATCAATTATACCATACTTGATTTATGTGTGCCAAACCAAATGATACAGTTTGGATGGTAGGCGTCCCCCCGACCTGTTCCCCTCATGTGGCCTGCCGTAATTATCAATGTGTCTGATGTTTTATCCATTCAACAAAATGTTTGTTTCTAATCTTATGCGCGGAACGGATTTTACATACACATCATGGTGGGGCCAACTCCAGCCCACCCTCCGACTGCCTTGGGTTGATGTTGATCAAGGCAGTAGCCAGAGTGGGTGGTTGATCGTGGACCCCACAATCATGTATATATGTTATCCATGCCTTCCATCCATTTTTCTAACTCATTTTGTCGTACAAACACAAAAAAGAAGTGGATCTACCACATCATAGGATAAGATTGGTGATTGAACGCCCATCATTAAAAGCTTCCCAAGGTCCACTGTAATGCTTATTTTCCATCCAATGTGTTGCTTAGGTTATACAAACCTGGATGAAAGGAAAAGACTAAAACCAGCTTGGTCAAAAACTTTTGTGCCCCAAAAAGTTTTTAATGGTGGGCCTTCTTCAATCACCACTGTTTCTTGTGGTGTGGTCCACCTGACATTTGGATCTGCCTCAGTTTTTTTTTTCACTCCCTAAAATAATCTGGAAAAATAGACTGACGGGGTGGATAAAACACTCGCATCATGGTGGAGGCCACAAATCACTTCCAGCACCCACCACTAGCAACAATGTAAGTCTGGCAGGGTCAGCCTGACAACCGGTTTGCGACGTGAAGGAACTTCGGCCAGCAAATCAAGATGGGAGAGCTTGGTTGGCCCCTACCATCATATGCACGTGAAATCCACTCCAACCACTAGGTGTGTGAATAAAATTTAGCTATAGGTCTCGCAAATCAGTAACATCTATAATTTAAGTGGACCACATGAGAAGAAACTCTGCAAGGAATTCCCACCATTCAAACTTTTTTACTTAGTGTGGCCCACATAAATCACTTATGTGACTAAGTTTTGGATCCTATGCATTAATTTTCATGAAGCAGCTGACGGTTGGAGTGGATTTCATAAACTCATTATAAAAATGATTCCCCTTTAAGTTCCCAATATCACTGGGAATTGGACCCAAAGTTTCTGCGGTGCAGTGCGCAGGAGAATTTTTATAAAATTAAGTTTTTTTTTTTTTTAAAAGATAAAAACATAACCATCCAATGGATAAGAAAATAGAAAATGCCTAAACAAATGATAGAATTAATAAAAAGATGATGATTACTATATTGAAAATGGTGGTGACAATACCTTACAGATAACTTGAGATTCACTTACCCAAATACAAGAGAACAAACTCTCAAAGATGAAAAAACAAAGATCAAACAACAAAGGAAAAAAAAAATTACACTAGTAATTTTTCTCCTTTTAAAATAATATTTAGAGAGAGAGAGATAAGAGCGAGTAAATTGCTCCTAAACTACATTAGTACCCATTCATTGGCTAGCTCAGACAATGCCTTATTCGAAGACCCATCTTTGGCCAACACCTTTGCACTTACATCTTTAAGCTCTTCCATCCTTCTTCGCAATCTCTTACTTTCATCTCCTTGCGTTAGACCGTTAACGACACGTGCAATCTCCTCTCTCCCCACGATCCCATCCACCTTTGTGGTGGGCCTCAAAGCCACCTTTAGATCCTCCACCAGCAATACAGCATTCATCTTTTGCTCAGCATACAGTGGACCATGCTATCATGGGCACACTGTGCACGACTCTCAAGTGTTGAGTTACATCCACAGTGAGATAAGAACCCTCCCGTGGACCCATGGCCCAGCACTTGGATCTGTGGGGCCCATGAAGGGACCACAAGGCCCACACCCTTGGTCCTTGATAAGAGCCCTTTTGGTAGAAAGCCCAAAGGGTCTTGATTGTTTGGACACTGAAAAACGTTGCACTGGTATGCTTATCATGTGGGCCTCTTACAACCTATAAGAACCGTTGCTCACTCATCTCCAATCCCAAGGCCAGTTCACTAATCTGCTCCATGGAGAGGGTCCCACCACTCCCAAAGCAGACATAAAGCACCATTAAACACATTGGTGAGTGACCACTCTATTCGAAGCTTTCAATGAGGAGAGCAAGATTATCGAATCAAATGATCCAAAGGGGGCCAAAATTTAAATGAAAAATGGGCCACAATCCTTTGACCATACGAAGATCCATTAAACACATGGTTTTTAAGGCAACAATGAACATGGTTTTAAATAAAGTCCTATTAAATATAAACTTTAAGGGAAGATCCATTAAAAGGCTTTAAGGCCCCATGCTAAAGTAGTTAGTGTCCCGATAAACTTAAGAATAATAATTAAAAAAAAAGGGACAATTTGTCCCAATGCCCAAAGTGGGCCCAAAGAATTTCATAAGAAATATAGCAATCTTAGGCTGAAGATTTTGGCAGCTCAAATCCGATCATCGATATGTAGGAATCGACGGTCCAGATCTGACTATGAAAATTCATGAATGGAAACGCCAGATCTGACCAATAAGATTTGTGATCGGATTTATCAATCTGCATTGATCCGCCACAATTGATGCATAGTTTTGCTCTGATACCAAATGTGATCTGAAATGCGGAATAAATGATCGATCTATGCATTGATTATAGGAATCGATATAATCTGATCTGAAGTTGCGTATCTATTTGAGAAGCCATAGGATGAGTTAGATGAACTGGATCTTCCGCACCTTACACCTTTAGAGGACGCTAAGGGATGGGGAAGCTTGTGTCCATGATTGATGTATAGGCTTGAGGACCCAGTCACTATTTATAGAAGCTTGATGGAGGCGTTTTGTTTCATTCTATTTAAAAACCTATTGAAACCCCTCCTAATTTATGACTCCACACTTAATATCCCATGCACATTAATGTGGTATAACGAAGTGTCCCACCCCAACACGTTTGTAATGTGACCACGACTTTAGTGGGGTCCATCGGTATGCTCGATCATATTTTCATCGTTAGGTAGATCCAAGTCATTGATCATGTAGGCCCACCTTAAGAAGTCTTACATTGGGAAGGGCATCCAAGATGGGGTTATGGGTTTTAGACGTGGCCCCCATAGTAGTAAGTGTAATGGACGTTAGGGAGAAGTTGTGGTGGGCGAGTCGCTTAGCCAACTCTGTGAGTAGGATGAGGTGACCCATTCCTGGACTCAGTAGAATGGATACATGGGGGAAGCTGAGATTCTTCCACGGCTAAGTGTGGTATCTTTTTTCTTCCGACTGAAAGAAGGGTAAACACCTCATATATATAATATATGGTGTGGGTCGGCAAGTTGCAGCACTCGGTCATTTTTTTATGGGAGCGGGATTAGCTGTTACCCGATAACACCTTGCTGGGTGTTACCCTTACCATGTGAGGCCCACCTTGATGAATGTATTTCATATCCACGTGGTCCATCCTTTTTTCAAGCTCATTTAAGAAAGTTACCCCAAAACTTAAGCATATCCAAATATCTGGTGGACCACACCACTGGAAAAATTGGTGAATGACCATTAAAAGTTTTTTGTAGACCACAAAAGTTTTGGATCAATATAATCTTTATATTTTCCTTTCGTCCAGTTTTGGTTGACTCTATGAACAGGTTGGATGGAAAACAAACATTACAGATCTGCTTAAAGTGGGCCTTGGGAAGTTTTTAATGGTGAGCTTTCATTCATCACCGTTTCTCGTGGTATGGTCTACCTGAGATTTGGATATGCTTAATATTTGGGACTGCGTCCTAAAGTGGGCGGAGAAACGGATGGACAGAGTGGATATACAATATATGATCAAGGTGGGCCCTACGGTAAGGATAATACCGAGCCCATTTTTTATTGCCACTAATCCCACGTCAACAATCAGATGAATGCCACGTACAAAGATAACGGAGACATCACCAATCAGATGCATGCTACATGCAAAGAGAAACAATGATGAGATGACTGCGGATTGTGTATTTAGGAGGCACGGTTATTACTGTGCCCATTCAATTGTCGTTGGCCGATAAAAACGTGCGGCTGCCTATCGTTTGTATTATCGGGAAAAAAAAGAAAAAAAAAAAAAGAAGAAGCCTGCTTCTAAATGTTTTCGAAAAGAATTCGGATTCTCTGCTAAAATCGAGTAGAGAACATTTGCTGCTGCTGCTGCTCAGAGAGGTGATGAGCAGGATTTCTCTGCTCAGTTCTAATAGATGATCTGGATTCTTTCGAAGAAAAAAAAAAAAAAAAAAACTAACTACTATTTTAAAGGGAATTTTACAAAATAATACCTCACTAATTCAGTAGTTTACAAAATAATACCTCATTTAAGTACCTTTTAAAAAAATGTTTTCATTAAAATATCTCATTAATTGAATGATCGCCAATGGAATACCTTCCATTAATTTTTCTATAACTTCCATCATAATTTTTCTCAGACAAAAATGCCCACTTAATAACGACGAAGATGTGTGGAAAAATTGAAAAAGTTTTTCTAGATCTGTATATGCATAGCGAAGTGGCTACTGCTGGGTGCTATGTGGTCTCATCATGACGTACGTGTAAATCCACACCGGCCACTATTTTTCTAGATAATTGTAGGGCATGAACCTACAAATGAGGCAGCTAGATCTCAAGTCGACCACACCATAGAAACAGTGGTGATTGAATGCCCACATATTAAAAACTAAGGCCCACCGGCATGTTTATTTTCCATCCAACATGTTGGGCAGGTCCACAGACATGGATGAACGGAAAGCATAGGTACAACTTCATCCAAAACTTTTGTAGCTGCTTAAGATGGTTCCAACGGTGGGCGTTGAATCGCTACTGTTTTGGGATAGACCCTAAAATGATCTGAAAAATGAATGAATGGCATGGATAAACCCATGTATTACTGTGGGTCCCACAGATCCCCTGCCTGGAACGATTACCATCCAGGAGGGGCAAGGACACAATTTGCTTCCACGCCTGTCGGATGCAAATTTCCTGCTAAGGGTTCTTGTAGGAAGTTCATGCCCTGGAATGCTAGGTGGGGCCCACTGTGATGTTTGTTAGAAATCTACTCTGACCATCTGTTTTGTGAGCTCATTCTAGGTCATGCAATAAAAAAGAGGTGGATCCAATACTCAAATAGGCCACATGAGAGGAAAAATTGAGTAAAGAAATGCCTATGGCTAAAACCTTCCTGGGCTCCACCTTGATGTTTATCTGCCATTTATAAGGTCATTCTTACAAGGATGAATTGAAAATATGAAGGAAAAAAAAAAAGAAAAAAAAAAAAGTAGCCAGGTACAAAACTTTTGCAGCCTCGCATGGGCCACTTGAGTTTTGGATCCTCTTCATTTTTAGTTGCATGCCCTAAAATGAGCATGCAAAATGAATAGACAGTGGATTTCTCACAAGCATCACTGTGAGTTGCACCTTAGCATTTGAGTGCAGTTCCTATTTCACAGGGACTCCCCATTGTCATTTAGGGGAGATCGGCGTACTTAATCTGAAAATCTTTGGCCTCTAGCTAGCATTTAACTTGGATGCAGTGCTCTGAGCCCCCACCATGATGTATATGTTTTATTCATGCGGTTTCCATATCAACTTATGGCACGAATGAAAATGACACATATCCAAATCTTAGTTGGACCACATAATAAGAAACAGTGGTGATTCAACTCCCTCCATTAAAAACTACTTGGGAGCCACGTAAGTTTTGGATCAACCTAATATTTGTATTTTCCTTTCATATAGGTCTGTGTGACCTAATCAACATGTTGGATGGAAAATAAAGATAACGAAGAGCCCTGGTTAGTTTTTAATGGTGGGCATTTAATCAACCATTGTTTCCTATGGTGTGGTCCACCTGAGATTTGTACCTGCCTCATTTTTAGTTTCATGCCCTAAAATGATCTCAAAAAATTGATAGACAGCATGGATAAAACACATACATCACAGTGGGACTCACATAGCACCCATCAGTAGCACCGTGTCCCTATACATGCCATATGCATTGAGAAAATTTATAGTATCGTCCCTTTTTCTAAAATTACAGTTTAATATGATAATTAGATCCATCAACCTTTTTCAATTTTCTTATGCATCTTCATTAATGGGTGGGCATTTTTGTCATTTAAGAAAATTATTACAAAAGTTTGAAAAAAGAGACTAACACAAGGTACCCCTTTGACAATAACTCAGTTAATGAGGTATATATCTTAATGTAAACATTTTTTAAAAAGGTACTTGGATGCAAACAACGAATTAATAAAGTAATATTTTGTAAAATTCCGTTCGTTCAAAACCCCACTTATTTTAACTTTGACTAATAGCTTGCTATTATCTACATATAAGAAGATTTCACCTCATCTTTCAAATGAATTGAACCTCCATACACTAATGCCAAATCTACATGTAGAGTGGACTTTGTTGTGGGCTCCGTTGTGGGCTTCATAATGATGTTTTTGTTTGATCCATGCTGTCCATCCTTCTTGGATAACCATATCATGACATGAGCTAAAAAATGAGATACATCCAAATATCAGGTGGACCCCAACAGAAAACAATGATACATAACGCTAGCATAAATAAAAAACAAAAAAAAAAAAAAAACAAAAAACAAAAACAAAAACAAAAAAAAAAAAAAAAAAGAAGGGATTTTGACCATACGAACCCCCTTGTATGGTGAAATTACCCGCTTGTTCCTACTGAAACTATTTCTCATGACTGACCCCCTGACACTTTTTAAACTTTACTGTGGACGAAAATACCCTTACTTTGGTTCCTACACTGGTACAGAATTTGAGTGAAGAAAAAGTCACCTAGCCTTCAATCTCGGGGCGCGAATTAGTGGGCGCGAATTAGTGGGTGTTACCCCTGCCATATGTCCCACATGGATGATATTTTGTATATCCATGCCGTCCATCCTTTTCTACAGCCCATTTTAGAATAATATTCCAAAAATTGTGTAGATCTAAATCTCAAGTGGACCATACCACTAGAAATAGTGTGATTGAGTGCTCCAACATTAAAAATTCCAAAGAGCCTACTGTAAGGTTTTTGTAATGTTTATTTTCAATCCAAGCTCTTGATAATGTCAATAAGGTCTTGATGAAGGGAAAATAAAAATATCAGATTGATCCAAAACTTTTATGGCCCATGAAACGTTTTTAATGGTTATTCATCAATATTTCTAGTGTTATGGTCCACCTGAGATTTGAATCTTCTTAATCTTTTAAATCACATCCAAAACTGATATGAAAAAAAAGATAGACAGTGTCGATATATAAAAAGCACATCAATATGGGCCCCACATGGTTAGGATAACACCCACTAAGTTGTTCCCAGGGTAACACCTAATTCGCGCCTCCAATCTCGAGGCAATGATGTGGATGTGAGTTGTCATTGGGTCCCACTTCAAAGTAGATCCAATCTGTTCATTTTCTTTGTAGCCCCTTGTTAATATGAGAATGTGGTAACATGACGCTGACCTGATCTATGTGTAGCCCACACTACCTCAAAAAGGGTAACGGTAACGATGACCATTACCTACTAAATGTTTTCACACATTAGGTCATGTCGTTCATGCAAAACTTCATATACATGCTTTTAGGCATATTTTAGTCGTACACGTCGAATTTCATATCTCAGATCATCCTACAAATGCCCTAAACAGAAATCAGTGCATAAGTGGCCCATCGTATATCAGATGTGCCTCATTTTTCTCGGCAGCGGTTAAAATGATGTTGCCAACCCGCTAGACGGAGCAGATGCCCTTGATTCACAGTATGTGGACCCCACTTGTGATGGCAGCCGTAGGTAATGTATATCATGCAGTGCATGGAACAAAAAAAAAGAAGAAAGTTCTTCTTCGACGCTGCTACTGCAACAGCGGTAGCGTCCGCACGCCCAGAACATCGTTATCCACGCCGTCCTCTAGGTGGGCCCCATATTCAAATCTGATCTGTCCATCCTGATAGCGCCCACCTGAACTTAATCCCCTCAACTCTTGCTACTAATCACGCCTTGTACGGCCCACTCCAAACCACCGTTCAAGACTAAGACGATCAAGATCTTCCGATCTACTGTGCATGGTCTCTCCAAACATCACCCATGTTCATTTTATTTTCACTACCCGACCCATCCATCCCATGTTCATTTTATTTTCACTCCAACCCAGCCCACGGCACCCCTAGCCCTCTCTCTCTCTCTCTCTCTCTCTCTCTCTCTCTCCATTCTGGCTTCTTTGCCAGCCACCGGTACTGCATGACCCGCACTGCACTCAAGCAGCGAATGCCCATCCTAGACCAGACACTTAGTCTACTACCATGAGCCAGCACGCACCCACCCCGTGTTTCATTTTTCCCAAACAGGTAGTTTTTTTATGAATTTTTTATTATTATTTTGGATCTATTTTGTTTAAAATAGTAAATACCCTAAAATGTAGCTAGTTTTGGGGATTTTTTTTGTCGGATTAGGGTCGGATCAAGTGACTCAGGACAGCGAGTTGGATTGGGTCAGCTGGTAAGGTTGAGTCAGGTTGGGTTGGGTTGGAAAAAAAAAAAAAAAAAAACAAAGCTTGGCTTGACTCAGCTTGGCTCGATAGAGCTCGATCGGCTCAAACAAAGCTCGCTCGGCTCAACCAGCAAGCCAAGCTCAAGTGGCTATTTTGAGCTCGATACTCAAGCCAATCCAAGCTCAAGCTCAATGGGCCATTGATCAAGCCAAGCTCAAGCAGGGCCAAGCTCGGCTCGTGTGCAACTCTACTTATCTACTCATTGGCTGATAAGTATTTGTTTACCAAACATATTTGTCCGCTTACTAAGTAGAAACCAAGATGAGTGGCTTATTTGATAAGTAGCTTATCTTACGTAACTTACAATCCAAACAGGCCCTAAGACTTTTAAGGCATCATGTATAAGAGAAACGCTCACGCGCAACCAGTTGGCATGTGAGTGATATCTCACTCATTCATAGTGACACAACCATAGGAGCTGTGTGGGGTCCAAAGAGATGTCCATGAAAAATCCACTTCGTCCATCTGTTTCGAAAGACTACAATAGGACATGATTCTAAAAATCAGGAAAATACAAAACTCATGTGGGCCACACCATCAAAACAGTGGGAAAGCAACGTCTATTGTTGAAACCTTCCTGGAGCTGACCACAATTTTTATATGCCATTCAAACCATTCATAGAATTATTACCACTCAGACAAATTGTAGGAATAAATATCATCCTGATACAGAACTTCCGTCACTGCCAAGTGTTCAATCCCCACTGTTTCATGTGGTATGACCACATGAGTTTTGGATCTGTATCATTTTTATAATCATGTCCTACTTTAGTCTTTCAAAACAGATGGATAGACTGGATTTGTCACGGACATTTCTATGAGCCCCACACATACGCATAGATCTCAATCATGGGTGAACTCCATATCTTGAAGGGATATAGAGAAAAAACACTTTCGTGATGGATGCGATTAGGTACTACCTAAGCCTGCGCAGAGCTCAGGATAGGCTAGTATGTGGCATGTGCTTATTGGTGGAGAGCACACATGACAGGCTTGCTGAGGTGGCAGGTCTCTTCTGACAACGTGCTCTCCACCAATACAGGCATGACACATACATACCACATCAAACCTGTCTGCGAGCTTTGCATAGGCTTCTAAATCCCCATGTAAGAAAGCAGTTTTTACAAAAAAATGTACACTTCCAGTTCAAAAACTGAATTTTATAAAAAAATTACTAGTTTTTGTAATGATTTTGATTTTATAGTATTTCTTTATTTTTAGAGTTTTAGATTTCCATCTTTTTTTAGAAATTACTTGTAATCTTATGTAACTTCTATTAGAATTAAAATTTTACTATTTTTTATAATTATGAATTACAATTTAATGTTTTATTAATTGTATAATCAACAAATCATAAACATTATTACACATTATTCAATAAAAATATTTGAGTCTTCTCTCTTTCTTTCTTAAAGATTTAGCCTTTTACCACAAGAGGAAGGGGATGATCTTCATTTTCACTTTTTCATTTACTTCCCTCAGTCACCTAACTTGGATTGGGCCAAAACAAAAGCCGGCTAACAGCCCTGCCCATTGACGTTGACAGCAGTGTTTGCGCGCACGTATCTTGCATCCCTGTGAATGGCCCACCATCTGGGTAACGTATGATCCAAGCAATCGAGAAGATGCCCTCTATTATTGTTTTTGTCTTTTACACATAGGAAATTGTAGTCAGGAACGAGAATTTAGTACAACACCGTCCAATAAAAGCTCTGTTGGGCCACCCTGATGTTCAGGTGACATCTACTCCGTAGACGAGATTTGGTCATCTCATGTTTTGAGGTGAGCCCAAAATGATGCAGATCCAAAACTCCAGTGGTGTGGCCACTGGACACAGGGGATGAAATCCCCACAACTGAAACCTGCTTGGCCCACAGCGATGTTTACATTCCATCCAACCTGTTCATACTGTTGTCCCCACCAGGGTGAAGGAAAACTTAAATATCAGCCTGATTCAGAACTTGTGTGGGCACAAGAAGGTTTAATTTGTGGGGGCCAACTGACAATGTTTCTGATGGTGTGGCCCAATTGAGCTTTGAATTTGGCCGATACGATACGAGCTGGCGCAATGGATGGATGGAGTGGCTGTCACAGAGATCATAGTGGACCCAAAGATTTTCTGTTACATTTTTTTCATACACTCACTCACATCTCCACATGCACACTCACTTACTCACACCACTGTAGGATTTCATGACGATAAGCACTCGAATCCATGACCCCATGTTGAAACTCTCGTAAGTCTACCACAGATTTCTGCTGCATGACTTCTTGTTAGGCGAGTGGATTAGGTGCGCCCTTGCCTCACCCAAGACGGTGCTTGATGTATGTATTCTATAGCCACACCGTCCATCCAGCTGATTTTAGGGCTTGAGACAACAAACAAAGTAGATCCAAAATCTCAGGTTGACCATACTAAAGGAAACAGTGGTGATTAACCATTAAAAACTTTTGGTGGCCTACAAAAGTTCCGTAACAAGCTGGTATTTGTTTTTTTCTTCCCCTTCGTCTAGGTTTACGTGAGCATATCAACAGGTTTGGATGGAAAATAAACATTACATGGGCTCTGGAAATTTTAATGCTCAACCAACACTGTTTCCAATTGTATGGTCCACCTGAGATTTGGATCTGCTTAATGTTTTTTGTCTCATGTAGTAAAATAATCCGGAAAAATGGATGGATATGGTGTAGATATAAAATACATACATTAAGGTGGGCCCCACAGTAAGCGTTACACAGTCTTGGGTGAGGCCCAGCCCGGGCCTCACCTAATCCGCTCCCTCCTGTTAGAGGTGTTGCAGGAATATGGCGTCCGTTAAATGGGTTGAGACCACAGCTCATTACACGCCCATGCTCATTAATCGAGTCCCTCAATTTCGATTCCCTCCATCAATCCACATCACATTTGCATCAATGACTTCAACCACTGAATTTACACGCCGCCTTGCATGTTTCTCTCTCTCACGCATGTGTGAGGTCAGGGCAGTTCATTAAGAGGGCCCACCTTGTAGGTGCCCGCCCATTAGTTCAGGCTAGTGGCATCCAATTTATCTGGTGGGACCAGCTTGGACATACAAAACCAGACCACTAGAATAAAGATAAGTAAGAGAGTGTGTGGCCTACACCATGCATGTGTGTGGGCCCGAAAAACTGAACCTCTTGGATGAGTTGGATGCATGGTTTGGTGTGGTGTTTCCTCCTCGTAAGTGAGGAGAGAAGTGCTTGATTAGAGTTATAGGTCGATCAATTACCCTGATTGGGTGACCGACAAAAAATTCTTTGGGCATTTTTGGCTAATTTCGGACCACTGAACTTTGGGTCGTAGGGTGACCGACGATAGGTTGGGCTATATTGATGGACTGTTGGTTTATGTAGATTAGTGCATTTTTACGCAATTTATTTCTGATTCCGGAGAAAGAGAGAGAGTTCGGAGAAAGACAAAGTAATCCAAATCGAAGAGAGTGAGAAAATGAGATCGAGTTCGTGACATTCATCCATGGCGTTGGTTTGTGTTTGCATTCTCTTCAAGGACAATTATGAGGATTTGTTAATCCTCGTTGATGAGATTTCTCCATTACTTATTCTCTTTGGTTATAATCCGCCCTTGGGGGTGAGGATATTTTAATCCGAGCGTGTTATAAACTCATGATCGCTGTGTAAACATTCTTACATAGTGGATTTGTTGACTAGACGATGTTACGTGGTTATTACCTATATTGGTAGAGAATTTTCCATATAAAATTGTGTCATGTGTGACGATTGTTTGTTCATCATTGTCTATTCATATCTCATAAATTCTATTGGTTGGGGATTGCGAGATCCATCTTATTGTGCATCATTCCCCAATGTGGTTAAATAACTCAGCTACTCGAACAATGTCATTCAATCTCAAATTGACTCATGGCTCACCAATTTGGGTGAATCAACCACATCAACTCGTCTGTCCTAAACCCGATGGCAACTTGCTGGAGTCAAGGGTGACTTGACTCAGGGGTGGCTCTAGGTATCCAACCAGATTGGGTCTGACCCGAGCCCAAGTTGACTCAGATGAGTCCCATGGAAGTCTTAAAACCATAGTTAGATATCGTGCACACACCATGTGAACCGAACATTAGCTTGATCCCTGCAGCTTATGTATGGCCATCATATGTGCCAGCATGGCTCCCAGCTTTGAGATCCAATCCATCCATCATCAGATGCCACTATCTAAATGCCCTGACCCAAGAATCAGGTTGATCCACTAGTGAGTTGGCGCCATAGTTCAGAACTCAAACTCAACTGAACTCGATATCTAGCTGAGTTGGGTCAACTTGAAGACTTGAGAGGGTCTTTAATGGACTTGACCCTAATCAAAATTTAAAATATCTAAGTAGCGTGAAAATCTTTTCTTTTCTTTTTTGTCTTTTTTTTTCCAACAGCGTACAAGGCATTAAAATATCCAAAAGAAAATCGGGAGCGGATTACGTGAGAACCCGCCCCACTGGAGACAGTGCGGCTGTTGCTGTGGATCCCACCTTGATGTATCCGTTCTGTATCCACACCGTCCATCCCTTTGTCCAGATAATTTTAGTCCATTATCCCAAAACATAAGCACATCCAATTATCAGGTGGACCATACCATAGGAAACAGTGGTGATTGACCATTAATAGGTCACAAAAGTTTTGGATCAAGCTGATATTAGTTTTTCAATTCATCCAAGCTTATGTGACCTTATCAACAGATTGGATGTAAAATAAACACTAAGTAATCATTAAGGTACGGCGTAACAAGAATTTAATGGTAGAGCGTGCAATCACCACTATTTCCTAGGGTATGGTCCACCTAAGATTTAGATCTTCTTCAATTATCAGATAATGCCCTAAAATGACATGCGACAACAAAATGGTTTGCATGGCTGCGCATCTGTTCAAGACCTTGTACCATAAATTAAAAAGATCCTATTATCTGGTGGACCATTTAATGTTTATTGTAGTCCACAAAAGTTTTGGATTAACCTGATGTTTTTTTTTTTATTTCTTTTCATCCATGTCCATTTACCTTATCAATGGGTCTGATGAAAAAAAAAGGCATTACGGATCTTTTTAAAGTGGGCCCTGTAAAGTTTTAATTGTGGGCGTTCAATCACCGCTGTTTCCCCGGAGGTGTGCTCCACCTTAGTTTTGGATCCACTTTTTTTTTTTTTTTTCCAGTTCCTAAAATGGTTTGGAAAAACGCATGGACGTCATGGATATGAAACACATCATCAAGGTGGGCCCCACTAATCGGTTCCCTAGAGAATCAACCTTGCGAGACAGCAGCGGTGTTGTGGCAGCAAAACTGGCGTTCTCCTGTGCAGATAATGCTCGACGAAGTCAAGATTAGACTGTTGGAATTTAATGTATTTTAGTACACTACAAAGAATAATAATAAAAAAAAGATGGGGTGAAAATCAGATTCAGCGGGCTCAAGGCCCAACTTGTGTGGTCAATTTCTCAAGATAAATTTATTGAAAAAAGGCAAATAATCTTCCGAATATAATTAACTCATGCATATCATTTTTAATAAGAAAATTTGCACCTAATTAAGTGTTGAACAGATTTCTAGATTTACACTAATATGCCTTTAAAAAATTTCTAAGGAAAACATAGCAAGAGGGCAAATTAAAGAGCACTTAACAATTGATTACTTGATCTGAAAATCGAATACATTTTTGTTGCCCTGGTGTCAAGTATGTATAGTCAATTAAGGGTCATGAAGTCCTTTCTGGAGAGACACTCATGTGCCCCATCAAGACATCCACACTCATTCAAGGCAATAGGCACATGACATTTTCTCTTATGGCAGTTATTTCTTTCTCATTTTAGACAAAAACAGTTATGCAACCGTCTAAAATTGTTACCATATGTAATTTAGATCCTAGTCATCATAATTGCCACCACATGTATAACATATGAAATAAATGCCACATGTACAAAAATGTCTCAATTACTCTCTTAATTAACATTCTGGTTAGACATTAAGTGTCAGATTTTGGTTCATTCCTTATTGCACCAAGTGCCAAAATGTTAGGCTCATAAGGCTCTTTGCGACCATATGTATATGCGAAGTACAAAGTGCGCATAATAAAGCGTCAAAAAGCACTCAAGCAACCCTACAGCCCACATCTCACATTATTCCTGCTTTATAACCTTTTATGAAAAGTTTTAATAGTAAATATATTTATTTATTTAAAACACAAGTCAGTCGGAACAGCCGAGTCCTAAATCCATATGGCTACCTTCACATTAGATGTTCTTCCATTCCCGGGCCACCTCAAACAGAGATACGAAAGAAGATCCATCTTCAGCTAAAGCCCTAGCACTAGCATCTTTCAGCTCTTGCATCCTTTTCTGCATCCCCTCTCCTTCTTCACCCACCATTAGATCCTTGACTATTCTAGCAATTTCTTCCCTCCCCACCAAACCACTCTCACCAGAAGCGGGCCTCAGTGCTACCTTTAGACCATCCACCAGCAGCACACCATTCATCTTCTGCTCTGCAAAGAGTGGCCATGCTATCATGCGCACACCGTGCGCAATACTCTCGAGTGACGAGTTCCATCCACAGTGAGACAAGAACCCTCCTGTGGACACGTGGCCCAGAACTTGGATCTGTGGGGCCCATGAGGAGACCACAAGGCCCACCCCTTTGGTCCTAGCAACAAACCCATCTGGTAGATAGTCCAAAGGGTTACTAGAAAACGTTGCAGTAGTCGCCTCTTTTCCATGTGGGCACCGTACGACCCACAAGAACCTTTGCCCACTCATCTCCAATCCCAAGGCCAGCTCCTTCATCTGATCAGATGAGAGGGTCCCAACACTCCCAAAACACACGAACAGCACGGAGCCACGTGGCTGCTGGTCCAACCATCTCAAACACTCGGGCGTATCTCCTTCAAGGGCCGAACCGGTTCGCACAAGCGGCCCGACAGTGTAAACTGGCGGTCCACCGAGTCGCCCTTCCTTCAAAGCATAGACAGTTTCCGGTTCCAAGCCTGCGAAGCTATTTAACAAAATACCCTTCGCTTCTTTGTACCGTTTCGCCTGACGTAGGATCCATTGATAAGCTTCATCCGACCGTTGGGAAATTCCGTCGGGCAGATCACTTCCTTGGATTGCAACACAGCCGGGCAGCTTCAGAGGCTCTGGCATGTCTTTATACTCGCAGGAGAACGTTGCGTCGAGCGTTGGAAGGTAGAGGCAAAGAGATAAGACCATGGACGACACGGGGAAGATGATGTACGGTGGGATCTGCAGTTCTTCGGCCACGTCAAGCGCATCTGTCCCAAAGACATCCACTACGAGTGCGACGAGTTGGGTTGTGGATACTAAGGCCTTGAGAGCATTGCGGAAGGACGGCATGGATCGGTTCATGGCGATGCAAAGCTGGGTCTCGATGCGGGTGGTGTTGGGGAGGTCGTGTAAGGGAGGTGGAGGGAGAAAAATGGAATTTATCGATTTCGGGAGGGTATTTAAGATGTCATGCTGGGCTTGTGGGAGGGTGGAATCCATGCAAGGGATGATGAATGTTACAGAGAAGTTGTGGTAGAGGACGAGTCGGCGAGCCAACTCAGTGAGTGGGATGAGGTGACCCATGCCTGGACACGGTAGAATCGCTACGCGTGGGGATTGGCCCTCATCCATGGTTTGTGGCTCTCTCTCTCTATCTTCATATATATATAGAGAGAGAGAGGGGAACGCTCACCTCGTACTTCTCTCTCACGATAACTCGTGGGCACTTTTTCACGGCCCATCGCACATGATGTGAAGTCAAAATCTGAGCCATCCACATGATGCAGCACCCTAAAAAACCCTAAGGGCCCATCTTTCAAGTTGTTCCAGAACTTTGGTGGGCCATGAAAAAAGAAAACAGTTTCCTCTCTTGATTTGCCTCTTGCTTTCTGCTGCGGCCCACCAGAGTTCTGGATCAGATTGAAAGATGGGTCTTAGAGGTTTTTTGAGGTGCTGCATTACATGAATAGCTTAGATTTTGAGCTCACATCATGTGAGATGAGCCATGAAAAAGTGCTCACAAGTTTTTTGCGAGAGAAGTACCCAAGGGGAGAATTCGACAGTGATTTGCACGGCCCACAAAGTCAAAATGTGTGCGTTGAAATTTGATAGCGATCCATTATTTCAACATATGGCGGCTGGAACATTTATTTTTTATTATTATTTTTTTAACTTTTTGTAAGACTTTGATGCTCTTAAGTAGTAGCTAGGCTTTCAACAGCGAGTCTAAGGAGACACACTAACCCTACTGGGTGACTGAGAGCGTTGCATGAGTAACAAAAACGAAAAAAAGGAAAGTAGGTAGGCATGCAGGCACTTAGATTGCACACGTGGTATATATACAGGCAAATTAAACCACCCAAGTTAAGATGTAGATGTTTCATGAAAACTTTAACTTCTTCTTCTTCTTCTTCTTCTTCTTTTGTTTCTATTATCTGACTATCAGATTCGTGGAGATAAGTAAAAAAATATCTACGGATCTTATTTAATTAGATCTTGTTTCTCAGAACAAGTATGCATGAATAAGAGATTACGATTGTTCAACCGATCTGATCTTGGGATTGTGAATTGGAGACGGTGGGATTCATAATCCAGTCGGTTCTATTGAGTTAGTATATGCCACATGGATAATTTCTGAGTGCCTGAGTATCAAGCGTCCGCATCCTGAGTATCAATTATATAACTCCTTTATTTATTTATTTTTTGTTTATTCCACATTATACTGTTCTTCTAGATGGCTCTATTATCTTTCTTTCTTTTTTTTTGTGTTTTTGTTTATTACATATTGTCATCTTTTAGGTGGCGCATAACACTGCTTGCGGGTCCCATACAAGGTCCTTGTATGGTTGCTCATCTCTTTAGAGAAAAATACTCTGCAGAGTATGACAGATGATACGCATGCATCTATAAGTTATTTAGAGATTACATATGTTGAATGTACAAGTAATTTAGATTAATAGGTCTAAATTATATATGAGTGTAAATGTACCGTAAACCAAAAATTACACTCATTTGATTACCATACTATCAGATTGGTGACCATTCATTGGAATGATAATGAAAAAATATTAAACGGTCCTATTTCAACAAAAAAGTATCAATGAATGTCCAAAGTGTTGGAGAGCCTTCGAATATCATGCACGGTTTGGGTGCTCAGATCGGTCGGGTGACTGGTCTGGCCGTTTGGCCCAAATGCACATGAAGGCTAGACAAGATTTGTGTGCCCAGACCGGTCGGTCGACTGGTCTGCAGAGGGCTCCAACCGGTCGGGTGATTGGTCGGCTGTGAGGCAAGGACGGCGTGGATTTCCCTTGGACTGTTTTCTGTATTGGCCGACCGGCCAGCTGTGCGCGCAGGTTTCTTGCCCAACTCGTAGTACTGCGTAAGGTGTTTCTAATTTCGAATTTTTGCTTATTTAAAGACTTGTAATCCAACTTAGATTAGTATCCAACGGTGTCCAAGGTTTCCTAATCTTATTAGGAAGAGGAGAGAGGTGTGTGTAAGAGAGAACTTGGGGTTTTCTCTGTGTTTCATTGCTTGTGGGCTGTCAATTTCTGTAATCTTCTGTTTATTCATAGTGGATCGCTTTGTGCCGTGGTTTTTTACCCGTTGAGGGATTTTCCACGTAAATTCGAAGTCTCTTGTGGTGAATGCTTGTGTGTGATTGTTTTCATCTTGTTTACTTGTTTGATTTCGCATTGCTCCGTGCGTTTCAGCGTTCCGCTTCCGCTGTCGACTTTCCCAACAAGTGGTATTAGAGCTAAAGTTGGGGTGGAATAGATTCGAATCTGAGACGAGAAGATGGGATCAGGCGTAAGGTTCGAGGTAGAGAAGTTCTCCGGAAAAAATAACTTTGAGCTATGGAAGGTGAAGGTTGAATCCTTCCTAGTTCAGCAAGGGCTTGATAAAGTTCTTGGAAAATGACCCGAGGCTATGAAAGATGATGAGTAGACAAGACTCGACAAGAAGGGTAAAACCTCAATCCTGTTAAATCTTACGGATGATGTTCTCTATCATGTCATGAAGGAGAAGACTGTGGCTGAAACGATGGTGAAGCTAAAGAAGGTTTATGCTAAGAAATCTCTAGAGAATCGCATGTACGTGTTGATGCAATTATTCACCTTGAGGATGACTGAGGGAACGGAGGTGGAGGACCACTTGAGCATGTTCAATAGGCTGGTTTGCAAGTTGGTGGAGATCGATGAACCGATGAAGGATTAATATCAAGCATGCATCCTGTTGAATTCTCTTCCAGATTCATATGAGTCGTTCAGGGACTCTATGTGCGCAGAGAGGGAAACCATAAGCGTCGAGACTGTTATCTAAGCCCTCCAGTCGAAGGCGATCAGAAAGAAAAGCAATGACGTGGCTTCCCGTTATTCCTCAAAGGCACTGGTCATGAGGGGAAGAAATTCTGAGCATGGAGAATACTTGAAATCGACATCTAATGTAACACTTTAGAAATTTAGTACACGAGTAGGTGGATTGAATTTCGAGGACGAAATTCTATGTAAGGGTGGTAGAATGTAATACCTCAAAAATTTAGACACACGGATAAGTACACGAATGCGTGTTCACATGTGAGAAATTAAATTCTAGGCCGTGTTGTTCACACGCATACATATATGTATACACTTTTGTACGTAGTCCGACATTTTTAGGACCTTTGAAAGCTCAATATACTTAGCTAAGTCAATAAACTGACTGTTAGAATGATCTATCATTGCTAGACCAGAAGATCTAACCGTCCACTTCGATTTCGAATTACACGATCAATGTAAACCTGCCGTACATCGTCTTGTACACATGTCTGTCCATAAATCTGATCTGTACATCGTGTCTATCACCAGGCATATGCTTAGACCAGTGATTTCTCGACCTAATGAACATGCTCGGGTGTGTTTGTAACACCCTAGGATTTTAGAATAATTTAAATTATAATTTAGTTAATTATTTAACAAATTAAATAACTGAAAATATTGATAAATTAATAATAAATCATTCGTAGGGAATTATTATATGGTCCCTTTTATTAAAGTTGCCTAGAATAAATCCTAGAACAGCATAGAAGTAATAGATTTCATAAAACTAGTAAATTTACAATAATTACGAAAATGACATTAGTTAAACTTAAGTTAGACCACCATTTTTAAGTTTTATAATTTCTGGTAATCACTTTCACATAAAACTTTATACATTAGTTCTAGGATATAATTTAACCGTACACGTCGAATTTCAGCCCTCCATTCATCCTACAAATGCCTTAATCCAAAATTAGGCCATAAGTGGGCCGCCCTAGCTCGGATCTGCCTCATTTTTCTCGTCAACGGGTATTTTTATGTTTTCCACCTATTGGACGGAGAAGATGGTATTGATCCATCTAGAATGGACCCCACTCGTGAGGATAGCTAGTATTGCCCCGTGTACATGCGACGCAGGTTAAAAAAAAACAAAACTCGTTACCTTCCTTCTTCTCCCTGGACGTTGCAGCAGTAGCAGTGTTACCTGCTGCCGCCATTCGTGGTCCACACATCCATCAGAGTGGGCCCCACTGGTCGATCCAAACCGTCCATTCGTTCCTCCGTGGCCATTCGTTCCTCTGTGGCCAAGGATGTGGTCCGTAAGTTTTGTGTTCATCACGAATTACCTACATAGGTTGCACCAAACCGTGGTTTGCAATCAATGTAAATAAAAAATAGTCAAGATCGATCCAGGTCCCTACTTTGCATGGACATCCAAGATTTAGTATATATGAGTCGTGGGAACTACATCTACCCTTTCAACAGTCTCCATGTGACGTAGCTTGCAAGATAGGAGGAAACCAAATCCTTTTTAGACTTGAAAACTCAAGGCAATTGCGCACCCTTCGCAAGCATTCCTTACTCGGCTATAAAAGCCCATCCTCTATCTCTTCCTCTCTTCAGAAAACGTCAGAGAGTGAGAGAGAGAGAGAGAGAGAGAGAGAGAGAGAGAGAATCCGTTAGAGAGAAACATTGGAGAGAGGGAGAGAGAGAGAGAGTGAGAGATTAGGAGAGAGAGAGAGAGAGAGAGAGAGAGAGAGAGAGAGAGAGTGCTGCTGTTATTAATGCTGGGGCAGCATCCCAGGCCAAGAGAAAGAAGAAAGAAAGAAAGAGAGAGAAAGAAGAAAGAAGAAGAAAGAAAGAGAGAGAGAGAGAGAGAGAGAGAGAGAGAGAGATTGCTGGATGTTCGACAATGAGATCCAAGGACCGATCTAGCTCACTTTGATCTGTCAAAGATCCTCCTAGACAGACAAGAAGAAAGAACACAAGAAGGAAGTTCTGATCGAGTTAACCAAGCGAGCTGATTCGCTGAGTCAACTCACTACCCAACTCAAATCCGAAGTCGATCTTCTTAGAGCTTGAGATCTTACATATTCAGGTGAGTGATTCATCTCACGTAACTTTCTTCGTTAATTTTTCTTTAGTATTCTCCTCTGTTTACGTTCAATTTATAAAGTCTCATTCTCTAGTTAGGATTTTAGGCATACTTTTGTGCTTTCTTCCGTATCATGGAATCTTAGGTAAGGGATCCATCCATCTCCTATCTCTGTATCCTTGAAAGTTCTCATGCCAATTATCTTTTTCTTGTTGAATTAATTTTCTCAAGTTTTTTCCTTTTTAATACACATGTCAGAATGCTACGACAATTCGATTTAGGATTTCTTACATATGATGTCATCAACATTCAACCCTAAATACACGTAGTATTCTCAAGATTTCACGTGACATTATTCTTAAATTTACTGATTGACAACAACTTAAGGTTTAAATAATATACAATAGATAGCTCTTGGAACAACCTTAACTAAGCGTCAATGCACTAAACCTTACACGATGATCTTCTCAAATCCCTCGATCAACAATAATTAAAATTAGATAAAGAATTAATTATCTGAATGAAAATAGCACATGCATGGCATGATTGGAATTGAGTTGATATGCATTGTATGCTTGAAGAGTGCTTCCATAACTCATTACATACATACATTTATACACTGCGACAGGACAGGAGCATGGTTGATTTGACTCCTGGCATGCATGGTTGATTTGCCGCCTCGCTGTACCGATTATGTGAGCATGATTGATTTGCGACAGGTTCCTAATGTTCAGTGGCAGCGAGTTCTGGTCATTTCACTTATTGAGCATGGTTGATTTGCTCGGTTGGATCAGTAGTGTATGGTTGATTTGCCCACTAGCGTGCATAGTTGATTTGCCGCTTCACTGTACCGGTTAGGTGAGCATGGTTGATTTGCGATAGGTTCCTAATGTTCAGTGGCAGTGAGTTCCTAGACGTTTATTGCTCTCACACATATCATAACATACATGACATCATGATAATCATGTTCCATTTATTTATAATAAATCATAAAGTGTATCAATCATAACTTTATCCTCGTATATTTCATACACTTCTGTCCGTTGATGATTCGCATCCTATCTCTAATTAACTGAAATATTATTTGTGATGGAAATGACCTCACTGGGCTTTTAGCTCACCAAAATCACCATAGTTCTTGCAGATTTTCAGGAAGAACAAGACATAGGCAAAGGAGAGTATTCAGGGGGTCTCATCCTTCTCGAGCGTCAATCGTGCTAGATTTATTTTATTTTGTAAAATTCAATGTAATAAGACATTAGTGGAAAAGAAATTTTATATTGGAGGATTTATTTTAGATATATGATGTGTGGGATGGAATCTCAGGAATCTATGCTCGAATTTTCAATTCACACCCTAGAACTCGAGCTTTGGGTTGTTGCACTCGAGTCTCGAATTTCGGGGCGTGACATCTAAGGCCAAGGGCAAAGGGAAAGCTAAGGTGAAGTGCTGGAATTGTGGTCAGGAGGGCCACATGAGAGGGGATTGTCAGAATCCCAGGTTGAAGCAAGAGAGGTATGGAAATTCTTCTGAAGAAGGAGCCAATACCGTAGAGGACGGTGGCAATTTTTGTGAAGTTTTGACTATATCTGGCAAAGGATCTCACGTTAGTAAGTGGATCCTTAATTCAGGGGCTTCATGTCACGTTTGTCCTGACCGGAGTTCATTCACGACATACAGGGAGTATGGTGGAGAATCGGTGTTTGTGGGCGATGGAGTCGCTCATATGGTTGTGGGCATTGGTACGGTGCACATCAGGATGTTCGATGGGGTCGAACGAGTCCCTAGAAGATGTGAAGCACGTCCCCAAGATGAAGATGAATGTGATTTCTCTTGGTGCACTTGAGGCGAAATGGTGAATGTTTATCGGCTGCGATCGTTGTTGTGAAGTGATGAAAGGGGCACTCGTGTGTATGAAGGCACAGAGGTGTGACCATCTTTACATGTTGATTGAGAGCACAATTGACGGTGGAGCTGCGGGATAGGCAGCGAGATCCACGGTTGCTCATATGTGGCAAGTGCCCAAGGGCCACATGAGAAGAGCGGTAAAGGGCGTGAATTTGTAAGGTTAAGGTCGATAGTGTTACGAGAAGCGACGGAGCTATAATTGAAGATGAGATGACATTGCGAGGATGTGTTGATTCGACGTTCGAAGCCTCAGTGGAGATTGTTGGAGAGCCTTCGAATATCGTACACAGTTTGGGGTGCTCAGACTGGTCGGGCGACCGATCTAGCCGGTTGGCCCAGATGCACATGAAGGTTGGACAAGATTGTGTGCCCAGACCGATCGGCCGACCGGTCAGCTATGAGGTAGGAACAGCGTGGATTTCCCCTGGATTATTTTGTGTATTGGCTGACCGGTCGACTGTGCAGACGGGTTTCTTGCGCAGCTCGCAGTACTGCACAAGGTGTTTCTAATTTCGAAATTTTACTTATTTAAGGAGTTGTAATCTGACGCAGGGAGGACGTGGTAGATCGATTACCGTCTCCCTAACTGAGCGTTTCTCGAATCCACGAGAATAAATAAAAAGATGAAAGAGGAAATTAATTTCGAATAATGTTTTTTGATAATTGAATGAATAATAAACAGAATTACAATGTATATAAATAGAAAACTAAACCCTAGGTAAAGTATCAGACTCCAACTCCAACTCAAACTCCTAGAAAACACAACTTACTATAAATAGTGAACTTACTATTTATAGAAGTCATTCAATCCTACTAGAGCTCTTGGTTTTCGGCCAAAAATAGAAAGTTATCAAACGGCCTCAACCATGTTGTTCTACTAAATATTCTAAGCACTTTTTATGTTGGGCACTAACTTTAAAGCCCTACAGATAGAGCTGGACATGAACTGAGTTTAACCGTTTAGATCGACTCGGTAAAACCCTGTTCGAACGGAAAGTCTTATTGTTCGAACACACATGGTGTGTTCGAAAAAAAAATCAATTCAATTTCAAACATAGTCCTGTTCGACTCGACTCGAACTCGAACTCAACTCGAATATTGATCGACTCGACTCGACTCGTTCGTTCGACTCGATTATATATATATACAGAGAGAGAGAGAGAGAGAGAGAGAGAGAGAGAGGTGGATGACAAAAAAACGTAACTGTGAGCCTAGGAAGGTTTCAATGGTGGACATCATTCTCCTCACTATTTCCTGTGGTGTGGTCCATTTGAGTTTTGTATCTGCCTCATTTCTTATTTAATGCCTTAAAATAAGCTGTACAAATGGATGGACGGAGTGGATAAAACAAATACATCATGGTGGGACACACAGAACGAAAAAATCGGTATTTACTATTCAGTAGTAGAAAAAATATTTTCAAGTGAAAAAAGCAAAATTGTTCGAAATTGTTCGAACTTGTTCGAACTCGAAAAAATTGTTTGAAATCCATATGTTCGAACATGTTCGAACATGATTGGGCTAGACCAAATTGAGTTCGAACAGAGCCATCCTGTTCGAATGTTTGTTCGAACATTGTTCGAACACACTCACTCAAGCAGACGAACAATCCGATCTGGTCCATGTTCGACTCAGATCAGGATCGTTGTACACCTCTACCTACAGATCCAAAATTATGATCGAATTAAAACTTACTATAAATAGTAAAACTGAAAATAAACTAGCCTAATGACCGTCGATATGGTCGAATCTCGCGATTCCGATATGGGCAACCCGGCCTAGCGGGGTTGGTTGGCTAAAGTAGCTTGAGCTACCCCAAATTGATATATTATATGTCCTAAAACTCATTTCGGATTGCGAGATACGGCCGGTTTATGATCCTGACGATCCGGATCACTTTCGACTCGACCGGTTTTCTCTTGATCCATCTGGGCCAGGAAATAATCAGCGACCCGTTCTGCATCAGTCTCCTCCACTTCAAAAGAACTCGACCCCGAGTTCTCATCCAGCTTTGGTTCATGATGTTCATACAGATCTGCCACGTTGAAAGTCCTTGAAATCTCCATGTCATCCGAAAGATCAACAACGTAGGCATTGTCATTGATCTTGCGAATGATCGGTACCGGTCCAATTTTCTTGTGCTTCAACTTGTTGTAGGTCCCGGTAGGAAACCGCTCTTTAGGTAGGTGGACCATCACTTGATCACCTATTTCGAATACTTTGGCACGCCGATGCTTGTTAGCCGCTTCTTTGTACTTCTCGTTCGAAGTCTGTAATTTGTTGCGCACGTCTGCGTGTATGTCCATGATTCGGTCCGCCACATGTTCAGCTGTAACGCTCATGCCCGGAAGCTTGGGCAGGGGAACCAAATCGAGTGTGTGACGAGGTACGCACCTATAAACAATCTGAAACGGGGAGTATCCTATCAATCAGTTTACCATATTGTTGAACGCAAACTCTGCTTGAGGCAGGGCCATGTCCCACTGCTTCGGTTTGTCACCTGAAAGGCAACGGATGAGATTTTCCAATGTGCCGTTTACGACCTTAGTCTGCCCATCTGTTTGCGGATGATAAGTACTGCTGAATTGAAGTCGCGTACCGAACCGAGTCCACAAGGCTCGCCAAAAATGGCTAACGAACTTTGTGTCCCGATTTGAAGTGATCGTCTTAGGAATCCCATGTAGTCACACAACCTCTCTGAAGAAAAGGTTCGCAACGTGTACCGCATCAAAGGTCTTCTTGCACGGAATGAAGTGTGTCATCTTGGAGAATCGGTCTACCACCACGAACACTGAGTCCATGCCGCGTTGTGTTCGTGGGAGCCCTAATACAAAATCCATAGATAAATCCTCCCAAGGGGCATCTGGCACGGGTAATGGCGTGTAAAGACCTGTATTTTGAGATTGTCCCTTAGCGGTCTGAAAAATAAGACATCGTTGTACCGCCCTACCAACATCACGAGCAAGTTGCGGCTAGTAATACCACTCTTCCACCATCACTCGAGCTTTATCTCGTCTTAGATGACCGCTGAGGCCACCGCCATGTAGCTCAATAATAATTTTGTCCTGTAACGAATTCTGCGGAATGCAAAGTCGATTTCCTTTGAAGAGGAAACCATCTTGAATTGGAATGTCACTCGGGTGACCTTCTAGGCACTTTTTCCATGCATCTGCAAAATCCTCATCGTCGGCATAAAGTTCCTTGAGACAGTCGAATCCGACCACCTCACTGCTGACGGCAATAAGAAGGGATGCACATCGGCTAAGTGTATCTGCTACCTTGTTCTGCTGCCCTGACTTATGTTTCAGAACTAATGTGAATTTCTGTAAAAATGAAATCCATCTAGCATGCATATGATTCACATTAGTCTGAGTATTGACAAATTTTAAGGCCTGATGATCAGTGTATAATATAAATTCCCTTTGAATAAGATAATGGCGCAGTGCCTGCACCACTGCATATAATTCAAGCTCATAGGTAGACCACTTCCGTCGTGCGTCGCTGAGTTTCTCACTGTAAAAGGCAATTGGCCTGCCCTCCTGAGAAAGGACCCCCCAATGCCGACAATAGATGCGTCACATTCTACCTTAAACAACTTATCAAAATTAGGGAGTACTAGGACCGGGGTAGTGGACAACCAATGTTTGATTTCTGCAAAATTCTTTTCTGCCCTTTCGGTCCATTGAAACGGACCCTTCTTCATACAGTCGGTAATCGGCGCGACGATACTGCTGAAGTTCCGCACAGACCGACGATAGAAGGTCGCCAACCCATGGAAACTTCGTACCTCATGAATGTTCGTCGGAGTCGGCCAATCCCGAATAGCTCGAACTTTCTCTTCGTCTACTTGGATACCCGTGGATGACACAATGAACCCCAGAAATAATAATCAATCAGTTAAGAAGCTACACTTTTTCAAATTTAAGTATAGTTTGTTGTCAGCCAACACTTGTAGTACTTTTCTTATGTGGGTCATGTGCTCCGTTTCATCCTGACTGTATATTAGGATGTTGTCAAAGTAAACGACAATAAAACGGCCAATGAACGGCTTCAACACTTGGTTCATTAAATGCATGAAGTTGCTTGATGCGTTGATCAGACCGAAGGGCATAACCAGCCACTCATATAGCCCTTCCTTGGTCTTAAAGGCCGTTTTCCACTCGTCACCTGACCTAATACGAATTTGATGGTAGTCCACTCCGTATGTCCAGTTTTGAGAACACCTTGGAGCCCTCGAGCATGTCATCCAACCGCGGTATTGGAAATTGATATTTAACTGTTATTTTATTGATCGCGCGGCTATCGATACACATGCGCTAAGTTTCATCTTTCTTTGGGGTAAGAAGTGCCGGAACGGCACACGGGCTCATGCTCTCTTTAATGAGACCCTTACGAATTAGTTCCTCCACTTGTCCCTGTAGAATTTCACACTCTTTCAAACTCATCCGATAGTGTGGTCGGTTGGGCAAACTGGACCCTGGGACAAGGTCGATGTGATGTTGTATGTCTCGCATGGGAGGTAACTCATCAAGTAAATCTCTAGGCCAACTACTTCGAAATTCTTCTAGCAATGGTTTAAGGCGTTAAGGAATATTAGAGGATCCTGACTCATCGCCTTTTACCATAACGGCATATATTTCGCCCGTTTCTTTTGATTCCTTAAAAAACTCGCGAATGGTAAGGAGAGAGTTCCCCTCCACTTTAGAAGCTTCGGGGTGTTTCTCTGATGTCATAGGGGCCAAAACAATTTTCCGACCATCCTGGGTGAACATGTATATGTTTTTTCGGCCACCATGTGTCACATCTCGATCCGATTGACATGGCTGCCCGAGTAACATGTGGCAGGCTTCCATGTCAACCACATCACAGAGGACCTCGTCCTTATAGCTTTTACCAATAGAAAATAAGATAATTCATTGATGAGTTACCTTTGCCTCGTTCACCTTCTTGATCCAACCGATCGAGTAAGGGGTAGGGTGCTTCGTCATAGGTAGATGTAACTTATCCACCTATAGTTTTTAGACAATATTTTCGCTACTCCCACTATCTATGATCACATCACAGATTTTGCCCTGCACGGTGCACTTTGTGCGGAAGATATTATATCGTTGTGGGTGCACTTCCTTCCTGGGAGCGTAAAGTAGTCGTCTCACTACTAGCGATTCCCCATGATCTTCAGTCAGTCAATCTACATCTTCTGTGTCCCCCTCTTCAGCCTGTTCCAGTTCAGGGTTGTCTTCTGTTACTTCACCTTCCGCGCCACCTTCATTCGTAGTTTAGTGGGCTGCAAGGCGTTGAGGGCAAGCGTTCGACCAGTGACCTGGTTAGCCACAACGGAGACAATGGTTTGGCCTTGGCCGACCATATGGGTTAGGGATCCTGCTAGGACCCGCTGTAGTGGGAGCTGCACGTTGAGGTCTTGAGAGACCGCTTCCCCATTCTCGGTTTGTGACCGTAGGAGGTTAAGGATGCCCTCCTATAGGTTCCTTACCTTTGGCCAACGTGGTATCTTGAGTGGATCCGGTGATGGGATTCCGTGTTGCCGGATAGGGTCGAGCAAGGGACCGTAACAACTGTGTTTCTACTCGGGTGGCCAATTGGTTGGCCTCACTTAACATTCAGACTGGATGCATCTGGACCCGATCCTGGATTGCAAATCGCAACCCACCAATGAATCGTGATACTTGTTGTGCCTCTGATTCGATAAATTATTCCGTGTAGCCAATCACTGGAATTCTTCAAGATATTCGCGCGGCTACGGTTCAATTTCCCTAACGACAATTTTGATATTGTTGGAACAAAATTTGTTCATAGTCGCTAAGGAGGAATCGAACTCTAAGAAGTTGTCTCATCCGAGGCCATGTTTGGATGTATGTCTTATTCTGACGGGTGCAGGAAACCAGTAGGTTTTCCCACCATGCTGAAGCACCGAATTTAAATTTATATGCAATTAGCTTTACCTTCTTGTCGTCTGACACTTCCATATAGTCGAAGTATCGTTCGACCTCTGCCAGCCAGTCGAGGAACTCCTCTATTCGAAGTAGGTCATTAAAGCTGGGAAGATCAGCTTTGCCCCGATAGTCTCGTTCTGCTCGTTCCGCACACTCATTCCCTAACGCAGGTCGTCGTACCAAAATGTCTTCGACCTCGTCATTGCTTGGTTCTGAGTCGTCCGGTGTAGCCCTACGATTATCCACCTGGGGTGCTCTATGGAAAACAGGATTGTCCCGTATAACAACTGTTGGTGGTTGTTGGTCGCCTTGAGCTTAAAGCGGAGCTAGCGATGCTGCAATCTGGTCGAGGGTTGCCTGTATACCTTGCAGGATCAACCGGTTCTCCCGTTGTGCTGCTTCGAATGCTGCCTCGAAAGCTGTCACCGTTAGATAGTCCCTTGGAGTATCGTCCTTAGGATGAGGATCCAACCATTCATTAAAGGTCATCGTCCTGAGGAAGAAACCTCTCTCTGATAGCAATGACGCAGGGAGGACGTGGTAGGTCGATCACCGTCTCCCTAACCGAGTGTTTCTCGAATCCACAAGAAGAAATAAAAAGATAAATAGAGGAAATTAATTCCGAATAATGTTTTTTGATAATCGAATGAATAATAAATGGAATTACAATGCATATAAATAGGAAACTAAACCCTAGGTAAAGTGTCAGACTCCAACTCCAACTCAAACTCCTAGAAAACGCAACTTACTATTTAGAGAAGCCGTTCAATCCTACTAGAACTCTTGGTTTTCGGCCAAAAATAGAAAGTTATCAAACGGCTTCAACCATGTTGTTCTACTAAATATTCTAAGCACTTTTCATGTTGGGCACTAACTCTAAAGCCCTACAGATCCAAAGTTATGATCGAATTAAAACTTACTATAAATAGTAAAACTAAAAATAAATTAGCCTAATGACCGTCGATACGGTTGAATCTCGCTATTCCGGCATGGGCAACCCGGCATAGCAGGGTTGGTTGGCTAAAGTAGCTCGAGCTACCCCAAATTGATATATTATATGTCCAAAAACTCATTCCGGATTGCGAGATATGTCTAGTTTATGATCCTGACAATCCGGATCACTTTCGACTCAGACCGATCTTCTCTTGATCCATCTGGGCCATGAAATAAACCCGTTCTACATCATAATTCGACTTAGATTAGTATCCAAAGGTGTCCAAGGTTTTCTAATCGTGTTAGGAAGATGGAAGAGGTGTGTGTGAGAGAAAACTTAGGGTTTTCTGTGTTTCCTTGCTTGTGGGCTGTCAACCTCTGAAATCTTATGTTTATTTATAGTGGATCGCTTTGTGCTATGGTTTTTTACCCGTTGAGGGGTTTTTCCACGTAAATTTGGAGTCTCTTGTGGTGAATGCTTGTGTGTGATTGTTTTCATCTTGTTTATTTGTTTGATTTCACATTGCTCCGCGCGTTTCAGCATTCAGCTTCCGCTGCCGGCTTTCCCAATACAAAGGTCAAGATTGTTAAAACAATCTGATTTTAAGATGTTGACTAATGGGAAGTGAATTCCACAGTTTCCTGGTTTAATTTTAGTTAGTTAATGTATACTTCAAATGCTGTGCGCAAACAGAGTATCAAATAACAGTACTCCCTCATCTCTTCATTTCTGGGAAGGTTTCTAATACCTGTAGGTCCCACCATTAATAACAGTAGACCCTCGTTTAATACAATTGTTCCAGTAGAGATAACTTTTCCAAGAAACAACTTTGATATATGCCAAGCAGATCCTAGTCCAAACTCGATGGCCAAGCAAAAAATCAAATTTTAAAGAGACATGGCCCACCAGGCTTGGCCTTAGCTTGGCCCACGATAGTGAATGAAAACATGAGAACAATCCTAGCCCATTGGTTGGTAGACTTAAAATATACGGTATAAGGAAAAAGAGTGCGAAGGATTCGATGTTAGCGTTAGAGAAGAGCATGAATCGGGCGGCTAGGAATGTTCATTTGGTGTTGTTCTGTAAGATGGATCACCATTCAACAATGGGTCCCTCTTGATTGGATCGTCTCAGTGCAGGGATTGCATTTCAATGGTTGCAATGTGTGAGCTGAGTTCATTGAATCCAAATGTCGAAATTCCTGATTTGATTTTACCAAGCAATGCCCTCCTCTATTAGAGTACGAAAACGTGATTTTCGGCAGGTGAAATGATGAAAATACCTTCATTTAATACTATGCTGCTGGATGACGGTGTGAACAAGTAATCAGGCTGACCTAATCATCAGGTGGGCCACATGTGAATTCGGAGTTTTTGTGGGTGTACTTTGTTTTTCATGGTGTGGGCCCGATAATGATTGAACTCTGGATCAGTAAACTATGGGTCCCTGCTATCCAGGTCGATCGAGAGCTGGGGATCACAGCGAAGAAGTGCTGAACATAGTTGTAAAACTCAATGACTTGACTCGGAACTCGTCTAAGTCAATTCGTCTTCTTGAGATTTTAAGACGAGTCAATGAGAAACTCGCTTGTAGGTGTGATTAAAGACAAGTTTCAAGGAGACTCCAGCCCAGTCACTCGCTTAGTAAAATGTTCTCAAAATAATTAAATTTAAGACCGAGGGAGAGAGTCCAACCCTCGGCCCAGTCATTTGCCATCTGGTTTCTGGGTCCTTTCATCTGGTGGGAGAGAGACATCCTCAAGCCCAAAATCAAGTCCGACCACTCATCAGGTGGTCCACATATATGCATGTACACAAGAAAAAGATGACGAACGTTCTTTTGCTAAGCCCACATGATTGTACAAAGAACGTCATCCACACGCTACCACATGTGCCAGCCTCGCCAATCGCTTCAATGTTCAAGTGGTCCATCGATCACGTGGGTATGGATTTCCTTGCCCAAATGTAAATCTGATTAGGCGGACCATGCATGATATTAGAAATAATTTGATGGGTGAGATTTAGTGATAATAGATTATCCACGGATAGATCTAAATACGATGGAAGATCAATGGTGAAATCTAATGATACTAGATGATCAATGGTTTTATCTAGCAATAATAAAAGATATTAATGATCAATTCTATTAAGGGTCATATCTGTGAATGATAGAAGATCAATGGATAGATATAGCGCTAATGGATGATCGACGGTAGCATCTAGTCGCATCAGGACAACCATTAGTCACAGGCACCAGCATGGCACGTACTTGTAAGATCTAATACATCCATCCGGTTGGGCCGACCGTTGTGACATGTTTTCCCAAAAATAAAATCTGGTACAATCCGTATATGGGACCCAATATTGGAAACAGGTGGATGGGCTGGAAAACTTCACGAGCTTTTGCAAACCGTCGCCCGCCTGACCTGCAGTGGAATAACCGTTTTTTCGGTGGTGTCATCCACCTGAGATTTGTATCTGCTAATTTTGGGCTCATTCAATAAAATGAGTTGGCAAAATGGATGGACGGTGTAGATATAAAATGCATACATCAAGGTGGGATCCACGGTCGGGGTACCACCCACATTCTGCCCGGCATTTGGATCGTAACTTACTTATGTCTCGGTTCTAGAAAAGTACGTCTGATTTCCAATATCATATAAGTTTGTTCCGTCCACCTTAATAACCACCGTCCAATCATATGGGCCCAACTTTCAATGCACCTTAGCCCTGTCTTCAATATGAACGTACATCGTGTGAGGCCTACCTTCAATGTGGACTATCCATCATGTGGGGTCCACCTTGTATGTGGGTCGTCCATCATGCAGGCCACCTTTAATGTGGACCGTCCATCACACTAGGCCCAACTTCGAAGTGAGTTGTCCATCAAGCAAAGCCTTTCTTGGATGTCAGTCATTCACTAGTAGCAGCCAACCTTCATGTGAATTGTCCTCATGTAAGGCCCACCTTGATATAGCTTATCTATCATGTGGGGCTGCCATTAATGTTATTATCCATCAGGAGGGGGCCATCTTTAATATCCACCACCCATCATGTGGGCCCACCTTCAATATTATTAGGGCCACCTTTAATATCCATTGCTGGATCCCACCTTTGATATGGACCATCCATCATGTGGGCCCCACCTTTAATGCGGGTCATCCATCATGCGGAGCTCAATTTGGATGTGGGCCATTTATCATTAAGGGCCTACACTTGATGTGGACAATCCATTATGTAGCCTCACCCTATGTGAGTCATTCATATTGTGGGGCAAACCTTTGATGTGGACCGTCCATCATGTGAGCCCCACATTTTATATGTACTATCCATCATATAGGCCTCCTTTGATATAGATCATCCATCACACGGAGAGAAAGAGATATATATATAATTCCCAAGTCACTTCATTATGGTAGATGCTTGACCGTCCGAATTATATTTAGGTGCATGAAGTGTCCTTCAAAGTGGGGCCAATCTTTTGATGGGTGAGATGCCATTTGCGTATGACACGTTGCAATCGACTCTGCAATGGATGTGTGGAATTGGATCCGATTGGGTCAGTTCGGGTGTGATTCTTGGGTCATGACACAGACAATGAACCCTGCAATTTGGATGGTTTGGGTTGAGACACTTGTACAGTGGCAGCGTGACTTCTCATGTACCTGTCAATTTTTAGACAGCGCATTTCTCTCTCTCTCTCTCTCTCTCTCTCTCTCTCTCTTGTTTTAGCGTTGGATAAGAAGTAGCAGCTGAGAATCATCCTCATCTCTACAGTTGAGAAAGTTATTTTTCTGCCCATGATTCGCGTGATAACCTTTATCAACCAAGCGTTTAAAGATCCACTCTAAGAAAACTGAGGAAAGAGATTTTGATTTTAGTGGAATGATATGGTATACCCCACCTCATCTTGATCCTACGGCTATGAAAGTTTTCGCATGTAGGTGGTGGGCCACACATATACACCATCTGGTTAAGGATCTGAATTGGAAGGAATTATATATGGCCACGTGGGGCCTCCAAAAAGTGTCACTATTCAGTACATATGGATCCCGTAACCCATGACGTTGATCTGATGGCGCCCACCATGGATGCTTGTTGCCCAGAAAAATCTCACGGGCCCAAAAATCAACTCCTTCAATCTTTTTTTTTTTTTTTTTTTCTTAATATGACCTACATGTTGGCCACTGATTGAAGGGTTAGGTTCTTCCTAGCGAGGAAATTTTCCAAACATGCCAAAGGGAGCAATGGGTCACATCAGATCAACGGTCTGGATCGCCAAACCATGGCCCCAACGTTCAAGAATCTCGATGCCCTGGATTCTTCTGGGCTGAGAATTTCCCAGCTTTGGCTAAAAAGGGTGCCATTTGGAAGCTATTAGACGCGAGGATTGCATCCAGAGCACTAGAAGTTATATGCTCCTAGTTGCATCGGTCTACTTGGACAGTCCAGTCATCCATCTGAACCATACATTTATAAGCCATGTATGGATGGTATGATTACGGTTGCCTAAGTGATTCTTTAAAATCATAAGCAATCCATGATGGTCGTAACAAATATATGGATCAAATTGTCGATAAGACCTCTTTTTGTGCTGATGAACCAACCATTAATGTTCAACGCCATTAATCAAATGGTTAATATTTATAAAATCATTGTTCTTTTTTTTTTTTTCATGGTAGCCCATTAAATATGGGTTGGACCTAATTAGAAGTTTAGCTCAGTTGATTGGATTAAGTGTCCAATGCAGACCTAATTAAGAGCCCGGATTAATTACAATTAGGAGTCCTATATATAACTTATAGGGCTCTACAGCACTGAAGCTTTTCTCATTAGACAATGGCATACAATGTGCTTATTTGAATTTGCACCCATTTCAAAACTGGGCCTAAGTGCCGCTTTGTACATCTTGATACTTAACATAAGCTATGTAGAAAATAGAGATCGGTACAACCATTGGTGTCTAGATATCGGCTGCACATATGTCATCAGGTCATCTGCACATGTGAGCAAAGATAAAATCTTTTCTTATACATTGTACCGATCACTCTGTCCTTAATGTTGATCTAGCGAATCAGGACCCCTCATCTGGTGGGTCTTATTGTGAATGGGCCAGCCAAAAAAGAAAAACAGTCTGATTGTAAGTTTTTTTGAAAGTTTAACCACCTGAGTATGGTGATCATTTGCAATCCTGAAATTCTTCAAAAAGGACGGCTAGGGTCAAACAAGGCACTATTTTTACTTGCTAGAAAATGAATTCGGATCGTATGCTTTTATTGAGCAGAAAAATCTTGCTTTCCACCTCTGTGATTGGCAGCAGCAGAGGTTCTCAGCTAGGTAAAAGCAGACGATCCAGATTCTAAAAATGCACTGTTTAGAGCATTCTACTAAAAAAAAAAAAGTTGAAAAAATGGGGCGCAATGCACCATTGATCTCATAGCACTATAAGTCATAATGCTACTAGTTGCATTGGAACACTTAAGAAAGTCCACACATTGATGTAGACAGTTCATAAGGTCCAACGCACATTTCATGGGCTGCCATGGAAAAAACGAAAAAAGAAAGGAAAAAAAAAATCTAATGTAACAGGAACCATCAATCTATGAAATAGGAACCATTTGATCAATGGTATTTAACATGGATGGTCAAGATCATTTACCTAAAATAGGTCCAATAAATAATTTGATCCATTGTTTGTTAGGGAACATCATGGATTTAGAATCAATTTTCTTAGGCAAGTATATATAAACATCCAATGCATGGCTTCAAAAAGTGATGGTTACAGAACAAAAAGGCCAAATCAAAGATGGATTGAATCATTTGATTAGTGTGATTTTGCATCATAGCCTATGAAAAATGTGTTATGGATTCAATAGACAGTTCGGATCGAAGGATTGGACTGTACAAGTGGATCGATGCAACTAAGAGCATGGTAACGTGTAGTGCTCTGAGAGCACTGGAACATTTCTCATCAGCTAATACCATTTCCTATAAAAACATATTATTGACCTAGACAACCCTAGTCCAAAAATTCCAACCTCAAAGCGACAGAGTATGAAAAATCAAAACAAAGAAGCCGGAATCTGACACAACATAAACGGAATATTCCATTTCAGAGCCGGAGAATCTTCGACGTCAAACCTGTGAGATACCAAAGGCGGTGCCCGTGAAGCGTGCGGATGCTGTTTTCCTGACAATGGAATTGAATTCCGGCGACGTTCCGGCCGAGTCAACACCCTTCTCCCAAACCTCGGGGATCGTCGGCAGGACTCCTCCCCGGTAAAACCCAAATTCCGAGGTCCCGTCTACTCCGACAACCGTGCCGGACGTGGGTTTCGCTCCGAACACGAAACGGAGGAGTTTTTGAAGGGAGCGAGAGATCTTCGATGGTTTTCGCGGGGATGACCGCCGCGTGGGTTCGGATAAGTGGGGCATGGAGAAGGTTCTAGAAACAAGGGCGGAATCAATCTGTTGGTCGAATGATTTGAGCTCGTGGGAGTCGTAGAGGCCACTTTCACAATCCCAAACATGGGATTTGGCTTCTTGGGTCGTTTGATTCTGGTTTTGCTCTTCCATTTTTCTCTTTGGCTAACTTGCACTCTCGCAAGAACTTCGACTGAGAGAGAGAGAGAGGGAGAGGAAGGAGGGAGGGAGGGAGGGAAGCAGAGGTACGTGTATGAAGGGATTTTAAAGAGAGAAGCGTTAGCATCGACACAGAAAGTTGGCCGGTATCTTCTGCTACACCTGTTTATACGCAATGCGTAAAACACCCAAGCTTATGGGACCCACACGGTTATATATTTGAAATCCACTCCGTCTATCATCTTTTATCCTCGATTCTATCACCTGAGGAGAAACAATTCATCGCGATCCACAATTCGTGCGGCTCAAACGACAGGGAATAAAAGGGATGCAATGTCAACCATAGGCTTGTATGTTGGTCAATATGGTGTTTATCTTTTCATCAAATCCGTTAATCATGTGTAACTCACAAGGATAAGGTGAAAATATAAAAACCATCCTTGAAACAATATCATGTGGGCCAAAATGTCTGAATTTAGAGGTTTAAGTAGACGTTTTACATTGTTTCTATTTTCGGGCAAAATTAGAGCTTTTTATCTAAATGAAAGTTTTGATATACGGTTCAAATACTATTTATCATCAGGTGGACGGAGTAGATTCTCGTATCGAACGTGGTGGGCCCCAAAGATCTAGGGTGGTTTATGCAGCCGTGTAGAACAGGTGTTGTGGATGATTCCAATCGTAGAAAGTTCACGTACAAGCGATGATGACCACCAGACACGGTCCATGTGTAATATCTCAAATGGTAAGTTAGTCTTTATTCCGGAATTAGTTACATGACTTTTGTGCGCTATCCATATTCGTTCGATTCTAATTTTGCATGTTTGGAGAACTTTTATACTCTAGCATACTTAGTTGATACTCAGTAGACATCTATACGAGGCATGATAAAACTCATTTTCCAAATTGTGGGTCCCTGTTTAGATAGATCATAACCCAAAATTAGTACAGATTTCATCTTTCATCTGACCGATCAGTCGAACTGAGAACTATTCAACGGCTTGAAGTTAACAAAAGAAATTCGATGAGAAAGAGAGAAAAAAATAAATCAATCAAACTGATTTTAGGAGGATCGTCTATTTACAGTGGTTCCCTCAGATTGAACGGTTCGATTTGTGTTATACATGCCACTGGTACAATTTGAAAGTACATGCATATAAACCATCACGGTCTGATAGAGTATCACATAACTCACCTTCGATGTATCTTAGCCATAAAAAAGTGATGACCTGTCATTTTGATTTGATTTGATTTTTTTCTCTTTTGCCCCTAGATTTTTTGCGTTTTGCTAAGTAGGTTTATACGGAGAGGCTCGCTCAATCTTCTCTCTACTTCTGCCCCACCACGTAATGATCCAGACCGTTCATCTAGGAGCTACTGTAGTGTATCTTCAACATGGGAAAAAAAAAAATTTAAAAACAAACTTCCTGTATTTTCGCTGTTCATGCTGATGGAAGACTGCTTTAGTTGGACGCTTTTTCTCAAGTCACTCTATTTATGGATGAAGAGATCTCTGATGGATGAGATTTTTTACAAATGAATCATCTAAAGTGGGGACTTTTAGATGGACGGTCGGATCATCATATGCTGGAGCTAGGGGACTTTTCTCAAGTCACTCTATTTACGTATGAAGAGATCTCAGTTCACCATCTGACGTGTCTTTTTGCTGATTTTCCTCTTTCCTGATTTTTCGATTTTCCAAAGTTCTAATTTCCTTGGCTGACTGCATGGGACGACTCTCCCTCATTCCCGGGTTTTAATAGGGGACTATGCCCGCCTGTTTGTACAGCAGGATTGCATCCTTAGATTGATCTGAACCGTTCAAGTTTTCATTACTAGCATATTAAAGCTATTATCTGATAATTGGTGCTTCATTGTGACCCTGACTACTGAATCTTGGATTTGAGTGTGAGGCATTAAATATTCATGTTCGTACAAAGTACTTACTTGACCGACAGAGGAGAGACATTTGATACTCTGACTGAGTATGACGCTTGATACGCAGGCACTTAGAAATTGTTCACGTGTCATATACTAATTCAAATTAAACAGACTGAATTGTGGAACCATCTGTTGCTAAGTTAGGACTCCACAATCCAGATTGTTGGGACAATCCCAGCCTCTGATTCGTGGAGACCTTTTTATTTTGATCGAAATAAGACTATTGGATATTTTTCACATTGGACCTTCCGATAAATGCCCAGCAATAGTGGCAAGATAATTCAATAGAAGCGTGACTAACAGTATGGGTGTATGTACTAACTCCAAAAAATAAAAAATAAAAACAAGAAAAAACAAACCAATAGAAGTAATTTTTAGTTGATGATGCTTATAATCTGGACCCTTTAATTAGTTTGAATTACTTATATGCCACCACTGTATTTCTTTCAGTAGTTTGAACTGCATGCTTATCATCCCTCACAATCTGCCAGAGCATTAAAGTATTTTTCTTGGACAAATGTTTCTTACAATGCCCGGGGAGAATAGACTCCAAACCATGAACGGTTCAGATTTAAAGATGCGCTCGTGGGTGGAAACCAGGCCGCGACTGCTCTTGTTCTCCCTTCCTTATCAGCTTAATAAATGCGATCAACCGTCGACCTACCTATCTTTAGGAGGGGGGAGGCTGTTTAGCTGCGACCCCGTATTCAGCCAGGTGGGTGTAACCCTTACCGTGGGACTTACCTAGATGTATGTGTTGTATATCCACACCGTTTATCCATTTTTGTGTCTCAAAAATGAAGCAGATACAAATCTTAGGTGGATCACACGACATAAAACAGTAGTCATTGGACGCCCACAATTAAAAACTTCATGAGGTTCACCGTAATGTTTATTTGCCACCAAACCTGTTGATAAAGTCACACGGACATAGATGAAGGAAAACCACAAATAGCAACTTGATTCAAAACTTTTGTGACCTCCAAGGAAACTTTTAATGGTGGGATCAATCCCTATTCTATGGTCTACTTGAGATTTGTATTGCCTTTTTTATTATACACACGCACCCCCACACAGACACCCCGCACCCACCCACCCACACACACCCGGCACTCACGCCTAGTATTTCACCACATATGCGATCATGCTTCAAAATAAGTTGGCAAAAGGAATGGACAGCGTGGATATACAATACATACATAGAAGTGGGTCGCATAGTCAGGAGAGTTGGAAGACGCCTAGGCATTAAAACAGCAGGTCTCAGGTTCAAGTGCCAAGGAGACACATTAACCCTACTGGTGGGTGGGTGCATCACCGCGTTGCAGGACTAATAAGCAAAAAGGTGTGTCAATGGGCCGGGCTTGGGCCTGAAAAATTAAAATGCCCGAAGGCCAGGCCCAAAACAGTTCAAAATTTGGGCTGACCTGCCCAGGCCCGGCCCGTTGACAGCCCTCAGGGTCGCACTTACCCGGAGTCGTTGCTAATCGGCGTTCGTACAGGAGTTGCTGAGCTTATGCTCCACCAAAGAGAGAAAACACCGATACTCCATCCAAACCATTCAAAAAAGTTGGGACCCAATTTAGATGAGGCATGTACCCAAATTAATATTGAGTGGACGATCCTAATCAACTGTTGTTGAAAACTGTCTAACCTGAGCCGCTCATTTTGACCATCCATTTTGCTCTACAAATGGAAAAGTCAGGATCACCTGCTTAGAAAATTTCTGGTCAATACAATATGTACAGTGGGACCCACGACTTGGACGAGTTGGATAGAGGTACATGCGTGACTCTTAAACAGTGCTTACTCTGTCCGTGCATTAATACTCCTCACAGCATGGACACCTTAACGAGGAGCATGATTCGTACACGTGGATGGTTTGTTGTTTCGAACAAGAATAGTGTAAAACCACCAAGCTTTGTGTGTCCACCATTTTGTATAGATAAACTCCACTTCGTCTATCAGGAGAGGGTCATTATTTTGACCGTATATAAAGAAGATGAAACTGACTAAAAGCTCACATGGGCTGCACAAATTGAAACACCTGATTAACGGGTTTAATAAAAGATAAACACCATGAGTGCCAGTATGGCTGTAAATGGGTCAACGGACCCGATGTTGTACCCAAACCCAACCCATTTGTTAAATTGTACAAGTCTAGGTCTAAGAATAGACCCAATTGCTAGACGGTTTTGGATTTAGTTTTCTTTATATTGGGTTCAACATGAATTGAACCCACTTAGTAAATGGGTGGGTTTGGTCTATTAGGGACCCATTTGGGTCCGGACCCGACTAGACCTGGTTTTAAACCTGGTAAAAATACTTGCATGCCATATCTAAACCTAGACCCATTAGAATCGAAATGGGTCGGGTGCATCTCCCTCTACTTGCCGTAAATGGGTCCGATGGAGTTGACTCAGACCTGACTCAGACCCATCTATTTAGTAAAAAGGTCTTGGTAAAAAAATTTGGACCCAGACTCATTTAGTAATTAGGTGGATTTAGTTTTGGCTAAACCTGACCCAAACCCGACCATTTACAGCCCTAGGTGCGGACACAAACCTATAATTTGGCATCCTGTTCCCATTGTTCCATGTGGTGTAGCCCATATGAGTAGTCGATGTAGCTGGTTTTTGGTCTTAGGGCCTAACATTGATGATAAAACCTGATATAGATGGATTGAAATTTACATATACAATGTGATGGGTCCCACATACTTTGGTATTTTACTGCACTGCATAATGCAGGGGTTTTAGGGAATTCAAGTCCGTTAATAGTTCGGGTGGTACAAACTGAGCTCCATGGTTCAGAGGCTCAAGCCGGTCTTTACAGTAGATGGCCCAGTCACAAACTATTGGCATATCTATACAATATTTGGCATTTCTTTCCATTGATTGTGGACCACTGTTGTATTCTACTTCTTAACCATTTTATTGGTCACTTATTGAAGGGTTAAGATTTTTGAAGCTGAGACATTTTTGCCGCATGGACCTCCCATGATTGGTTCCATGATATCAATGAGATCACTGAAACATGCGTCCCACTTGTACAAATTGACAGTCCTAATGGCAGTGTGGAATCTTTGACAAAGAACTTTGATACTTGGGGGGGTGTGTGATGATGATATGCAGGCACTTGTAAATTTGCGTACATGGAATACAAAATATTAATGCTACTTGACCATGTGACTTTGGATTGGGTACATTGATTGGATGGTTAAAATTGAAAAGCATCCAATGGCCCTGTTTCGACAAACGTCCCCGAGGTTAGAATTTTTAAGAAATTTGATTTTGGGGCTGTGAGTTCCACATAACAGTCGGGCTCTCTTTTTTTTTTTTTTTTTTTTTTATTCACCCACCCACAATGCAATGGGTACACGAACCCATGACCTGTGTTAAAACTCTTGTGAGTCTACCACCAAGCCATGGGCAGGGACCCAGATTAGTCAGTTTATTTTCAGCCAACTAGTAAAATGCACATGCATGCAGTTTGCACGTGGAGACTTACCATCATCTATGCATGGTACACATGCATTGGAACATGGACTATGGGAAGTACTGCCCCTGCCAGTGATGGAATTTGATTGGACAGCAAGGGCAGTACCCCACTTCTCCACATTAAAGCTGGACCGTACTTCGAGTGAAGGGTGATCAAAATCCTTCCAGTGGTATGAATAAAAGAGTCGATGACTCAACCTTACTTGTTCAACCCTGAGTCGAGTCACACTCATCCGAATCAAGGGTAACTTGGGGGTGACTGAGCGATTTGGTATGACAAATAGAGATAAAGTACTGTTAGGCGAGTTTGTCTAGTTTACTTGAAAAGGAAAGAATTGCTGGACTACCTTGGTTTGTTAAGATGAACAATCTCTTCTCCCTTTTAATATTTTTCTTCTTTTTTCGTTTATTGTAAGACTCTTTTTAGGTGGGCCACATGTGATCATCAATTTTAATCCGACTGTTGGATTATTCAGATTGAGTGATCTAATGAAGCCCCACTACAATACTAATCATTACATATAATTGGGACAGAACGCTTGAACTATTGTCCCTCTACATGGTTATTAAACAGAATATGAAAACTTATGGTGTAAAGACTTTAAAGAAGAGAAGTATGATGGATAAGCTTCTCCAAGGATTAGTTTCTCCAGTCCTTTTCTCTAAAAATACATGTCTTACTCTCCTCACCAATAAAGAAAAAGAAAACCCTAGTCTTATTGAAAGTATTAGAAATGTCTTCTAAACAAGGTACACCTTTAAGATTATAGTTAGAAATCTCCATTATTGATACATAGATAATCTATTTATTCCGTTATGTAGTTTAAATTTATCGCTCCACTATAATATATATCAACATTAAATTTGATGCTGCTATGAAGTTTTGCTGAACAAATCTGTTCCAATGGTTGATGTGAGAATCTCAATTGCTTACTTCCATGCATTTCTGTTCCAAATATGTTAATAAGGTTATTTATCAACCTGTCATATTTTATTTTCTTCACATGGTTTCTTGATCTCCAGCCTTTTTTAAGTTGTTCCATCTCGATCCAAGAATATGTGAGAGTTCTTTGAACTCAACAACTGGGTTCTCGATTTGAATTTAAAAAACAAAAAAAAAGAAGCAACAACTGGGGCAGCAAATGGGAAATGGTATACTAATTATCTCTTCTCTCTGAAATCCTTGGCTTGTTTAGTTGACCACGTTGTTTTCATCTGAGTGTCGGTAGGAACAGTTTTCACCGAAGAATTTGAACTTGTTTCTTTGGGATTTTTATTGCTTCAGTGGCTTTCTTGTCCTTCTTTTAAATGCTGGGATAGGACCAATGTCCTTCAGGTGATGGCATTGCTATATTTCATAAGAGAGATTGCAGTTCTCTTTTAATGACTATGCTCATTTTATTTGCTCCATTTTTTTCTTAATCCTCTAAGAAGATGCAATCGCAGGGCAAAACCAAGCCGCAACCAATGCTCATTGTGGCCCACCAGATCAATCGTCCCAATTGCGCACTAAATTCTCGTTACGCTTGTCATGCGCACAGTGGAGATGGTGGCCACAGGGCGGATGGCAATGGGTTGGGTATCTGGTCAACCAGATAAGACTTGTTTAAAAGCCAGAGAGTGAGTTTATCTACCTTGACTCAGGTTGTACTTGCAAACGTTTTCCACAACAATGTAGTGCAACCGGTTTGTTGTGAGCCCTACCATTGTGTCGTGATGAAATCCATTCCATCCATCAAACACATCCTCCAACGTTTGGTCATGCATCCAAAAAATAGGTCAATCCATGACTAAGACAAGCCACACCAACAAGAACAATTGAGAGTTGACGCCCACCCTTAATTCTCATAGAGGGCCTACCATGTTTTGTGTATGCCTTCCAATACATTGATATGAAACATCTTCCTCATATGGTGGCAGATCTCAAAAATTAGGGCACTCATAAGACTTGGGTGGGGCAGCGAGAATGAAGGGTGGGCTTTCCCTCCCAACTGTTCCTACTTGTGTGGCCCACTTGAGTCATTGATTGGCCTGATTTTTTGACCCATGGCTAGATGAGAGGAAGTGCACATGATGGTTGGAGTGGGTATCTTCAACACATCACGGTGGGGGTCACAACAACTATTTGCACCACATTGTGGTGAAAATGCAAGGGTTTTACTAACGTCCCTGTCCCACCTTGATGAGGACATCAGCAATGTCCCCAAACCTTTTAAATGGTACGCTGGGTAACCTATTGTCAATCTGAACCATGCATTCATTCATACAACTAGCAGCAGCAATGGTGAAAAAATCATGCCAATTGGGGGATCCTAAGCTTCAAGAACATCAAAAGGATAGTCCAGATTAACAGGAGAAACAAAATAGGTCCAATCATCATCTTGAAACATCAAGTTGATAGATCCAACTTCTAATTTCTTATGGTTAAAGCAACGCTGATTTGATGATTCTAACCATGTGATTTATAGCTCATAAACAACAGATGATCGCAACAAATTGGCCCCACTAAAGGGGCTAAGATCATCCAATCAGCATGATTCTTGCACCAAGGCTTTCTCCTAATTGAATGAATGAATGAATGGTTTGGATCAATGACAGCTCACACAGTGTCATTAAAAGGTATCGAGAAGTTGCTCACGTCCCCGCCCATGACCATGAGTAAATAAATAAGCATGCGCCTGCTTTCAGTGGTACGGATAGTGTGGAACCTTGCAGAGGTATGGGTTTGGAGCCTCCAAGAATCTGGCCAGACCCAGACTATAGACTCTAGACCATGTGTAAACCCAGTCTTGGGCTGACCCTGACCCATTACAACCCCACATAACTAGATTCTACTGGCCCCATGTAAACAGGACAGTCTTGGGGTCACAAGTCCCGAACCGATCGACTCGGTTATGACCCCCTAGCAAACGTCCTCTTTGGAGATATGGAAGTAGAATAGGGAAAAGATTGAAGGATTTCCAGCACCTCTGCAGTACCTGTAATGTTATAAGCCACATTTTGGACAGGAGGTAGAGCTCGAAATTCCTAAATCACCCATTTTCATCCATTGAAAATGTGACAAGCTGCTGATTAACCATTAAATTCCATGATGCCAAGCTAATGAAACACCTATGATGATTGGTCACTTAATCATTTTACCTATGGCAACTTAGCTGTCATGTTGGCGTCTACCTGATGAACGGATTCTGTTGCTCAGGAATGGTGCCATGTGAACGGACATGCTGGAGAAGACCAAGCCTCCCCATCACGTACGTACTCCGTGCTCAGTCTCCTTCCTTGTCGTCATCCCAATGCATAAAATGTGGTAACCTGCCGATAAAGAGTGCCCACGGATGATCCGGAGCATTTCAGTAAGCTGCAATCACTCTCTAAAGTTAACCCTCTTTGCCTAATCGCTTCTTCACTCTCTAAACAAATTGACACCTTTCAGGAAAAGACAAGAGATGACAAACACATGGAATTCAGCCGAATTGAAACTCCACATTACATAAGTCTGGAATTCAAGATGGGGATGAAGCTCATAGCTCCTGAATTGCAAGCTCAATTAAACTTTGGCTTCCAAATTGCAGGCTTCAGACAGCAACCGCTGTCCAAGACATCAAAACCAAACAAACTGGTGACTGAAACAATACATACTGTACACTGGCCCAATTCTAACTCCAAACAGCAATTTGCTAAAACCCCTTTTCACTCCCCAGAAATCCATCTGCTATAAACATGATAAAAATGGGATTAGATTATAGAGATGAGAGATCTGTTGTTGAAAAAGAATAATCAACCATTCAGAGCTATTTCCATGACTAAGTCATTCCAATTATCTATTGGCCCTGGCAAGCACCAATGCAGACAGTCATTCTGAACTTTTGCGTTTTTATCCTGCGCAAAGGGATGAAAATGCCTGTATGGACCCGGATGCCCGTCAGGCCCTCAGCAACGAAAGCTGGTTAGTATCCAAAAGCTTCAGGTTGACTCCACTTTCGGATGCTATGGCTGCTGCCTTGTTGAATTCCTCCAACTCGATTGCTCGCAGTATCTCATCCACATCCTTTAGACCAATCTCCCCTTCTTTAAATGGCACTGTCCTCTCGCAAGTTCCTCCACTGAACCACTCCCCATTCTCAAAGTGGTCCGGTGTGGAAGTCCTAAATAAAATCAAACCCTTGTGGTTGGATGCGGTGATGAAGTTGAGCACCAGCTGGAGGGCTTTCCGGTAAGAGTACTCGAATCCGAGATCCGTTAAATTCCTCCCTGGACAGTAGTGGCATCCAACAACTTGGTTGTTCTCAAAGTATATAGCCGTCTTGAGGAACCATTTCCCGCCAGAAATAATCATGTAATCGAAGACCTGATAATGATCGGTCCATTTCTCGTCAAGAGTGTCGAGATACAGCTGGGGTTCAGATGTGGATACGCCATTGATGTCTTCAAAGATAGCCGCTTTTATTAGAAAAGGGGACCAGATCACCGCAAGAGTGAAGTTGTGGTTGCGGAAGTGCCATGTCTTGGATTTGTATTCCTTATCATGGTAGACTTCAACAGCTTCTTCCACCTGGGGAGCACCAATAACTGGATTGATCAATCATGGCATTCTGTGAGAACATGGTTTCTAGTATTATAGTCAAATAAAAGAATCATTCAACACAAAAGACACTGTAGCCTGATGAGAAGAGATCTTGATCATGGTCACAGATGTTCAAATGAGAGGTATTACCTTTGCCAAAAGTCAATTTTACATAAAAGCCAGTTTTCACATGGGGTGTGCTCCTGTAGCACCGGGCAGAAGTGGGGCCCATGTTGTGCATTCACAACATCTGATCAGTCCATCAGATGTGTCACCTCACATTACCACCAGGGTCAAAACGTCAGCCCAAACAGAAACTCAGGTGGGCCACAACATGGGGAATAAGTTGAGAGGAGACGCGGACCATTGATTTGTGTGGGGGGCCCACCATGTTGGGTATATGGAATCCAGGCTGTCCAGACTCTTCATCTGCCATGGAAGAAAGGTTTGGACAAAAATCAGGTTGTTCTGCAACTCAGGTGGGACCTAATGAGAATCAAGGGTGGGCATCCCCTCCCGCATTGTTCCCTGTGATGTGACCCACCATAGTTTTAGATCAATCTGATGCCTGGGCCTTAGGGGTAACCTGATGGGACGCATCTGATGGCCAGGATGGATGTGATACATAGTTTTTCCAATCATATTTCTACCTTCCCTCATCTTGCAAAAAAAAAAAAAAATCTATATATATATATATATATATATATATTGCCACCTTCCCTACTCTCACAAGATGTAAACAAGATCTAGTTGGCCTGTGTGCATGGTTCAAAGTAAATTCAATCCACATGACACAAAGATTCTTAGATCAAGCAGCTAAATGAATGATCTTTATGACAGAAATAAGGCCCTAGACCATAATAAGTTGTCAGTGATTTCATTTTGCATCTATATCATTCTTCAGAAGCTAGTTTCGCAGGGGACGAAATGGTTACAGTCACACTGTGTGAGGGACTTGTGAGACTTTCAGTATGTGCATGAGTTAGAATTTCTATAGATTAAGGTGTTCAAAACCAGTCAATTAGGTTACAAGAGCAGGAGAGAATTTCCAATATGCTTTTACTTACGAAGTTAATTCTACACGAGAAAAAATTTGCATTGGTAGTATCCACAATCCACATACCTCTTCTCAGATTTTCCTGATTACTCAATATCTTCAACCATAAGTATCAAATCACAATACCCTACATTTTACATTTGACATAAGAAAGCTAGATATCTCAAAGTTCTTATTATGAAATATTTCCGCCACCATTCAGTAATCAATGGATTATGGAAATTGATAACATTAACTAAATATAGCAGTTAAACAATTTCTACTAGAAGAATTTACATAGAGAACAAAATTACGGTATAAAAACAAATTTCTAATAACTTGTAAGGCTATAAGTAGAGGATTTCAGATTAAGAGTCAATATGATAGGCTCCTATAGGAAACAACTTTCCAGTTTTCAGTGCAACTTTGATGATGATATGAAAACCCAAATAGACTGTCGTTGTAACTATGATCCAAGCATAGCCTACTCAGGTTTACTATTGATTTTCCTAACTGGCATACAGGAAACTTGGCATGGGGTGTGAGAAACTTCACAGACAATATGGATGTAGGTTAATGCAAGACCAGATCTTGACAGGCCAGTTTGACTTTGTTTCTTGCTGGAAATTCCTCTTTGAATCTCCGAGTTTTGAATCTTGGATCTCCGAACTTAACTTTTTTCAATATTGGTCTAAACTAATCAATTTGGTCATTCCGAATCAGGTTTTAGATGTTCAATCAAGTTGAATTGCACTTGCCTGAATTCAATAAAAGAGGAAACGGACTAAGTGGGGCTAGACCCACTACATGCATAGCAAAATAGTCCCAGGATTGCAATTACAATCATTTCAAGTCAACCGGAATTGCAACTAGGGGTTTGCTTGTCGCTATAAACCAAAATGATGCCTCCACTTAGGCTGTTTCCTCAATAATGAATTGACTGAACTGCAATTCAGTTTGGCTGTGCATCCAAATGCACTCTAGAAGACTTTATAGAATGATTTCTTGCACATGCAATTCTAAATCTTCCTTACTTAACAGTCAAGAGGTTATCAGCCACCAATCTAAATTGAAATGTGTTATGTAATGGCACCGTGGTAGTGAATTCATGGCTTGCCATCCACTGAAAGCAAACCATAGAGATTAGTATTGCCTTTTTCTTTTTTAAATACGCACCCACACACACACACACACCCACACACACACACCACATGGGCACTTGATCCCATGATCTCAATGTTGAAACAGAGCCTATCTACCACTGATCCACAGAGCCAGACCCGAGAGATTAGTATCTCCTTGACAGTAATCAATCTCTTATATAAAACTATATTCAACACCTAGCGTTTCAATACCTATACAAGTAATAAAAGTTAGCAAAAGTGAGGTTCAATCTTTCATAAAGCAGTAAAAACAGAAGATCTCAAGCCATCACAACAGTACAAGATTCATCCAAACACTAAAACCCGAGCATGGTTAAAAGAAAAATATGAAAATAGAAGTCACATTCAGATCCTAATTTTGAAAGGTGCTTCAATGCTCAAACTCTGGTTGCACACTGAGATCATGAGATCGAGTGCCCATGTGGTACTGGTTTGTGTGTCAAAAACAGATCTTAATTTTGAAGACCTTGTGCATGATGATTGAAGCCGCATTTTGGATGTCCTAAAAAATGGTGGGTAGGCAACATTCTTTTCAGCACAAAACAATATCCAGGACACTCCAATTGGACCCGAGATGTTTTGACATTGATTTGGGGCAGCAAAGGTTGGGAGATGGTACCCACCATGATGCCTTACATTTCCATGATGCCCAAGATGCTAAGTTTACTGGATGGTTATTGATCCGAGATGCTAAGTTTACTGGATGGTTATTGACTCCACTAAGAGATCCATTTAGCTTACGATTCAGTTGCATCCAAACAAACCCTCATATATATAGATTCAACACGAACAGTGGAATTGTACCTTCGATAAAGTGCAAAGCAATGACTGGACATGGTTGCGAGAAATTGAATCACCTATCAAGGCCCAGGATTTATTTCTCATAACCTCCAAAAACCTCGCTGGATCAAACAGAGGTAACTCACAATCCCGGGGCCTCCACTTCCAGTAAAGATACCCTGAATTGGGCCGCCCATTCTTTATGCAATTCTGATGAGCTTCGACAACATGGCAGCTCTCGTTAGTGTAAGCCGGTCCCTGATGGGTTCGGGATCCAATCTCCAGTAAAAAGATCACATTTTTCTGCATTACCAACAGGATAGCAGCAGATCAAAAGCAGAACAATCAGAAAAGATAATGACAATAAAATCGAACCCAGAAATATATATCATTTACAACAAAACCCATGACTTATTTTTCTACTAATATGAATTATAAATACCATACCATTTTCTTCAACACTAGTTTTCATTAAAATCCAACAATCACAGTAATCTCTTGAATTCCCAGCATCTTAAACATCACCAGAAAATCTTTGGCGTTGGAGAGAAGAAGAATTTGAAGCATAAATTACCAAAACACCCCTGACTTTTCAGAGTACCCAACAACATTGTCTCAATAACCCAAAAGAAAATCACCCAATTACCCAAATTATGAAAGCATATAAATCACGAATTTTTGGAATGTTCACGATGGAACCCAAAGGGGCTTAAAAGAAGAAGCAAGGAAATTTCTTCATAAAAAAAGACAATTCTTGAATTTAATTTTCTTCCTCGTGGATTTCTCCAAAAATTCACGAATTACCCACCTTTCTGAGATTCTAGATCTTCTTCAACCTCCAACACCTCGTGGGGAACTGTCGTCTCGGAAGCATCAGCAGCAGCAGCAGTAGAAGCATTACGAGAGCTTGCTTTCTCAAAAAAGGGGCGATCGGAGACAGATGTAAAAACGACGGACTGAGAGGAAAGAAAGCGAAAAACAAGACCCAAAACAAGGATTGAAACCGCAATTCTCACGAAGATGTGCTTGTGTTTGTGAAAAGACCATGTCTTCCAATCAAATCTCATTTCCTTCGCCATTTTTTTTCCTCTTTCAAAGGAGTAATTTCAACAGCTTTCAATTACTCAGATGAAAACCCAAAACCCCATGAAGAAGGAAAGAAATAAAGTGGAGAAGAAAAACGGTGGTGGGAAAAAACCAAACGAGCAGACCAAATCTCTTGTCGGTTCTCACACGTGTAAGAGGCTTTCCGTGGACTCGGATTGCGTCTTGTATTATATTGCACCGAGATCGTAATGTGTTGACGTGGCAAAGCTATGTGCACTCCATCATGCTGTATGTTTTTCATCCACACTGTCCGTCCATTTTGAACGATCATTTTAGGGAATTATACAAAAAAAAAGGGGTCAGATCCTGATATCAAGTGGACCACACCATCTGAAGGAGCAGGGACAGTGACGCCACCATTGAAATCTTCCTAGGGACTGACATGATGTTTATTAGCCATCCAACCTCTTATAAAGGTCATCCAGAACGGACGCGGATTGGCTAGTGACCCCAACACCAGCCCCGGAGCTGATGTCAAAGCTGTGTGGGCCCACCATGATGTATGTGTTTTATCCACGACTGTGCCTCCATTTGTTCACCTCATTTTAGGGCATGGCCCCAAAAATGAGGCAGATCCAACTCTCAGGTGGACCACACCAGAGGAAAACAGTGTTGATTGAACATCCACCCTTAAAATCTTCCCAAGGCTCATAGTGATGTTTACTTGCCATCCAACTTATTGATAAGGTCACATAGACCTGGATGAAGTGAAAACACAAATATCATCTTGAATCCAAAACTTCTATGGCCTTCAAGAAATTTTCCACGGTGAGAATTCAATTTCCACTGTTTCCTGTGGTGTGGCTCTACCTGAGATTTTGATCTGCCTTATTTTTGGTCCCATGCCCTAAAAGGAGGTGGAAAAGTAGATGGACAGCGTGGATAAAACAAATACATCATGGTGGGGCCCACACAGCTTTGTCACCAGCCCGGGGGCTGGTGTTGGGGTCACTAGCCAATCCGCGTCCATCCATAACTGGATGAAGGAAAACATAAATATCAGCTTAATCCAAAACTTCTGTAATTCAATGATAGGCGTTCCATTCCCAGTCTTTCCTGCGGTGTGGTCCTACTTAGCTTTGGATCTGCTTCATTTTTCCAATCAGGCCCTAAATCATTTGTCAAAATGAATTAACCGTGTGGGTATAACACATACATCGCCGCGGAGCACACAAAGCTTTGCCACATCAACAAAGTGACGAACATTTTTCAGATCATTTTAGGCAATATTTCACAAATGAAGCGTATACAAATCACCAATGGGCTTAAACCGCACAGACAGAATAAATGCCTGCCATTAAAAATCTTTTAGGGCAAAAGTTTTGGATAAGGCTGATATTTGTGTTTTGCCCTTTGCCTAGATTTGTAACCTTACACCCAGTTCCATAGCTCAAGATGGTAGACTAAGTGAAGGTAGCCTCATTTTAACCCTCAGTTCTTCAACATGAATCTCAAAATAGGGGGTGTCTAACATTACAATGTGGCTAACAGGGGTGGTTGGGTGTCTTGACAATGAGGTGTGTACTAACCCAAATAAAATAAAATAAAATTAGAAAAAAAAAAAGAGGTCTATGCTACCTTATCAACCGGATGGATGGCAAATAAACATCATGGTGGGCCTTAAGAAATTTATAATGATGGGCGTTCAATGACCACTATTTCCTATGGTTTGGCCCACTTCAGAGTTGGATCATCTTCATTTTGAAATGTACCTCAAAATGAGCTGGAAAATTTGATGGATTGCGTGGATATATAACACATTCAATGGCCCCCACAGTCCGGGCAATACCAACTAAACGTGTGACCCGGGTAACACCTACTCCACTCGGCATGTACCTTTCCAAGTCGCGCCCACGTGGGGTCATCTCGGCTGTCCATGATGTGGGCCGCACACTTCCCAATGTCCTTAGCCGACAAGATAAGTAGGGCAGTCTTACTTTGCGCGTGGCCATCTTCACGGTAGGACCACCTAATTGGCACGTGTGCTGCCTGTGGAGAGGGAGAGCTGCTTTGGGGACGCGGATTCCCTGCGAAAGCCTGGGCAGGAATTTCCTGCACTGGGAACCTATGTGGGCCCACCGTGATGTTTTTAAGAAATCTGCTTCGTCCATCCGCTTTGTGAGCTCAATTTAGGACCTCTACCAACAATGAACCGGATCAAAGACTCAAGTGGGCCTCGCTAAAGGAAAAGGTGGGTAGGAAAATTCTTATCGTTGAGACCTCCCGAAGGTCCACTGTGATGTTTATATGCCATCAATACCTGTCCATAACGTCATTTCTATTGGGATGAACTGAAAATACTTGCCTGATTTAAAATTTCTGTGGCCCACGAATATTTCCACGGTTGACATTCGATCCTTACATTTTTTTTTTCCACTTGAGTCTTGAATTCGGATCATTTTTAGTCTAATGTACTAAAATGAGGTCACAAAACGGATGGACATGGTGGATTTTAACTTCCTACGCAAGGCTGTGCCACGAAATCCGCATCATAGCCTCCACGTGTCGAGGGAGGTAGCGTTCTTTACGTGATTAACCAACCCATTACAACATCCTTATGTGATTAACCAAATCATTAGAGCAACTACTCTTTCGTCAATGACCATAATGCCCTTGAACTTTAATTATTATTAAAAAGGAATGCCTTGTTCGCTCCAAGCGTACGGTTCACTCATTCACTCTACTCTTCGCGGGAGCGGATTAGGTGAGACCACGAATCCACCGAGGTGGGTGGGACACCTAACGGTGGTGCTCACAGTGATATATGTACCTTAAATCCACACCATCCAACCATTTTAAAAACTTATTGAAGGGCATAGTAGAAAAAAAAAAAGCTGATTCAATCTTAGGTGGACCACACCACAGGAAACAGTCTTGATTGAATCCCCACCATTAAAAACTTCATGGATTCCACTGAAATGTTTATTTTCCATCCAACCTGTTGATAAGGTCACAAACGGGTAGATGAGGATACCACACAAATATCATCTTGATCGAAAGCTTTTGCGGCCCACAAGAAGTTTTTAACGGTCAATCACCACCGTTTCCTCTACTATGGTCCATCTGGTATTTGGAACTGCTTCAATTTTTGGATCATGCCCTAAAATGAGCTTTCAATATGGATGGACGGTGTAGATGTAGCACATACATCACAGTGGCCCCCATAGTCAGGGGTCCCACCCACCTCGGTGGATCCGGGGTCTCATCTAATCCGCGCCCACTCCTCGCAAGCATGGACGTCAATTCAAACCGTCAAAAAGGGGTCCATTTTTTATAGAGCAGACCAGAAAACAACAGCGATCTGATCATCGTAACCGTCAGTTTTCCCCTGCTAAGTTAGGACAATGAGTTAGACAGCTTGGATTGCCAGATCGGTATATTATAAGTCTATGATCTATTCATCTGGAGCCCAAGCTTCGGCAATTCAATAGATAATCAACGGTCAGTGACTGAGACCACAAGTAGGTTTTTCGAGTCGCGTGTGGCCTTGTTACCTTTACACTTGCGGACGAATCACACTTGTATATTCTTCAACGTGTAGATTCCTGCCGCCGTGATGTATGTTCCTTACATCCACGCCGTCCATCTAGGCTCATTTTACGGCATCATCCCAAAACTGAAGCAGATCTAAACCTTAGGTGGATCACACCACAGGCAACAGTGGTGATTGAATAACCACCATTAAAAACAATTTGGGGGCTACCGGAATGTTTGTTTGCCATCCAGCCTGTAGATAAGGTCACAAAGACTTGGATGAAGGAAACAGGTTGATCAAAAACTTTTGTGGCCCACAAGAAGTTTTTAATGGTTAATCACCACTGTTTCCTGTGGTATGGTCCACATGAGATTTGGACATGCTTCATTTGTGGGATGGTGCCCTAAAATGAGCTCTCAAAATGGATGGCGTGGATGTAAAGCACATACATCAAGGTGGGCCCCACAGTCCACCCGCGCCCGTAGATTCCGTGGATCTAAAACCAGGCGAAGAAAATCATCACGTAGGCCCCACATGTACAGATAACTTAAACCACTGGTCAGTTGATCTCAACCATTCGTTTATATTGTTTCATTGGGCCCAAACCGAATTATAGCCACGAGTGTCGCTAGAAAAAAGCGAAGAAACGCCAACTAGAATTCAAAGTTAGCACGTGAAAGCATGGGATTTTGATTGAATACGGGTTCCCGCATCCAGCTACCATGTCGAGCCTGGTTGCCACCGTCAGATGACACACATGTCAGTCATCTTAGCCATTCATTAGCTAGTGCACGCTATGAACATGTCCAAAACGAAAAAAGCAATACGTTACATGTACCAAGTGAGCCAGACGTGTACATTCAATTCTCCATTGGACATTTATTTCCATCCGTCTATTTTTCTCGCACAATTTTAATCTGCCTGATCAACGGACCATATTATCTTTTGGTCTGAACAAGCTAATGAATTGCCCAGACCACACATGTGCCATCTGACAGTGTGAATATTAGTCGTTTTGGACAGGTCAAGGGCAAAGTGGTAATTTCATAGATCCCATTAGGTAAAGATATAACTTTCAAAAGGAGACGAGCAGGACTCATTTCGTAGGAAGCCCGCAAGTAAAGAGAGGTGGGACCACACATCCCAACTCTTACAGGTTCATTGCATTAAAAATCAGAAAGGCCGTTTCGGCATTTGTGCTAAGAAGAGGGTCATTTTGGTAACAACCAGTGGGTGGGTCTTGAATATTTCTCAAAATATTTCCTCATAGCTCATCCATCTTTTTATTTTTACTGTTGTGGCTAGAATTTGAATTTAAATGTAATAATAAAAAAAAAAAAGTTTATTGGTACAAGGGAAAGTAAATGGATGAAATAGAGATAAGCTCTCTCACATCCAAACCCTTGTTCTTCTTCATTGTACCTTTTACGAATGCAAAGGCATTTCCTTGTTAAAAAGGTGATTCATCCTGAAGAAAATCCAATAAAGAAAATTGGAAGAGTGATAACTAGTTGATATTTATTATCCATAAAGTTATCTCCATATGATTACGTTGTTTATCTTGTTTAATTGTAAGATTAGAAGATTGACTAGATCCTTCTAGCCCTGACAGTGGTTAAGCAGGGCATTGGATGTAGGCTGCTCATCTTCAAATTTATGTGGAGGTCCTTGAGCTCATGAAGATAACATTAAATCCTATATGCCCACTATTCTAAACTGTTCAAAGTAGGATCAAAGCAACAATGAAGGGATTTATCATTAAGGTGGAATGACCCACATTGAGGTAAGCATCCCCTCTCACCATTTATCTAAAAGTTTATAATTTTAAGTTGCTTTAAGGAACATCACCTCCTATGCTCTTGAGCACTTGAGATTAGAGAAAATAACTTAATAGCCAAGGGAGAGTTGTATTTCATGAATCTTATTACCTTAGCCATGACCATACAAGTTCTTGAGCATACATGTATTATCATTAGATGGTCATCTTATGTCAAAGGACTAGCTTAGTATTAAGATGGACAATCTCCACCCATTGAAGCCAACTTAGTGCAGGTTCATCTAATTCTCTACCCCACATAAATATGTAAATGTGTCGTGAATAGTTCCTTAAATTGGCTATTTGGTAACTTGCATGGGCATGAATCACTTGCAAGCATCAAGAGTAAGACCCATTGTACCTAAACTTAAATAAGCTTGTAGTTGCACTAGTTCCATTAAAATTCTCACAACCTAAGAATGTGTAGATGGAGAGGTTCTGATTGATTATGCTTTGGCTCTCTGTACGAGGCTTTTACATAGCCACTGAAAGTAGGTGTAGTTGGATTTCTTCATTAAAGTCCTCGAAGTACGCACGATCCAACATGGGATCCACTTGGTCTTTTTAGGACATGAATAATATATGAATAGGTAGTTGATTTTAAGGTTTAGACAGTTCATCGAGTGTTTGAAAGATTAGCCAACACCTCTGAGGTTTTCAGTCGATTAACCAAAGTTTTTCAACCGTTAACTTTCAATTTTAACTGTTGATTTGCTTTAAATCATGCTTGATGGACAACCAATAGTTGAGATCTAGCAAGATCGATAACCTACGTGGGATGGAAATTGCCTAAGAATGGTGACCATTGCTAGAGGGATTTAGATAACTAGGGTGCATGGATTAGGCAAGTATACAGACATCTATCACAATAGGGTACACAGATGTTGTATATGGTGGAAGAGCACCATATGAGGTGTATCATCCTTCAACTCAAACTCCTCCTTTTAAGATCATACCCAAAAGAAGAGAGGAGAGAAAACCTTGGATGTCTACATCTCCCTCATTGTGGTAGACGTCCCTACCAAAAAAGGGGGTGCAACTTTGATGGATCCTCATATCCATTGAGGTGGGTGGGATCCCTGATCATGGGGCCCATCGTGATGTATGTGCCTTATATCAAAGCCATCCATTCGTTTTGAAATCTCAATTTAGGACATGATTAGAAATGAAGCAGATCTAAATCTCAAATGGACCATAATATAGGAAATAGTGGTAATTGATTATTAAAAACTTCTCGTGGGCCATAAAAGTTTTGGATCAAGCTAATATTTGTGTGGTCTCCTCATCTAGGCCTTTGTGAACTTATCAATAGGTTAGGATGGCAAATAAACATTCAGATGGCCCCCATGGAGTATTTAATGTTTGGAATTCAATCATGATTGTTTCTTATGGTATGGTCCACCTAAGATTTGGATCTGCTTTATTTTTTAGATCATGCCCTTAAAATGAGATGTCAAAATGGATGGACAGTGTGGATGTAAGGCACATACATCACAGTGGGCCCACAGTCGACAATCCACCCAAACCGCACCCAGAAATATGAAGAAGGAGAGAGAGAAAGCAAGGTCATGCCCAAGTCCTCTATGCTCCTCATGGCCACACATTTGTCTAGGGTTTGTTTCTAGGATGACTCAAAGGTCAAATTTGACCTCTACAAGGATTGTGGCAATGGCTCTCTACCTTCTTCATCTTGAATAGATCTAAGAGAAGCTCCCTGCATTAGAAGATCGACAACAGCACATGATTGACAATTTTATTTCAAGTATTAGTAAATTAAATTAGTTTTTCTAATTTTTTAAGCACACAACCTGATGTAAGACAGGATCATGTTAACATAATCATTTATATTTTTCAAAAACTATTTTATTTCAAGCCATTATTAAAAATCATATCTAAAAGATAGAATAAATGATGGGCAACCTTAAGGAACACCGGCTACATATTATTGAAAAAACTCAAAAGCTTATCACTATGGATCATTCCTTCCTCAAGTCATGGGCTCCTGTTAAAATAATTCTAAACCACATTATTTCTAACATAATGTTTAAATACTCACGTGGTAACCTAGTATGTGAGGTTGAAACGAATATTTTTCAACGAGGTGAAGCCAAAGCCCTCGCAATAGTCATACAAAAAGAAGGCCTCGTTTGGCATTGTGGATTCAGAATACTCAAGATTAAAAATTCCCTGTATTTAAAATACCATGGATTTAGAATCCTCTTAGTTTTGCTTGGCACCATGGATTTAGAACCATGTGATCCAGAAGTAATCATGCACTTAAATTATGTAGTATATTTACAAGAGTTTGAATTTAATAACTAAATCAACTCTAATGTCCCTAATTAGTGTACGTATGTAATGTTTAACACAATGATTGTAATAAGCCCATTGAAATATATACTTTGCCCAAAAATGATGAAATTTCAAGCCTCGAATGTGCCATAAGCATACGATCATAATCTAGTGTCTGCCTACTAGCCCAGCTGGAAGATGCCTTGGCAATTCAATAGTAGGTCTCATGCTTGAATGCTAAGGAAGACACATTAACTGCACCGATGGGTGCATCGTGTGACTAACAATGTGGGTGTGTTGCACAGCTAGTGGGTGCATCGCATGACTAACACATAAAGAAAAGAAAAAACCTAGCGATTAACCAACGATTTTAACCGTTGATTTACGTAGACAATGTTTGACCGCTCAGATTATTCTATTGAAATAATTTTATTGATATAGTTAATAATCCAATGGTTTTGGGATATCATCAGTGGGCCACGCCCAATAGATTAGCAGCCTAGTGACACATGTGTTACACATGCAAGTCTCATGCTTTTAAAAAAGAGCAAAAAATGAAGAGGATTGAAAGTCCAAGAAAAGGGAAAGGATTGCAAAACTCACAAAAAAGTGAGGATTTGAAATACCCTGGATTTGAAATACCCTCTAATCCACCCTGCCAAACAACTTATGGATTTGGAGTACCCTCAAATCCCCCAAATCCTTGGGGGACAATAAAAAAGTTGTAAAAAGAAATCGAGAATAGAAGCATAAGACATCTTCTAATCCCAAGAATGGAAAAAAGAAGAAAAACAACATACATCTAACATCATTTGCTTTGTTTGCAAAAACACTGGTCATTATGTATATTAGTACACTAATAAAATTATGATAATTTGACTGTAGCTTGATGCATCGTTTGCACGTGTTTATTTTAAGGGGTCGTTTGGCATCTCTACAAAAAAAAAAGATCTTATTTGCTTATTTCTATATTTAATAAATAAAAAAAAGCCTTATTTTAAAAATAGACTATTTGCTAAATGTCTAATTTTATATGTTAGTAGTTTTAGAAATTAGCAAATAAACTTTTAATTTTTAAGTAAGAAGTTAATTGACTTAAGCAGGTAGAGGTTAGGCCCTTAAATATTTTTGAAAATTACAACATCGCCCTCATATATCCCTTATGCAATCTCTCTCTCTCTCTGTCTCTCTCTCTCTCTCTCTCTCTCTCATGCTTATTGCTGCCATGGCCTTCAGTCGGCCACTGCTGCCATGGCTTATGTTCAGTACTAGACAATCTCTTTCTCTAAAATGTAGTAATGGCAGCCATGGGTGCAGATTAAGGGGTGGTTTGGATGCCTGTAAAGTCATTAAGTGGTAAGGTAATTCGATTACATAGAGAGTTTAGATGGTTGTATTTGCCTGTAAACAAATTACAGGATGTAATCCAATTACAGCTTTCAGATGCAATCTGAAACATAGGAAAAGGTCATATTTCAGATTACAAGTAAAGGGATTTCAGGCAACAACTCTAATTTAAAAGAGAGAAAAAAAAAAAATCAATGCAAAGAGTTGCAGATCATCTTCCAACAGCTTTGCAAGGATCTGAAAAAAAAAAAAAAAATGAAGACGAAGAAGAAGACATACCTTCTATACGGGACTCTCTCTCTCTCTCTCTCTCTCTCTCTCTGTTGTGTTGCTACTGTCGGAAACCCCTCATACGTCAAATGCAAGAAACCCCCTAAACAATTGTACAGTGTTTAAGGATCCCACAAACAAGGAACGTTCATTGTTTAAGAAAGGAAATGAAACGAGAGACGTTCATCACTGACAAGTTTAATCAGATTTTTTTTTTCTCCTTTTTAATCATACCTTTGATGGCCATCAATTGAAAGGTTTGGATTCAATGATTCCAACCATCGATTGGGTGGCCTATAGCTGGATAATTCACCTAGTCAATAAGATGCTCAATGGATAGGGATGGTGGGCATACCCAATGAATATAGATCATCTTATTTGTTGCCGCTTTGTGGATCATAAATCTCTAATTTAGGATGTTCTAAAAGGGAATTTGAATTGGTTGACTCGCTTCTATGTCCCACCAAATGATTAAAGATCGGCCATAAGCTTTATTGAGTTGAGCTTATCCCAATGATCTATCTTAAATGAAAATTTTATATGTCATTGGATGACTTTTAAAGAATTTAGCACTCCAAGTTCCGTCGTGCATGAATACTCAATTACATGCTATAAACAAATTATAAGTTATCCAATCATAAACAATTGTTTACCTGTAATCAAATTACAGCTTAAAGCCAAATAAAACGGCTATAAACACTTTACACTTTTAAATGAATTACCTGTAATTAGATTACCACTTAATTTTACAGACATTCAAATGACCCTTGAGGGAGAAGAAAAGAGGGTACCAGGCCTAGGTGTTGGCCCTACAACCCACGGTAACACACGTACTACGCTCACCAAATAATCCACCCAAGGCGGTTCTTCATGGGTTACCAACGTATCAAACCGGCATACGTAACTTAATGTCGGTTGAGGGAACAACGAGTTGTTAGCGGGGCCGTAAGCCCGGACTGGGTGTGGAGCTGGCGGACGGAAACTGACTTTATAATCTGGGCATATTACCCCGGTCCGATTTTGCATTCGGACTAAAAAACCGAGCCGATCGGATTAGAACAGTGGTCAGGTAAATCGTAAACATTCCGTAAAAATCATATATATTACGTACCACCCCGTGTGAATTACTTGTAGTGTCTAGAACGTATTTTGAACTAACCGGTCCGAAACCGAACTCGGAAATATTAACTGTACCGGGTACGAGTTCGTACAAAGAAAACCGGGTAGTGCCCGGACCTGTCGGACCTGACCCGAGTCCGGATACTAAATGAAACATCCGACCCGAACCTGTCTGGAGTATCGTTGGAATCGGGTCGGCTTTGACAGCCCTCCCTGCAAGTCCGGATGGATCAGGTTTGCGGCCCAGCATAGTGATGAACCATTGATGGAAAATCAGGAAGGACAGTCAACCCGCATTAACCTGATTTGGTTCAATACCATGGGTCACCCTGTCAGATAGGGTCCCCGAGTCTTCTAACCCACAGGATCAATGGTTCTCATTAGGGCAGAAAATGGACCCAGCAAGCCCGATTTCAGAATGCCTTGGGCCGTAACTGGACTGAATTTCAAGGCCCGTGGGCTGGTTCTGGAATAGACCATGTGGCCTACGTTAACTAAAATGAAACAAAACAATTTGGAACCACTTTCTAAGCCACATTCCCAAATTCAAATTGGTTGATATATATATATATATATATATATATATATATATATATATATATATATATATATATATATATATATATATATAAGCGCTTATCTAAATGTTTTACCAAATATGCTTATTTCAAATAAAAGCATTTTTTCAGTTCTAAAAAAGTGATATTACCAAAAGAGTTTATTGTAAAACAAGAGCTAGAACAAAAAGTCTTATTAGAAAAGCTTTTATTAGATTAGATAAGAGATGCCAAACAGCCCCTAAAATTCTTTCTAACAAGTTGATTTTGGATTCAATGCGAGAATGCAAGTGACACGCTGTTGACTCAAGGGCTCAGGATTCATAAGCACCCCATCTGCACAGGAATTCAGAAGCATCCCTATGCACAATCGCTAGTGTTGAGGACACATGGTACAATAAGCAATGCTGAACAAAGATCCTGCCGGTTGATTAAGTGACATTCCGACAAATGGTTGAAAACAGTTATAATTGATGGCCCACAATCCCTGGGAGAAATTGATGGTCAGGATAACCTGCTCATTGTAAACTATTGGATCACCAATTGATCGTCAGGATGAATGGTTCACAGGTTTGATCTCATCGTCACTTAAAAGCCAATACAATTAAAACAATAGTAATAGGACATTACTCAAGAAGAGATACCACTACCATTCATATGATGAATTTTGTAAAATCACGTTCATCATTTTGACAAACGGTATGGACGCCACTGATCATTTCCTGGCTTGTCTACAAGCAGGAGTTTCTGCAAGATACACAAATAATGGCAATACATAAAACCGAGGAAACTTTACATAGTTACAGAGAGAGCTGCAAGTATTTTGAATCCACCCGAAGCAGCAAACGGTTTTCGGCTTTGCATTCTCACATCGAAATTACTTCAATAAATCCAATGCAAAACTACATAGGAGAAAAGCTTACGAGGATTTGAGACCACCTTGCACATTTCAGAGATCCCTTGAAGAGATTTTACAGCAATGAAAGTACCTCTCAGAGAAGATTAAAGGAAGTATCCTCTTCCATCTTGGAGAATTTGCAGCTAGAGTCCTCCCTTGTGTTCTGTGAAAGTCGAAGCCTTTGCAGATGTTTTAAATGGCATCTATGTCACCCAAAAATATATTCATCTATCGCATCGGTCTTGGAACCCTCATGCCGAACCCACGCTTCACCTTTTGGACCCTGTTCAAATGAAGAGAGTACTTCAAGACAACAGCATAAATTTAATGGGTTTTTTTTTTTTTTTGGTTGCCATAGAAGCAAGAAATAAACCTGTGCGCTGTTTTACCAAAACCCAAATCTGATTCTCCTATTTTTCCACTTTTTAGACAGATTGATTAAAGGTCTAACACCAGTCAGATTGGTGAGGGAAAAGACATACAATCATAGCAAACAGAATACAAAGGATACTACAACAAGTCTAAGTAAGAAAAAAGGTGTTGCCTACACATCGGACTGTCCAAAGCAAAGATATCATGCCTGAAAAGCGGAGACTCTTGTGCTTGACTGTTTGGTTTGGGAAGAGACTCTTGCAACCCCATGAAGATTGTGACGTAGGACATGTCAGATGCATTCTTATTACGGCTGGACCAAAATAAGCCCAAACAAAAGCGGAAGTAATCCGTCAGAACCGGACCCAATCCTATGTAGGGCTTGACACAACTAAGTCCTAGGCTGTCCGGTTCGAAGAAATTCATTCCAGATATGGAAAAATTGATGTTCGAAGTTTTGACCTGTAAAAGAGTCGTAACTTTTTATCTAGGCATCATCACAAAACGCACAACTTATCGATCTTGATACAATGATGGTTCCAGGGTCAACCGACCTGCATAGGGTCACACACTTCCTTTTCACAAGAAGATGCACGCTTTCGGTTCAAAATTGCGATTTTAAGAAAATTTAATATTTTTAGTAATTTCTATTTTTTATATCTCCTTATTTTAGAGTTTTAGGGTTCCTGTTTTTTTTTTAGAAATATTTGTAATAATGCTCCGATGAGATTTATCTAAACATTTCTATTTTTGGCAAATTAAGCTTTGGAAGAGTTTTGCTATTTAGGGATAATTTCGAATTAGAGTTTGGATTTTCTTTATTAATAATGTAATCAAGAAATCATAGACACATTATTCAATAAAATACCCAAATTTTCTCTCTTATTTTCTTCTGGACTCAATAACTCTCTTTGTAGATTCAAGGTTTTAATCACTTGAGGGAAACAATGATCTTTCTCTTATTGTTTCATGCTCTTCCCTACATCAAATTTGCAGTGAAAGTTCTTAGATTGTTATGGATATGGAAAAAATTTGTGAATACACCTATTCTGAAGGAGAATTGAGAATGTGAATTTATAATCGCATGTTCGGAGATTTTTTTAGGAGAACAAAAATCATAATCCTAACATAGTTTTGCCCATGTTTTTCAACGGTGCCACGAATTTTCCTCAAAACCTCGCACAAACAGCAGTGTTCCCCCACTGAATCGATAGTGGCATTGGACAGTTGAATGGGACTTCAGAGCTCATCAACATTCCACAGAGTTCACCTAGCTATTGCAGGCAACCAATGTTTCTCAATTAAATAGACAGGGAGGGAGCACCTCTATTGTTCATCTTATGTGTTAGAGGAGACTTTTACTATTTTAACTCATTCATAAAGAATTATTCAGTTTCTCATGTTGATGTAACGTGGCATTTTTGTTTTTGGTTCTTTAACAGTAGTGTTCTTGTGTATGCTTTCACATCAATCATTAGAAAAGGCAAAGTGAGATGCCATGATATACACATTTGTAGTGAGTGCCTGAGTGGTAAGCCACTACAAAAAATAGCAGAACATCAAGAGAAGAAAACGAAAACAATTAACAGTACAAACTTGGGTAACTTATTAGGAACACGTCAGGACTTACGTTGGGGCAAGTTTGCCAAGACTCTCTAGCTCTTCACCAGTGGCCTCATCAAAAACCCTCCCAGAAATCTCAACGACGTAAGATTTATCTCTATCAGTTGGGAGTCCCCTGCTAGAAAGTAAATCCAAATCTTTCTGATGAAGCTCTCTTCCATTTACGAAAACACAAGTGTTTCCAGCAGCACAGTTCTTGGGCGTAGGGTGATCAAATTCCTCAATTAATGGCTGCAGGACAGATGAGAAAGCTTTGTCAATACCTCTGGAGAGAATTTCATATGCAACTGCTGATTTAATTTTTATTCAAATTCATTTAAATCATTCAAAAAGTTAGCTAGTCTCACAGGAATTATGCCAATACAGTGCCAGCCCATAACACCCCAGAATCCAGCTCGGCGATCATACCTGGTTGAGAAAGATAAGAAGCACTAGACGATAAACACTTTTGGAGGACAAAGGACAATTTGAAAATAAGATAGGATTCTCCACATTACGGAACACAATTAGAGAGAACAAACCATATTTCCAACCAGTAAAATATTATTTTGAATGCATCATGCATGTCAAGTATCATTCATTGGAAACAGCTATGTTCCATGTGTTTTATAACATCCAACAGGTTCGCCCCACCATGAAGATCACCTAGTGCAAAAATCATGGCAACCCAATCATCTGGTCCATGATTTGATTGGATATTTGTGTGCTAGGTGATCTTCTTTCATGGTGGGGCAAATCTGTTGGACGGGTTAGATGTCATACATACATGACATATGGCTGATTTTAGCTCAATACCATTTGACAATTTTCCAAAATAAAATGTATGTGGTATAGGGAAAATAATCTTACCAGTACTGTCCAGGTTGGATTGGTCCCGCTTTCATTTCAGCCTTCTTAACTAAATGATCTGGAATAGGTTGACCATTAACTGAGACACTAGATTTTCCACTCTCCAATGCTTGATTAGATCTACCAAAATCTCTGAAGCTCTTCTTAATGAGCCCAGCAAAAAATGATTCACCACCCTTGCTGAACCTAGGCCGAACTTCTTCCTTGCTAACCTCTTCAGAATCTTGAGATATGCCAGAATTTGTGAACTCGAATGAACACTCAGTCTCAGTTGCTGCCGATATATCTTTAACAGTTCTCTGTCTGGAAATGGCCTTTATAGGAAATATCTTCTCCTTATCAGAGCGTTGGCTCCTGCTTCCCTTCCCCAACCTGCTCACTAATTGATTTGTAGGAGAGTATTCAAAAGGCTCCCGAAGAGGAGATCCTGGAACTGACGATGCCTTCTCCACCTTTAATGGTAGCTTAGTGGAGTTGGGCACATCTCTTGGAGTAACCATGCTGTCAGGGCTTTCCTCATCCTCGGAGGAACTGGATGACGAAGAAAACCTCCTGCATTTTTTCAGATTCGCTCAGCTTCAGCAAGCGGTCCATTCCTGTCGCACCGTCACCAACCGAAGAGAAAGGAGGAGACAACACAGGCTTGGTGCCTGAAGATGGGATGACATTACTCGAGTCAAAAGAGTTATCAGAATAACAGTCTATCATCCTTTCAGCATTTTTCCCGTCTGAGCTTAAAGCTTCTTTCATCATATCCCGAGAGTCATTATTGGCCTCTGCTTGTAGACACTGGTTTAGGGAGGGCTTATCGGCCTCCACGGGTAGGGTCTGGGTTGGTGAAGGCATGGAAAAAATAAGCCTTTTATTGACAAGAGTATATGAAATCACCTTAGAGCATGCCCCACAACGCAGCTTACCCTGATTCTTATCTATCGACAAAAGTTTTTTAGGAAGTTGCAGCAATTCGAAGCAATTACAGCATGTAACAAAAGGAGCACCACCGGCTAAGGGTTGGCAGCTACGCTCCTTCGCCTTCGTGATCACAGTCTGCTGTGGATGTGGCCTCTTAAAACCACCCATTTCTGACTCGAGATCACTCGGCATTCTTGCATGGGGCTTTGGTTCACAAGAATGGAGAGATGCATTGGCACCTTGAAGGTTATAATCACCCAAACCAGGTGGACCATGACCATCAAGGCGTGGCCTCCTAAAACCACTCATATCTGACTCGAAATTAATTGGCATTCTTGCACCGGGCTCAGGTTCACGGGAACGAAGTGGAGCATTGGCACCTCGAAGGTCATAATCCCCCAGACCAGGTGGACCACAACCATCAAGATGATAGAACATGTCACTGTTTGCAGCATTCGGTAACCGCTGATCACGCAAAATAACATGAGGAACTTGTGCGGCCACTGGCCATTGTCTGTTGTAGCAATGCAAACACGAGCAAGAGGGTTGGTCATAAAAGGCATTCTGTGGGTATGGAATGACGGGATCTGGGCCAATCTCCATATATTGTCCAGCAAGGTAACTATTCACTGGTCTATGCGGGTATTGATAGGCTTGGTGGAAATCTATCCTTGGCATTCGAGGCCCAAGTGGCTCCCCATATCCCAGAATCTCATTCGGGGCATGCATCTGAGGATAGAAATTCTGCATATGCCGACCGTGCCGATTCATCAAAGGAACACGATCATGGTTGAAGTGTGGTGGTCTCCGGATATGGTTACCCCTTTTTGCTGTGGATGAACCTTCCATAGACCACATATCAGGACCATTATAAGGATTTGGAGGAACCATCCTTCTATGATTAGGAAGAAACTGTTCCTTCGGTTGGTCTGATGCATCAGATGATCGACTAAGCCGATCCCTCAGCTCATCGAGCTGTCTCAGAATCTCCGCTCGGTCTTGCTCAAGAGACTCGACCATATCAGACCCATCCGGATGGCTCTGATTCTTGATATGCTCGCTGTACCTGCAGGCAGAATCGAGGTGGTAGTTTGATGCACCTTCATCAGAATAGGGAGAAAACCTCACGCCTTCTGCAACAGCTCTAGGCGTTCTCCGAGACACCCCTGCTTCAGGTATTTGGCGAAATCTCCGAAACCCGGTTGTATCTTCAATCAGGGCTTTTGCGACTAAATTCTCTTCTGCGTATTTTGCCATCAATCCATCCGAATTTGATCCGATATCGCCCCCGATTGCCCAGTTGTCCACGGGAGCTTTGGAGGGACGCCGATATCTACCTTGATCATAACTGGAAGGTTTGGATTCGAGACCTCTGATACCATTAGAATCATTTTGAAACTCCTTATTTTCACATGTAGATGATGAACTGCTATTTGAATCAACAGTTCTTTCTGGCAAGACCCTATCTTCTCTCCTAAATTCAACCCCATCACTCCCTCGATCTGTCTCTGACATTTCATTCGAACCAATTCCCTTTTTTTCAGAAAAGTTCTCAGAATTCCCGTGGACTCTAACCTTTTCTTCATCAGATTTTTCCGAGGAAACATCTGATCTTACATATAATTGTTTTTTCGCTGTAAATCAACAAAAAAGACTTACTTACAATCTACCAAAACAAATCTAAAATCCAAAACGAGGGGGGGTAGAGGAAAATAGCTTACCTAGAAGAGTAGCATCGCATCCACCGCATCGATAGACAGGAGTATTTGGGGGCTCTGGAAGAAGCTTCTCGCACTTAGGGCAACGAACAAATCGAACTTTCGCACCATCCGCCATTAAAAAAAATAAAAATAAAAAATCTTCAAAAAAAGATAAATGTCTCAAAAAGATTCATTTTTTCTGGAAACAATGGCGTTTGAAACATCTGGAAGCAAAGTACCCCCACAAATCCGCCATTACTCTGCAGATGAAGTTCTGAAAAGCCTAAAAAGGGAAGAAAGGAAGAACAGAGAGAGAGAGACTCTGTTTACTTCATCGAATGCTTCAATTTGAAAGATGATATTCCAGCATTTTAAAGCATTCCAAAACAGAAGAGAAATCGAAACTCTGGAAAATCAGAAAACCGTTGCAATCTGCAGAGAGAGAGGAATGAAAGACAGAGAGAAGCTTTTAAGCTGCGATTTTCCCGATGAGAGAGAATGAGAGAGAGAGAGAGAGAGAGAGAGAGAGAGGAATGAGCGGGATCGATTTCCGAAGTGAAGCAGACATAAAAAGAGAGCCGAAAGAAGTAATGGAATCGAATCGTCTAAAAGAACTGGGCTACCGTCTTCCTCAAATAATCGGCGATTTAAGAATAAGTAGAAAATCGCCAAACGCGTAGATGGGGACAGATAGAGGTCGCACTCCATCCGTCGTGTAACGATGTGGGTCTGTTCTTCCCTCCGATACGGCGCTGTTTGTACGGGGGTACTGTCTCTCTGACCCGCTCTTCTTGCCATCCTCACCGTTTAGATACCACGTGCCAAAACTCAGACAGGCACGATAGATAGCTAGGGTGCAAATATGTGGACCGTCCAAGTTTCACCTCGCAGAGCATTGACTTGATTGTCGTCTCTGCCTCTTTTCTGAGACATGACATTGCTCGCAAACTAGACAGCGCTTTTTTTCCCCGATTACCATCCTACGCAGGGGAGTAGGCCTGGCAACGGGTTGTGTTGAACCGTTTTAGCGTCGGGTTGTATTCACATGGCGGCAAGAGATTTTGGAACATGGCCGTGCGGGGCTGTGGCAGTAAAAAGATAAAGAAAACTCTCTCAAAAGAGAGAGTTTTATTGACTATCTTAGCTTCTCAGGGATTTCTCGTCACACTAAAAGTAATTATCAAAATACTCTCACTAATGAGTTAAATGAATTTTGTAGGTGAAACACTGACCCAACCTAGTTATCTCAGCGTGTATTTATGGGCCAATCCATTAGTGACCCGATATGATAAGGACGGACTCAAACACTAATTTTTCGTACGAGTTGGCAGATCGTGTGAAATTTTGCCAGGCCTACAGGGAGTTATTTGATACTCTGGCTGCATGTGGCGCTTGATACGCAAGTACTTATAAATGGTATATTTGGTAAATGTTTGCTCATATTGGATTGATTAAATTTTGGAAACCACTCTCCAAGTTACATTTCAAAATACAGATTGGGTGAAATCTCTGATTCACAGAAACTTGGAGCACTGAATACTTTCCATTTAACGGTACTGTCCTGGAAATGTCAACCAATCTAATAAGAAAATACCCTAATAGGAATAATTTTTTTTAGAGATACTGTTGTGTCACACCCGAAAGGCTAACCTATTAGGTGGAGAGACCCCCCCCCCCCCCCCCCCCCCCCCCCCCCCGCGCAGTAGATCCGGTACCTAGGGTTCTCGGAACTTTAATCTCGGCATACCCCCTCACTTTGTGGAACATGGGCGGCCGGACCTGGGCATGGTAGATATGTGGCTCTTGACATAACCCCCCTCGTCATGAGCCGTAGACGGATAACCCAGCTCTGATACCAGTTATGTCACACCGAAAAGGCTAACCTATTAGGTGGAGAGACCCCAGGATATATGAAGCTCCTTTCATCGTCCAACTTGGCCGATGTAGGACAAACCCAATAACAGATACATCTAAACAGGTCTATATATTTTGGACAATTTAATTTAAATTATTATAAGAAACATGTACAATTTTTAAGTAATTTCTAAGTGCTTGTGTATCTTCCATCACACTCTGCTAAAGTATCTTCGGGTTTTTTTTTTCTCACAGTAACTCAGTTCCAACTGGACACTGATTGCATGTGCTCCAGCCACACAAGACATTCCTGTTATTGGAAGCTTGTGGGGTCCACAGAGATGGGTTTTAAATCCACTTCATCCACCATTTTCTCAAGATCTCAATACTAGGAGTCCAAAAATAAGGCAGATCTAAAACTCAAGTGGGCCGTAGACCTCACAAAAAAATGATAACCAAAATGTCCCTTGTCAAAAATTTCCCAAGACTGACCATGATAATTATATGCCATCCAAACTGTTCATAAGGTTATTACTACTCAAATTAACTCTAGGTATAAATAAAATCCCAATACAAAACTTATGTGGCTCAATGACGATCATTAAATCCCAACCTAGAAAATGATAAGCAGAACCGAATTAGGGTCAATCATCTCTTGGGTCCTTACTCATGCTTCAATGATAAACTTACAAGAGTTTCAACACAAGGTCATGGGTTTGAGTACCCATTGTGGTGGAAAATCACTGTGATGGGGTCTATGTGAGGGTGTGGGTGAGTGTGAAAAAAAAGAAGAAAAAAAAAAAGAACAACAACAGTGGATAACCGTCTCTTCAAAGTACAATGGGCAAGGAGAGATGAATAGCAATGTGACGCAGGGTGGACGTGGTAGGTCAATCACCGTCTCCCTAACCGATAATTCTCGAATCCACGAGAAGAAATAAAAGATAAAAAAAGAGGAAATAAATTCCAAATAATTGATTTATTGATAATTGATTGATTAAAAACGGAATTACAATGCATATAAATAGGAAACTAAACCCTAGGTGAAGTATTAGAATCCAACTCCAACTAAAACTCCTAGAAAACGTAGCTTACTATAAATAGTAAACTTACTATTTATAGAAGTCGTTCAATCCTACCAGAACTCTTGGTTTTCGGCCAAAAATAGAAAGTTATCAAACGGCCTCAACCACGTTGTTCTACTAAATATTCTAAGCCCTTTTCATGTTGGGCGCTAACTCTAAAACCATACGGATGCAAAGTTATGATCGAATTAAGACTTACTATAAATAGTAAAATTGAAAATAAACTAGCCTAATGACCATCGATACGGTCGATTCTCGCGATTCCGGCTTGGGCAACCCGGCGTAGCGAGTTGGTTGGCTAAAGTAGCTCGAGCTACCCCAAATTGATATATTATACATCCCGTAACTCATTCCGGTTTGTGAGATACGACCGATTTACGGTCCTGACGGTCCGGATCACTTTCGACCCCGACCGGTCTTCTTTTACTCCATCTGGGCCATGAAATAATCAGCGACCCGTCTACATCACAATGGTCCATCCAGTGGGCGTGAGCGTCCAGTCATTTTGATCATTCCATCAATGTTATTTTAATAATCACTAGCTATATAAGTTTGGATCCACTAGTTAGATGGCCTTCATTCCAGTATGTCCATGTAGAGGAGAAACACAATCTGGCTACCACTGAACTAAACCATGGTAGAGCTAATATGCAGATCACCTTTGCTGGTCTCTTTCCTTTAGTGTCAATGGACCATATATGGAAGGGCAGGATTAAGGAAGATGGGAACATGAAATGGGCGTCCTTAAATATATTTATTTGCGTCAGGCATGCCAACTGCATTGTTAGAACTGTTCTCAATTCATAAGGAAAGTTTTGATTCACCCTCCCTACTTTTTGACAAAGGTTAATCATAAAGGAAAAGACCAAAAAGCCTTCATCAAAGAAATACGTTCAGAAACGACAAATATATAACATTCAAAACACATACAGATATCTCATTGTAAAACAAGCTTTATGACAGTTTAAAAGTGCGAATGCCTTTTGTCTCTAGCTGAATTATGGTTATGCTACGAAAAGCAAGCTAGTGCATTCAACAGATGGGCCATACATATACCTTGAGAGTGCTTGGGCTTTTGTCGACTTAACAAGCCATATTTATTGACTTTTCTTAAAGAAGACGAGAAGAAACGTGTACGAGTTTTAGGGCACTGTTTGGCTGGAAAATAGACAAATAGAAGCCTTCTGACTTTTCTTAGAACCATTAATTATATATAAGGAAAGAAGCAATGATATTTAGGGGAGTGATTTGATACTCTGGCAAAGGATAACATTTCATGCACAGGCATTGAGAAATTGTATATGTGGCATGCATCAACTCCTGTGCCTAGATATTTATAATTTTAAACTGTCTAATATAATTGTCCAAAAAGTAGGTAATAAGTAATTAAATAAGTGTAGCTTTTGTTCAGTGGTGCATCTAAATCGGGAGTCATAACTTTGAGCCGTTTAAATTTGAGTAGCTTTTGTTCTACGTATGCAATTTCTAGGTGCCTGTCTTGGTCATCTGTCTTGAGGGTCCTTTATTTGGAAAATCTATGATGAGGCCCACATATCTGAAACAAATCTGGACCATTCATTTGATGGGCCATACAGTTTTTGGACAAGACGATCTATCCATTTGCTTGATGACCTTCAAACATTATACCAAACGTCGTGAGGTGTCATCTTTGGGGGAAATTGGACGGCTAGATTGTTCCATTGATATGATCTTTACGCTCTCCCATCAAGATTGGTTGTGTTTCAAGGCCCACACATATCCATTACAAGTTTGAAACGTAATTTAATGGGAATTGCTAGAACAAAAGGAGTAACTAACGGCGGTGTGATTCCAACCACCAGCATTATAGATCTTTAAAAACCTCCTAAAATATAATATTTACATTTATTTCTTGGTTGTTTTGAGCAAGGCAACTAATTGATTATGTAATGCTGATTTTTCACGCATGCCCCAGTGACATAATACGATTTAAATCACTGTCTTGGGATTATTTAATACTCTCGCAGAGCACCACGGTTGATACTCAGGCATTTAGAAATGCACACCTAGCATGGATTAACCGAAATCAAACCGACCAAACTAGGGCACCTACTCAGTACCAAGGTTGGACTGGTCAAGAATCCTACCTCTGATTCGTGCACACCTGTTTGCGGACCTGAACCGTCCAGCAATGTTCCTAGAACAACCAAACTCTGTGGGGCCCACCATATATATGTGTGTGTGAAAAATATCATCCTTGTAACAAAAACTCAAACGAACCACGTCATTGGGAAACATGGTGGGTTACAGCTGCAACTCCCGGGCTGCCCTGAGCATTTTTTTTCATCCCAATGACTTCACCTGATTAACATTTTTTATGAAGCATATGCCATGGTAACCTCATATGCAAACTTGTAGTTGGCATTCAATCTTGGTTATTTCTCTTGGTGTGGCCTACATAAGTTGTCAATTGGATAATTTCTTCCCAAGGTGACAGAACTTGTCCTAACCCAGTGTGCGGAAGAGCTTAGGAGGTTTTAGGCATACGGATTGGATACTATTCCAGCCTAGACCAAGCTCCATTTAACCTGATTTGGTGAGAGGTGATTTGACTGTAGGCCACCGTCAGAGATGGAGCCCACATGCCCCATCGAAGCTCCTACCATTTCAAGGTTTCACGGAGCTCGGTCCAAGCAGGAGCCATACCCAATCCGCGTCCTTATAGTCTAATAAGGTCTCCTGCTTGTTGGAACAAGACTACTTTTTTTTTTTTCAATTTTAATAGTCTAATAAATGTCCACCAATCAGATAACCAACTAATTAAATAAATTTAATTTCCACTCATGATACATCTAAAATGCCACGCATGCAATTTCTAAGAGCTAGCGGCTACTGTTTCTACCCCAACTGCAGCTTCTTCACCAAGAAACAAGGAAAAAATATATATCACAAGTTGGATTATTTTAAATATAAATGAGGTTGGCAGTTATATGTTTAGTTGTAGGTATAATATTATATGCTTACGAAGGCCCACTCTAGTCTAGCCATCATGTGATGAACCGTTCATGGTTCATTGCCCTGCCACCACTCATGTGGTTGTATGGTTGGTGAATCTTGACCTTCGATCTGGTGGGCTTGGCCTTGGATCACTCATGATGGAAGGTTGACCACCACCACCAGGCATGATGTCCTTGCTGTCCAAAATGCGCCCTTCAAATGGGCGGTGAATTGAAAATAGGGTTAATTGGCCATATTCAGATGGGAAATTGTATTAATCGGATGGCTGGGGATTCCTCAATTGGTGTCGTTTTTTAACAGTAGGCTTTCTATATTATGGCCCACCAGATGGACAGTCTAGATTCATCAATAGTATATCTGTCTACAGCGGACGTGCGGCGTTAGCTCATCGAAACAATAACAATGTTCCCGCATCCAGGAGGCGTAATGGAATGCTATCCACCTTACCAGTAGCCATCAGTACGGTTATGATAGACCCATCATCCTCTGGTCCACTATGGATGGGATACAGCTAAAAGGCAAGCCAGCGGTACAGCTAATGGACATTGTACACGTTGGATGTGGGTCGTCCATGCTCATATCATTCCACCCATCTCTCTGTGAACCGCCAATCACTTTAGATTGTTCAATCAGTTTGAGCCTTGAGGCTTGGGTCTTGGGCAACTGGAGACCCAATGGATGAACGGCTCAGATGATTTTACACTTGGCCATTTGTACAGATACCGGTGAATGTCACGGAGCCTTGCGAAGCTAACACGTGTATATAAGGCATCCCTCTACGAGTCCGGATCTGGAAACATAGCAGACGAATCCTGCTCGTCGCTTCTCTGATTGGTCCAGGTCAGCCGGACTGTGTCAGAGCTGAACTGCCATGACCGAGTGAAGATGACCTGATCAATCAGAGCATCAGCAGCAGAGGTTCTCTGCTCAGAGGATCCGGATTCCCCCTCTACACGCCGGAAACATGCGCCCTTCGGTAAGGTGGGTTCGATCCTGTAGTCAAGCTGGTCCACTTACCAGGTTAACCACCATGTAGAAACAAGTGAACCTATTAGAGAAGTTGTGGTTCAGATTTCTTCAGACATACTCTTTTTTTTATCTGCGCTGTGGCCAACGCCCCCCACTTGACTGGTGGACAGACCTGATTCTTGGGTGTGGGCCTCAACGCAGCGGAACCCTCTGATGGATGGATTGGCTTTCGTACTTATGGACCACAAGGGCACATGTTTAGCGTGCACAAGAGCTGCCTTACACGCGCGTGTGGGGTTAGCAAGGCTCCGAATGACACGAGCCCCGCATGCACCTTACACGCAGCAACTGGCTCATTCACGACAGGCCCGTTCGTGGACCATGCGGTCCACTTTCTGGAAGCCCTAAGTGGACAGTTGTCTTTTTTTAGTTAAACTATCGCTTCTTTCCGTATAGGGGTGGCCCACCTGATGAGTGGCGGTGGCCTTTTACCTATTATTATGTTCAATTCACACGAGTCAGGGGTGCTCATTACGAGGAGAGTCAAACCGTGGCCCGACAGTGTACCAAGTAACAATAGCATAGGTCAAAAGGCAGACAGATTGGACAATCCTGCCCGTCATCTTTATGGCCGTCAAATGGACCATTAAAAAGAAGATGTCCGGCGGTCCAAATTCAACGGGCAAATATCAGGTGAGAGAGAGCATCGGGGATTTGCTTTAACGGTTCCGATGAAAGGTTTTTGGTGGTTCTGAAAAGCCCGGAAATGCCGAATCTCTGTGTGACAATAAAATGATTCGCAGATGTGGGACCCACACTTTGGAGAATAGGTGGGGCAACCATCTGTCGGGATATGTACTGCAATAGCCCTGAGGTGTTGCTATTTTTACTAAATGTCCAATTTTTTGCCTTGCTTATCTTTTTTAGCCTTTTGACCAGAAATTGAAAATGTTACAGTTGAGAATACCCTTAAGACTACCATGTGCTAGGGGGAATCCACCTTACCCTAGGGGAATCCATAATGCTAAGGGAGAATTGGTCGGAGGGCATTATTTACCATAATTTTTTTTATTTATCGTTAAAAGACTAAAAACTATGAACTAAACAAGAAATTAAACTTTAGTAAAAATAGCCACACCTCAAGGTTATTGCAGTAAAAATCTCTCATCTGTCCTACTTAGGACTGGAACCAGTCTGCACCACCAAGCTCGGATTAGTACCACCCCATTAGGATGTGGCAAGCTGGTATTGGTGGAGAGCAATGGGTGAGCAGGGGTGCCCGCCTTGGTATTGGTGGAGCACTAACAGACCTGTTACATCAGCAAACAAAGGTGCAGGCCTTACTTGCTCTCCGCCAATACCGACATGTCACGTATCTATCCGTCTCCCACTGCATCCTGGTAGGGTTAGTACCTAATCCGGGCTTTTCAGCACCTGTTTTACACAGAGAGTACAACACCCAAGCCCTATGGGGCCACCATTGTTTTTGCTCGTTAAATCTTCTCCATCCATTAGGACAGACACCTTTCGCTCACCGTAAATCCAAAATATCATCCATATAAAAAACATAGATGGGCCATACCACTCAGAGCAATGTAAAATTGAGAGTAGACGGCGAACCGGTATTTTGGAGTTCTTTTCATCATTGTAAGTCTCACCTGATGAACAGGTTTGATGAAATATAGGCACCACAGTGGACCCACTCACAAGCCAATGGTTGGCATGCCATACCCCATTGTTTCCTGTAATGTAGCCCACCTCAGTTACAAATTCTGATGAATTTTGTCTCTTGGAATAGAATAAGTGATGGACGCACCTGACGGACAGAGCGGATATCCAACGGAAGAAATGATGGGCCATGACCCTAATCTTTGTTGTAGAGGATCGAGGTTTCAACGTTTGGTCACCTACAATTACGAAATTGCCACGGTTCTCAGCCACGCAGCACTATTAAACTCAAAAGCTAACAACTAAAAAGTTGTTTGTTGACTCATTTTTTCAACTCATCCAGTCGCCGTTGCCGCCATGTATATAAATCCAGACCGTCTAAGTGATGGCCCCATGATGGATGAAGAGCATGCCCTAAAATCATATATATATCAGATAACCTTATGGTTCGAGTGGACGGTTAAAAAAAAGTGGTCCAAATTGGACAAACCCTGATCGAATCTTCATAAGTGCACTCTGAAAAGTGTGCTTTCTGCTGCACGTGAATCGAGCACATGCGTGGAAGATCACAACCACTAATCAGGTGACCTCCACCAGCTAAATACATACCAAGCTTCAAAGTAACACAGAATCAGGTGGACCACACAGCATTACGTCAGTGAAACCAGAACTGGGGCTGTTGGGAAAGCATGAGGTCGGCCTAACAGCAACGCGCTCACCAGCATTTCTAAACAGAAAACTGATCACCTACACTACATCTATGCCGTGTACATGGCAGGGCCCACCATAAAGATGATTCTTCTAGAAAAATCAGCCTGATCCACGTAGTAAGTGGGCAACACCCATATGCAGAGTCAGACAATGGTACATTCGTATTGAATATCAAGGAAAACGGTCGCGTGCCTCTCCCATTTGCCTGCCGGGGTACACCATCACATGTTTAGCCTTTTATCAGAACAAGTAGGGAGGTGGATTAGATACCGATGGCTTGCTACTGAAGTGACTTCACCAAGTTATGTGGCCCCATCGTGATGTATGTGTTGTATCTACACCGTCCATCCATTTCAAGAGATATTTTAAGGCATGAGCAAAGACTTAGGCAGATCCAAAGATGAAGCCGACTCCACTGCAAAAAAACAGTGGGATTGAACGCCTCCCATTAAAACTTTTTGAGAACTAAGAAGTTTTTTTTGTCAAGCTGATATTTGTGCTTTTCCTCCTTTCATGTTAGTATGAACTTACAGACAGGTAGGATCTCTGATAAATATCATGGTGTGCCCTAGGAAGGTATACTCTCCAATGCACCGAGGTGAGTGGGACCCCTAACTGTGGGGCCTATTGTGATTTATATGCCTTAAATCCACACCGCAAGACCACTTTGAAAGCTCATTTTAAGGCATGATCCTAAAAATGAAACTTACTCAAATCTTAGGTGGATCACACCACAGGAAACAGTCATGATTGAATCCCCACCATTAAAAATTTCTTGAATTCCACCAAAATGTTTATTTGCCATCCAACCTGTTGATAAGGTCACAAACTCCTAGATGAAGAGACCACACAAATATATCTTGATCCAAAGCTTATGTGGCCACAAGATGTTTTTAATGGTCAATAACTTTTGTTTCCTTTATTATGGTCCATCTGGAATTTGTAATTGCTTCATTTTCTTTTGGATCATGCCCTAAAATTAGCTTTCAATATGGATGGACGGCATGGATGTAGTCATATAGATCACAGTGGGCCCCACAGTCAAGAATCCCACCGCTTCGGTGGATCCGGGGTCTCTCGTAATCCACTCCCCGTAACATCATGCCACGTGACAAATCCACGTCAGTCAAAAGTAGGATGTGATGGGACGCGGATTTACTGCAAAAGCCTTGCGCAGGAAGAGGAATCGGATTGCATGGGGAGTTAGTCCGCATGCTGTTATCATGCAGAGTAAACTCAGTTGGCCTCACCTAGAATGTATGTGCTTTATCTATTCTGTCCATATGTTTTTCCAGCTCATTTGACTGGTTTAGCCCAAAATTTAATCATATCAAAATCTCAAGTGAACCATGCCACGGGAAACAGTGGGAATAATGATTTCCACCGTTGAAACCTTCCCAGGCCATACAGTGATGTTTATTTGTCATCCAACCTGTTCATAAGATCACATGGATATGGATGAAGGAAAAACACAAATATCAGCTTGGTCCAAAACTTATGTGTCCTCTGAGAATTTTTCAATGGTAGACATTCAGTTCACACATTTCATGTGGTGTGGTCCACTTTAGATTTTGATATGCTTCATTTTTGGCACTATACCTAAAAGCTTCTGTTAAGATGGATGTACGGAGTGGATAAAATACTTAAATCACTAGTGGCCCTACAAAGTTTACTCCGCACGCTCAGTACGCAATCCGCTTCCGCAGGAAGTTCTGCGCTGGTAACCTACGTCGGCCCATAGTAATGTTTTCTGATAAATCACGCCGTCCATCCGTTCGGGGATCTTATTTTAGACTCAAGTGGGTAGGGAAATTACTACCGTTGAATCCTCTTTGGGTCTACAGTGATGTTTATATGACATCCACCATTCATAGATGAACTTAAAACACAAATATTAAGCGTGATTCGAAACTCCTGTGGCCCCACAAATATTTCAACTGTGGATGTTCAATCCTCACGTTTTCAGCCCACTTAGAGTCTTGAATTCGGTTCATTTTGTTCTCATATCCTAAAATGATCTCCCAAAACGGATGGACGGGGTGGATATATCAGAAAACATCACTATGGCCCCACCTAGGTTCCTTCCTGCGCTTTGGTAGGAAATCCGCCAAGGGCACGGATTTCCTGCTAAAGCCTTGTGCAGAAAGTTTCTGCGCGGCGAACCAAGGTGGGGCCCACAGTGATGTTTTTGATGAATCCACCCTGTCCGTACGTTTTGGGAGCTCATTTTAGGACATGAGAACAAAAATGAACTGGATCCTAGACTCAAGTGGGCCTAAAACGTGAGGATTAAATGTCTACAGTTGAAATATTTGTGGAGCCACAGGAGTTTCGAATCAGTATAATATTTGTGTTTCCAATTCATCCCAGTAGTAGTGACGTTATGAATGGTATGGATGTCATATAAACATCACGGTGGACCCCAGGGAGGTTTCAACGGTAGTAATTTACCTACCCACCTTTTCCTTTAGTGAGGCCCACTTGAGTTTTGGATCCGGTTCATTTTCATTTTAATATTTTAAAATGAGCTCTTAAAACGGATGGATGGGGTGGATTCATAAAAAAAATCACTCTGGCCCCACCTTGGTTCCCAGAGCAGGAACTTCCTGCGCAAGGCTTTCGCAGGAAATCCGCGCCCGGCGGCCAACATGGAACGGGTCTTGTCAAAGTCCTACTAAGAGTCGAATAGACGATGCTCCTTTATTTCACCGCGTAACCTTCGTTGAACATAACCATGCCACCAAACCGTTCATTCCCATCCATTTTTCTATTGACATTTCTTGGGAACGAAAAATAAAAATTAGAAATTAGGAAAGTATGGTGCAGGATACATGTTATAAGCGGGTTATGTACGGATGAGATTGCTTGTTTCTATTGGTCCACTCGAGATCTGCGACACCCAAAGCTTGTCACCTGATTTTACTGGGTCTGATCCAGATTTTGAGCTCCGGTTAGTAATTGGGTCAGATCTGATAAGAAATCGGGCTGGGAAAACCCCACAAAAGATCAAATTGAGAGATCATCCAGTGCTGTCACGCTATAAATTACAACGCTCCTGGTGGATCAGTACACTTATTCAATTCGATTGATATGGGCTGCCCGTCGTGTGCAGCTTACATTTTAAAGGGCAACTAGCTAGGTACAAATAACATGAATCCGATCAATGGCCTATAAAATGAATGATACTTAACTTACATTTAATCAGGTCCATCTGATAATTTGAATCATATACTTGTTGGGAGTTATTATGGATGGCTTATGGTTTCTACGATGATGATGATGATGATGATAATAATAATAATAATAATAATAATAAAATGCTAATGATGCATTTGGTTGCACCAAAATTTCTTTCGATCATGAAATTTTATGAAAAATTTAAGATAATTGTGTTAACTTTCATGAAATTAGACAGATGGTTATGATTTTCAAAACTAGGCCACAGCTATGATTTTCAAAATTCAGATTGTAAAACACACACACTATATTTGTATATATAATTTTAAAAAGTACAAAACCATAAAGTGGATGGGAATCAGCTAGATACTTAGAATCATATTGGAATAGTGATGCAGGACTTCACTCTTCTCGCCCAATCTTAAGATAAGGGTTCCAATCATGGCTCTTACATTCCACACGCTCATGTCCTTCTCATATTAAAGTCTCCCTCAAGTGTGTACAAGAGATAGGTTGGCCCACACGTATTTAGCCGGATGAAGAGAGCAAGGGTCTCTTTTATTTGCAGGATTTTAATTTTCCTTTTCATTATAGAGAACAACTCCTACAATAATAACTTTCTTCTGAAGTTTTTTTTTTTCCTAATATAATTAGGCCTTATAACTTAAGAGCTTAGATTTCTTAAACACCTAAATAACATGCACCAGTATGTTATGTATGTGTGGCCACCAAACACGAGAGATATGTTAACAAATTCGTGCAACCACACAGGGCCGACATTGAATCAGACAGTCCAACTATCGAATATTTTCTTGGAAGCACATGAAATGTGTTTCACCAGGTGGACAATCTAGATTGATTACTACAATTTGTCTAAGCGCCGCCATGCAACCAGGAGACATGGTTCCTTTATTTCACTCTTTCTATTGATATGGTTCACTTGATTATTTGGATATTATTATAATTTTAAATCACATCCTAAAATTAGACATATAAGCATATGGACGGAATGGATATACAATAAATGCATCAAGGTAGGCCCCACACGGTAGGGATAACACCCACTAAGCCGTTATCAAGTATACACCGGGGTTCACAGCTCCTTGGAAGTCAGATTCTAATATTTAAGGTGAAAGGATGATTTATGCGTCATCGAGTGCAGACAGGTCCTGCATTAGTCAATCTGAACGGTATGCTTCATAGGTCCCACCATAGATTGCTAGTAGCCACAAAAGTCACATTCATAGACAACTGAGGCAGCCCAATAAATGTTCTACTGGTGGGTTGTAGGTACAAGAGGGTACAGTTAGGCCCGTATGGTTGGCATTTGGAAATCCGTTCCCAGCTAAAAATATGAATTCTAGCAAAATTCAATTTTAACTTGTGTGTTTGGTGGCAAGATCTAGTCAGAGTTCCATCTGGAAACTCAAATTGAGTGGAACTGAGATAAGTGGAAATGGTGTGGGCGAACAGTTTAGGGGGAAGTGAGTGTCAGCCACCTCCATGTATGTGTTGTACATCTATGTTGTATATGTTTTATATCTTCATTGTCCATTAGTTTTGAAATATCAATGAAGGGCATTTGACAAAAAATGAGTCAGATCTAAATCTCAAGTGAGCCACACCACAAGAAAATAGCGTTGATTGAACGTCCACCACTAAAAGCTTCCTAGGGCCCACTATAATGTTTATTTGCCATCCAACCTAACTATCTGGCTTGCAGGATTACAATAGACCAGGGGTAAGGTTCTCAGGCAAATCTAAAGTCCAAGTGGGCCATGCCACAAGCAACAGTTGGAATAGAAGTCTAAATTACACCGTTTTCAACCAAACAGCAAGTTACGGATGAAACTTGGTTCCACTCTCGTTTCTTCAATTTAGGATTCCAATAGTGGAATTTAAATTTTCTCTGGAAGCTGGGTTCTGCAACCAAACAGGCCTTAATCATCAAGTTAAAAATCCATTGATAGTCTGAATTTACATGGTATGTGGCCCACCTATGCACAATACAAGGGTTTCCGATTCTGACCATTGGTAGGCCATGGTTTCATGATCCAAACTGTTGGCCTCTTGTTTCCGACCTTGGATGGATGGTACCTCAAAAAGCTCCTCCTAGGATAATCCGATAATAATCCTAACGCTACAATTTGCAGCCCACATATTGAAGGTTACAAAGAGAAACAACTTATTCCACATTTTGGTCCATTGGATCCTTCCATATGAGATATTTTTCTTTGGATAATTTTCAATCCATTGTTGGCTCAATGGACCAGCTGTAAGATGATCACCAAGCCATGTGACTCATTTATATAAAATGGACGTGGTGGCTGTGGGGCCAACCGTGAAGTGGATCACACCACATGAAAAAGGGGGGAATTGAACGCCTACCGTTGAAAACCTCTCATGGATAAAAACACAATCATTGCAGTGACCTGGTCTCTAGGCAATCCGCGTCCATCCAAAATGGTCCATATAATCGTAGACGCATCGAATCGTTGACAATGTCAGCTTAGAACTGACATAGATCTTTCGTTCTGTAGTATAGCCTATCCATCTGGTGGCCCACCAGAGAAACGGTTCTTATCAATAGAACTATTTGGGCGTCGGTAACAAGACGAGCAAACTGCGTGGAACAATTTCGCAGAGACTTCCAGATTAGCAGTTGATAACCACAGTCCGTACGTACTGTATACTAAAGTCAATGGGCGCTCAGCCATATGACGTGACGTTGAGGGCTTCATACTCGCCTTAACGATTGCATTCATATGTTTTCAAAGACTTAATATAAAATAGTACAGGGTTCTAAAAATCAGGCACATCCAAAACTCATGTATGCCATACCACAAGAAACAATGGGGTTTGAACGCCTGGGATGAAAGAATTTTTGTGTCAGGATGATATTTGCTCTGATGGTTTATCTGGGTGTTAATAACCCTATGAACGGTTTGGATGGCATGTAAACATCATGGTCGGCTTAGGATGATTTCAATGGTGGACTTTTCTGTTCCCACTGTTTCATTGCTGTGGCCCACCTAATTTTTTAATCTGCCTGATTTTTATCATCCTCTCTAATATATTGTCTTTAAAAACAGATGAAAAGAGTGGATTTGCCACCGACATCTCTGTGAGCCCCACGCAGCCCCAAGCACAGGTATATCTCTGTGCCCCGGAGTCACAGGCACTCCGCTGTAGGTTACTTGTGTAAAATAGTGCTATTAGCCTGTAACCTCCCATGTCTCACGTTGATATGCATGCGCTAAGTATAGCTAGCAAAATAATACCAATTTGCATTTTGTGCTTTTTTAAAAAAAATATATATAATAGTTGATTTTCATATGATGTGAAAGAGCTAAATTCTAATAAAAAGGTTTGAATCCAGCTGTGTTGATAGGAACCATCCACGCGTAATTCAGCTTTATGAAGCGTAGTTGCTTTGTGTTTTTTTATATATATTTTTTTTATAGCGCAGGAATTACTTACACCACAACTTAAAGAGACCATATAATAAGACAATGACATTTAAAAATAATAAAATAAAATAAAAGTTCAACCAAATTTCACTTGGAAAATAGAGAAAATGGAGAGAATAAGTAAAAATACGGATGCGGAACTGGTGGAGTTATGAGAGATGGTCCTTCCATGGTGGATTTCAATATTAATTGTTGAGAGAAAGATCCCTCCCTAAATCCCTTCTCAGCCATACCCTCAACAATATTGAAATCGAAAGAAAATTCGATAGAAAATGTGAAGTACAACTTAAATTTACATGATTTCTTTTAGTATGTCTATAAATTCACCCCCCCCCCCCCCCCCCCCCCCCCCCCCCCCCCCCCCCCCCGCTATATACTCTCTCTCTCTCTCTCTCTCTCTCTCTCTATATATATATATATATATATATATATATATTATTATTATTATTATTAGCTACCCCCAAATGAGTAAGGATTTACATAAAACACCATGTAAATTACAAAATTACCTTTCAGGCAAATAGTGTTGTCTTGATGAATTGTACATCTCCAATGATTAAGCTCCATAGAGTCTAACAAATGTATCCCAATTACTTGGTATTTAGGAAAATGGTTCACTTGAATAATCTAAAAATCCAAAGCCCTTGAACATGCATTTTGCCCTAGGTCCTGCAATGTTTCAATGTAAATTGCATGTTCCTTCTTGGAGATTGTGGTGAGCAGTGTTGTTGGGTAGGTTGCCCATACCTTCGGATTTCACAATCCCCAACTAACTAGATTATGAAATATTAATGTAAAAGAATGAACAAGTAATTAAACCATATGACACCAAGCACTTTTTACGTGTAAAACTCTCTAAGAGAGGTAAAAACAATAGGACCTCGTTCAACCAAATAAAACAACTATATAAGAAAGTATTGCACAGCGATCATGAGTTTTACACACTTACATCTGGTTTTCTTCACCCCTAAAGGTGGATTACAATAAAAGAAAACGATAATTGAGAAATCTCACCGATCCGAGGACTTTCAAGAAGCTATGAACGAACACATGTTAAGTTACTCTAATTCCGCATTAGGAGTTCTTAAATAACACTTGGGTCGGAATTAAAAACAAATCATACAAAATAGGAAAATGTATAAAACAGTCGTGTGTGTCATCGGTCGTCACTCAATCCTGAGTCTCGGCCACCCAATCAACAAATTGTCGATCGCCCTGAATTGTCTGAACCAGTCTAGCAAGCAACTGACCAATCTTAATTAGAGAGTTTCGATCACCCAACCAGACTAGGTCGGTCGCCCGACAGTTCCCGATTTGTATTCTCTCCTCTCCTCATGAGGAGGAACACCCTATCAAGTATTTCACATTGGCCTATTACTGAGGAATCCCTACACATGATTAAGTACTTTAGATCATCATAGTAGTTGCAAAACATTGTAATATTTTCCATGACCCTTCATCCAAGTCAAATGAAGGGTTTGGCATGTCTTGGATTTTACAAACACATTATGTGAAATGAACTCTTAAAGGATTTTTATGACAATTAATTCATCAAAGGTCGATGGTGCACACTTGACAATCTCCGATTATTTTACATGCATCTCAAAAACTAAAGCTACAAAGTCGTATTGATTTTATATACAACTTTACTTTGGAATATTATAGTAGTGATAATCATTATCCATTACAAAACATTACTATAGTAATCCTTAAGGAAATGAACCGTCATGTGTCTCTTACTTCTAGTTCATGGTGTATAACAATCCTTGATAAAAAGCAAGATTTATGATAGGTCGAAGTCATCCATTTACTGTGGGCTGCTTGTATAAAATAGATGCTATTGGTCTTTTTTTTTTTTTTTGGGGGGGGGGGGGGGGGGGGTTAGTACACACACCTACACTGTTAGGTCACACTTCAATATTAGCCACCCCTACAGGACCTCAGTGGCTGAAACGAGGTTATCTTCATTTACTCTACCACGATAAAGGTGTGGGTGTTGTATATAACCTTTCATGTTTCATGCTAATATTTATGCTCGTTGAATATTTAGCAAAACAATACCATTGAATATTTATGCTCATTGAGTTAATTGTTATTAGAGCTGGACACAACTCGACTTGACTCATTCGTTGACTTAGATTGACTCAATAAAACTCTGTTCAAATAGAAAAGTCTTCGTGTTCGAACTTTGGTTGAACACACGGGGTCTGTTTGAACAAAAATTCGAGTCAATTTCAATCACATCCCTGTTCGACTCGTCTCGAACTCGAAATCGGCTTGAATATTGACCGACCCGATTCAACTCGTTCGTTCAACTCAGTTATATATATACATATATAGTTGGATTACAAATAAACATGTGGGCCCTATGAAGGATTCAATGGTGGACATCATTCTCCTTATTGTTTCTTGTGGTGTGGTCTACTTGAGCTTTGTATTTGTCTCATTTTTTGTTTAATGCCTTAGAATGAGTTGTACAATTGGATGGATGGAATGGATAAAACAAATACGTCATGATCTAACCCCCACAGAGCTTTGAATAGACAAGGGTTCGCTTCAGTTTTCACTCTTCCCTCTTCATGTGAGAAAAAGTATGAACAATAACTATTTATGTTATGATTTTTCACACCTACACTGTTAGGTCACACTTCAATATTAGCCACCCCTACAGGACCTCAGTGGTGAAACGAGGTTATCTTCATTTACTCTACCACGATAAAGGTGTGGGTGTTGTATATAACCTTTCATGTTTCATGCTAATATTTATGCTCGTTGAATATTTAGCAAAACAATACCATTGAATATTTATGCTCATTGAGTTAATTGTTATTAGAGCTGGACACAACTCGACTTGACTCATTCGTTGACTTAGATTGACTCAATAAAACTCTGTTCAAATAGAAAAGTCTTCGTGTTCGAACTTTGGTTGAACACACGGGGTCTGTTTGAACAAAAATTCGAGTCAATTTCAATCACATCCCTGTTCGACTCGTCTCGAACTCGAAATCGGCTTGAATATTGACCGACTCGATTCAACTCGTTCGTTCAACTCAGTTATATATATACATATATAGTTGGATTACAAATAAACATGTGGGCCCTATGAAGGATTCAATGGTGGACATCATTCTCCTTATTGTTTCTTGTGGTGTGGTCTACTTGAGCTTTGTATTTGTCTCATTTTTTGTTTAATGCCTTAGAATGAGTTGTACAATTGGATGGATGGAATGGATAAAACAAATACGTCATGATCTAACCCCCACAGAGCTTTGAATAGACAAGGGTTCGCTTCAGTTTTCACTCTTCCCTCTTCATGTGAGAAAAAGTATGAACAATAACTATTTATGTTATGATTTTTTATTTAGTTAGTTAAAAACTTTAAACCTTGTGATTTTTCATTTGTGATATGTAATTTATGAACAAATTGGTATTCACCATTCAACAATAGAAAAAATATTTTCAAGCGAAAAAAAGTAAAATGTTCGAACTCGTGAAAATTGTTTGAAATTCATATGTTCGAACATGTTTGAACATAGCTGGGTCAGACCAAACCAAGTTTGAACAAAGCCATCATATTTGAATGTTTGTTTGAACATTGTTCGAAGGCACTAACTCTAGTGGCTGAACGATCCGATTTCATCCATGTTCGACTCGGATCGGATTGGATCGTTGCCCACCTCTAATTGTTATATGACATAAAATAATTAAATTATGATAAAAAGGTTGAATTCAGCTATCCTAATAAGAGCCGTGCAAGCGTAACTCAACTGTTTTGACAGCCAACAATTTTTTTTTTCTTTTTTATATTGTAGGTACAACTCACATAGCACCTTACAGGAGACAGTATATGCCGAGACCATGACATTTTAAGAAGAAAAGTACACTATCAAAATTTCAGTAAAAAAGAAAAGAAAAAGGAGAGAATAAGCAAGTAATATGATGGTGGTAAGAGTTAATTTGTGGTAAAAGCACAATAACGAATTTTGCCATCTGTTTGAAAGGACGGTAATTCGATCTTGTAAACGGGGTAACTTTCTATCTCTGTTGAAAGCTAAAGTCGGAGCGTCTCACCATAATTTATGTGTTATATCCACATCATTCGTTCATTCTTTTAGATCATGTTGTGCAAGAACCAAACAATGAGATAGATCTAAGCATCAAGTGGACCACACCATAGAAAATAATGGGTTCAATGGTGGACATCATGATTCCCATTATTGTGGCTACTTAAGCTTTGGATATGCCTCATTTTTGGGATAATGCCCTAAAATAATCTAATAAAATGAATGGACGGCGTGGATGAAACATATAGTAGTGGCCCTGAAAGTGTTGCCATGTACCACCGGCCGTGAGAAGCCAGACAGACTTGTGGAAATACCTTGGTAAATAATAATTATTTATTTATCATTGACTGCAGATAATTACAAAACCTAACATGCCCAAATGAGAGTTACTGTAACTTAGAAAAATGGCCCACTTGTACGAACTGAAAATCCAAGTCCGTTGAGGATGCCTTTTGCCCGCCTTTCCAGCAGGGTGCGGATTAGCTACTGACAGTGTCAGTACACAGTAGGAAATTGCAAATTTCCTACGGAATCGGATTGCGTGCGGCGTAATCCCGCACTATTATCGTGCGGAGTAAACTCAGTTGGGCCCACCTAAAATATATGTCCTTTATCTATTCCGTCCATATGTTTTTCCAGCTCATTTTAGTAGTTGAGCCCAAAATTTAAGCATATCCAAATCTCAAGTGGACCATGCCACGAAACCAGTGGGAATAATGATTTCCACCGTTGAAAACTTCCCAAGCGCTACAGTGATGTTTATTTGTCATCCAACCTGTTCATAAGATCACATGGATATGGATGAAGGGAAAACACAAATATCAGCTTGATCCAAAACTTCTGTGTCCTTCCAGAATTTTTCAATGGTAGACATTCAGTTCACACATTTCTTGTGGTGTGGTCCACTTTAGATTTTGATATGCTTCATGTTTTGGCACCATACCTAAAATTTTCTTTTAAGATGGATGGATGGAGTGGATAAAAAACATAAATCACTGTGGGCCCCATAGAGTTTAATCCGCGCGCTAGCGTGCGGAGTTACTCAGTACCCAATCCGCTTCCATTTCCTACCAAGTAACGTTACCCAGTTCTTTGGGCCTTATAATGATGTATGTGTTGTATCCATACCATCCACCCATTTAATGAGACCAGTTTAGAGTATGCAATAAAAAAGAGGCAGATCCAAGCTCAATTGGACCCACCACAGAAAATGGTAGGGATTGAGAGCCCACCATTAAAAACTTCTTGGCGCCACAGAGAGGTTCTCGATCCAGCTGATATTTGTGTTTTCCCCTCTTCAATGTCTGTGTTAACTTATGAACAGGTTGGATTTCAAATAAACATCATGGTGGGTCTCAAGAAGGTCTCAACAGTCGGTGTCATTGTCCCCCTATTTTCTGTGGTGGGTCCACTTGAGATTTCGATCGGTCTAAGCTCATTCTTTTGTTCATGCCCTAAAATGATCTCTCTAAATGGATGTACAGTGTAGATACAACAGATACATCATGGCAGGCCCACAGAACTTGGTGACTTCACTTCAATAATCTACTCGTCAGTAGCTAATCCACGTCCATTCCTGCAAGGTTACGGTGGAGATCGTATGTCCCTTCATGGAGACTACTCGTGGGGGAATCCCCAGCCTTGACTAAAGCAGATTAGATTATTGAAGTATGACCTTAAGCTGCTTTGTGCCAGACCCATAATGACATATCTCGCGTTCTTCGCAGGGAAATATCTCAGGAGATTTTCAGATTTTACCTATTTTATCGGGATATTATCAGAAATATCTTTTCAAAGTTTTCATTTGAGTTTTTACCATTTGAGTTAAAATAGGGGCAATATCAGGGGACCCACTATAATAAATTGCGACCAAACGTAAGATTCATTACACGATCATGACTTCTGAGTTCTGATGAATTGTCTTCTTGTCCGTTGAATTCGGATCGTCTACTTTTCAAATTAATCGTCCCATAGGTATCCACCAATCTGCCATATTGGACATTGATTTTAGTCCGAGTTTTCGTTTGTAACTAATCTAAAGTGGGTCCCAAACTTTGGACGGTTTCTTTGAGTTGGGTGTAAGCCATTTGTACGATTTCTGAGTGCATTCATATGAACCATCACACTCAGCCGGTGTACACAAAGCAACGTGTTGTGTGAATGAAAAGTAGGTCAATGCAAAGCTACGTGGTCACGTGAATTTACGACATGAAATGACGAAAGCTGTGTTTCCACCAAGCCAAGTCAAGCAAACGAGATCGGATATGGGTGGGAACGGATTCACTGCGGCCCCGTACTCAACCGCATGGTGGAATTTTTACTGCAATAGCCCTCATGTGGGGTTATTTTTACACAAAAACTTCAATTTCTTGTGAGGCTCATCTTTTTTAATCTTTTCATCAAAATTGCAAAACTTTCCGTCCGAAATGGTCCTCTAACATCTGTATGTCCATGACCACTAATAGGCAGAAGCCCTCTTGGGCGTTACAAAAGGGCTCCACCATGAGCCCACCATGATGCATATGTTACATCCATGCTGTCCATCCATATTTGGAGAAACCATTCTAGGAGTTGAGCCAAAGAATGAAGCAGATCTAAAGCTCAATTGGACCTTACCAAAGAAAACAATGGGGATTGATGTACCATTAAAAGCTTCTTAGGTTTACAAAAGTTTTCGATCAAGCTGATATTTGTGTTTTCCCTTCTTCCATGTTCGTGTGACCTTATGAACAAGTTGGATCTCAAATAAACATCATGGTGGGCCCTAGGAAGGTTTAAATGGTCACGTCACTGTCCCCATTGTTTTCTTTGGTGGGATCCACTTGAGAATTGGATTTGTCTCATTCTTTAGATCATGCCCTAAAATGATCTCTCCAAATATATGGATGGTGTGGATACAACACATACATCACGGTGGAGCCCACATAAGTTGGTGACATAATTTTAGTAGGACCAAAGCCATCTACATCGTGTTTTACATGTTGTCTAGCACAACATGCACCCCACTTTGAACTCCCCATGATGTATGTATTTTATCTACGATGCCCTTCCTTGCTGGCCACACCTTGATGAATGTGTTTGGTCCATTCTGCCTATATGTTTGCTAGCATAATTACTTGATGTAGGTATTTTATCCATGCTATCCATCCACATTGCCAGCTCATTTCTGGGCACAAACCCCAAAATGAGAATGATTCAAAGCTCTAGTGGACCCCACCGTAGGGAGCAACGATGATTGAACTCCCACTGTAGAAACCGCCTGTGGGGCCCACCATGATAGATATTTGCCATCTACCCTGCCCATAAGGTCACTTGAACCAGGACGTGGGGTAGGCCCACAAATGAGGTAGATCCAAAACTTAAGTGGACCTCACTGCAACTGACAGCGGTGATGGTTGTCCAGCATTGAAACATTCTGTGGGGGCCCACGGTGGTGCATTATTTGACCCTCTAACCCATTGATAAGGTTACACAGACCCACATTGTGGTGCATTATTTGACCCTCCACACCATGCTCAGGAGGAATCTACTATGCTTAGGGGGAACCCACAATGCTTAGGAGGAATCCACAGTGCTTAGGAGGGATCCACAATGCTCAGGAAGAATCGACAGTGCTCAGAGGATCCCACAACTGTCCCTACGGTGTGGCCCACCTGCGATCTGGATCTATCTCAGAGTTGAGTTGGGCCCATGGCCTAAAATGATCTAGCGAAAGGGATGGACGGCATGACCTCGATCACTGTCTCCATGGTGCGGTCCACTAGAGACTTGGGTCTACCTTACAATAGGGCCCACGGCCCTACAATGGCTGCAAAGACAAATGGACAGTGTGAATATAACACAAATATCATGGTGGGCCCAATTCAACTAGGCAGCCTCGTGCCCCGATCCAATTGTTCTCTACTGTGTGGTTCACTTGAGACTTGATTTGTCTTTGGAGGGCCCACGGCCTAAAATGATATGGAAAAATAGATGGGTAGCATAGATAAAACAGATACATCGTGTTGGAACCCACAGGGTGGACCACTTGTTGGGCAGTGTGGCACCCAAATGGAGCTCACAGGGTAAGCCTAAGGAAGGCTTCAATGGTAGGCATCACTGCCCTCACCTTTTCTGATAGTGGGGCCCACAAGGCCTTTGAATCAAGCTGATATTTGTGTAGTCCTTTTATACAGGTCAATGTGATCATATCAACAGGATTGGATGACAAATAAACATCAAGGTGGGCCTGGAAAAGTTTCAACAGTGGACATCCGGGTCCCAACTGTTTGCTGTGGTATGGCCCACCTGAGATCTAGATTTGGCCCAACATGGGCCCAAAGCCTAAAATGATATGGAAAGGATGGATGGCATGGATGAAACATATACAACATGGTGGGTCCCATGAGTGGACCACCTGTCCACGCCCAAGAGAGCTTCCACCTCTGCATGGTTGCAAGAGCAGGTGGTTAGAGGGGCATTTTTGAGGTGGTTAGAAGGGCATTTTTTACCAAAAGTTTGCAATTTCTCGTGAAACGGCAAAAAAAGATGAGCCTCAAAATAGCCCCACTTGGGGGCTATTGCAGTACAAATCCCCCACATGGTGCGGCCCCAACCGTGGGGGACCACCTTGACATATTTATTGTACATCTAAGCTGTCCAGTAGTTTTGACGGATCATTTTAGGTCAAGATCACAAAAATGGAGCATATCATAATCTCATTTGGATATACTATAGGAAACATTAGTGATTGAACAAACACCATTAAAAACTTCTTAAGGACCACTGTAGTGTTTATTTTCCATCTAATCTGTTGATAAGGTCCAACAGACCTGGATGAAAATTAAAAACAAATATTAATGTGATCCAAATCTTTTGCAGCCCACAAAATTTTTTAATGGTCAATCACCATTGTTTCCTGTAGTGTGGAAACCTGAATTTGGATTTGCTTCATTTTTCGTCTCATGTCCCAAAATGAGCTACAAAAAGCTGATGGACGGAGTGGATATATAATAAATACATCAAGGTGGATCCCATGGTCAGCGTTCTACTATATTGTGTAAATTGGGCTGCACTTAATCTGCTCTAAGATGGGATTTTACTAAAATAGCCTTGAGGTATGACAATTTTTACTAGGGCTGTAAATGGTCAGGTTCGGGGCGGGTTTAGCCAAAACCAGACCCGCCATTTACTAAATGGGTATGGGTCCAAATTTTAGACCCAGACCCTTTTACTAAATGGGCGGGTTCGGGTCAGGTAGAGGGAGATCCACCCAGACCCATTTATAAACGAGTCGGGTCTAATGGGTCCGAGTCTAGATCAAGTATGCAAGCATTTTACAAGGTTTAAAACCGGGTTTGGACGGGTCTGGGCTAGACGGGTCCCTTGAAACATAGACTAAACCCGCCCACTTACTAAATGGGTTCGAGTCAGGTCGGGTCGGGTCGGGCCTAATATAAAGGAAACCAGACCCAGACCCGTTTAGCAACTGGGTCTGTTTTTGGACCCAGACCCGTACCATTTAACAAATGGGTCGGGTTTGGGTCGGGTCTAAATGGGTTGGGTCCGGGTACCCCATCGGGTCGGCTGACCCATTTACAGCCCTAATTTTTACTAAAAGCCTAATTTCTTGTGAGGCTCATCTTTTTTAGCCTTTTCATGAGAAATTGTAAACCTTTAGGTAAAAAATGCCCCTTTGACTACATGCTCTTACGTATGACCATAAAGAGGTAGAAGCCCTCTTGGGCGTGGATGGGTGATCCACTCGTGGGACCCACCATGTTGTATATGATTCATCCATGCCAGTCTATTCTTTTTTCCATATCATTTTAGGCTTTGGGCCTCATTTTGGGCCAGATCTAAATATCAAGTGGGCTATATCACAACAAACAATCGAGATAGGGATGTCCACGGTTGATGTGGTCACATATCCTTTTTTCCATATCATTTTAGGCCCACCTTGATGTTTATTTGTCATCCAATCCTGTTGATATGGTCACATAGACCTCTATAAAGGAACCACACAAATATCAGCTTGATTCAAAAGCACTGTGGGCCCCACTATTAGAAAATAGTGAGGGTAGTGATGTGTACCGTTGAAGCCTTCTTTAAGCTATGGGGAACCCACAATGCTTAGAGGGAATCCACAATAACCAGGGAATCAATGGTGGACATCATTGTCTCAAATATTCCCTATGGTGTGGCCCACCTACGATATGGATTTGTCTCAGAGTTTGCCTCATCACCTAAAATAATCTGGCAAAAAAGATTGATGTCATGGATGTAACATATGTATCATGGTGTGGCCCATGGCTAAGCCTTTTTGTAACGCTCAAGAGGGCTTCCACCTCTTCATAGACGTATGTAGGAGCAGGCAGTCGTGAAAAGGCTAACAAGGATGAGCCTCACGGGAAATTAAACTTTTAGTAAAAATAGCCACAACTTAGGGCTATTGCAGTAAAAAATCTCTCCAAGATTGGAATCTCTACGCAACCAGTTGTAGACTGAGCGTGTAACGTTCGAGCTCTGTGGAACACATCCTGACGTTTTTCTAACATTAAGTCCGTTCATCAGTTAGAACACATGTTCACCGTAGAAGACAAAAGTCCGATTGATCCAAAAATCTTGAGAGCTGTAGTGTGGGAACAATGTGAATCACTACTAAACCCTTTAAATTCATTTGGATGAGATTTAATTGAATGATTTCAATTATCCCCATTGGTATCACCTGATTAACGGGTTGGATGGAAGATAAACAACAAGGTGAGCCCCATAAGGTTTCTCTCCACTATAAACTTTCCGTGTGGTGTGGCCCATATGAGTTTCTGATCTAACTGATTATTTGTATCGATTCGTATCTTAAGGTGCTAGAACTGATGGATGGAGTGGATGGCATAAAAACGTTACGGTGGGTCCAGATAGATAGGGTGTTGCACGGTTTTTCTACAACAGGAAAGAGTTCGTAGAGTAATTGCGGTTTGCCTAGATCCTCAGCACCCTCTTCGCACGCAGCACGCATGCAAATGGGGCAAGTGCGTGGGGTCATCTTAGCAGTGGATAAGGTGGGACCCACCCGTGGGAATGAGAATATGGAAAAATCAGGCTGGTCCACTCATCAGGTGGATCGCCACTATTAAGAAATAGACGGTTCACGAAACCTTGCCCAATGAATGGTTTTCACACGTGGTCATCCTCACTGGGGGCAGATTGTGTACCACTCAGATACCCTACACACTCTCAAGTTAGCACGTGTGCAACGTCTAAGTTTTGTTAGATGGTGGTGATGAAAAAGTCGATGGCCCAATTCACCAATCAAGTGTCCACAAATAAGTGGTTAACTAGTCTGATATTAGGGACGCGGATTATACATACGAGAAAACAGTAGGGATTGAATGACTACAGTTGAAGCAGGCTATAGGTGTGAATTTGAAACCGCTGTTTTTTTTGGGGGGGGGGGTTAGCTCACACACCCCATTGGTAGTACACCCATCCACCCCTGTTAGACAGGTCACAATGTTAGCCACCCCCACCATGGGAATGGATACCATGACCTCATTGTTGAAATGGATGCCATGACCTCATTATTGAAATGAGGCTATCTTTACTTGGTTTCGGAGCCTTGCCTCGTTGGTAGACTCTGCGGAGTTTCAACAAGGGGTCTCAATCTCGAGATACATCATGGTGAAATTCCCACCGCTGACAGCAACAGTGGGTGCCTTGCATGACTGACTGAGTGGGTGGGTTGCATGACTGACCAAAATAAAAAATAAAAAAATGAGGCCAACTTTACTCAGTCTGCCACTTGAGCTATGGACTTGGGTGTTGAACCGTCCAAATAATGGGCCCATTGAAGATGAGGCACATCACCCAAAATCAAATCGATTGGACAATCCTAACTTCTAACCAATGGAAATTTCAACCGTTATCTTCATCGTAACTATCCATCAGATGTACAACAACAGGCCACCTAGGATCATCCGTCCGTCCAGTCTGATTTTTGTGATTACGGTATCACAGCAGGCCCACTATTCCTATAGTTTTAGATTCTAGTACAATGGGGAAGTGTAGTGTGCTGAGGCGGTGTAGATGCACCGTTCTGGATGCTGTGGGCGAAGTCCTTTTTTCCTGGTCTCTCTGTTACTCTCTTTTATATTCCACTACATTCGTTTTGGCACCGGCCGAGTTAGCCTTAGTTTGGATTTGGCACGTATTTTTGTGCTACCTCAGTTTATGGACTCTATTTTTTGTTATTTGTTTAAATTGAAAAGAATTACAAAAGTTAGAAAAAAAAAAAAAATAACACGCAAAAGCATTCTACTGCACGATGTTTAACATCATCTAAAGGAGGGCAACTTCAAAATAGACATGTAAGAACATTTTCAAATAAAAGAAACAATTTTATTTAGTTATTTTTTTTTTTTTTTACCTAGTATCTTACGAGCCGGGCCGGCCAAGCTTCGAGCCAGGCTGAGCCAGCGCTGCAAAAGATTGGGTTTGGGTCATCTATTGAACAGGCCGCTCATTAGGGTAGCTCATCGCTAGCTCAAACCCCACTTCAAACCAGGTAAAACTACGCTTTTTCAATATGGATCGGGCCAAACTTCTGAGCTGGCCCAATTTGTGCCCCGGTCTAGTAACGAGCCTAAATGGGTGGAGATACAGAACTCCCAAGTGTGCCAGACCCATAGAAATAGCGGAGTTGGAAATGCCCATCGTTGAAACCTTCTTGGAGTCTACCATATAATTGATCTGCCATTCAATCCATTTATGAGGTTATTCCCACCTAGATGATGGTAAAACGTATAAATCAACCTGATCCAAAACTTTTGTGGCCACCAAAAAAGTTTCAATGGCAGGCATTCAGTCCTAATGTATATTGTGGTGTAAAGAACCCAGCCAATTCGCGTCAAGCTAGGGTTTTGAAATGTATGAGATGATATGGTGCTGGCTCGATACCCATTGTTAAGAACCTAACTAACGTGCCAGAAACCCCGGGATGACGCGTCTGATATTGCTTTAACTAGACGGTGGCGGAGAGCAATTAGAGTAATGGCCCCTATTTTCAGCCAAGGAAGGGCCAAAAATTAGATTGTGATGATCTTCCAGCACGTTGGTTCTTCGGACATGGTCCATTGAGTGTGGCGACTGGTCCATGGGCTCCACTTGCACCGACATGGAAAAACACTGAGTTGAAACAAATCTAGCATAGATTTTATAGTGCTTGGGTGACCCAGACTTATTGATAGAAGAAACAGTCAATCGGGTGGGTGTATGTATCATTCAATGAGGTGGGGCTTGAAACAGACTGAATGATAGTTAGATTTTAGTCATCGCTCCGATGATGACAGCTTCTATCACCCAATGAATGGGCCACTCTCATTTCATTGAGAAGTTGATTGCATACATGGGCCCCTGCGCCCTATCGCTCCGATGATGACAGCTTCTATCACCCAATGAATGGGAAGCTTTCATTTCATTTCATTGAGAAGTTGATTGCATACATGGGCCCCTGCGCCCTATCGCTCCGATGATGACAGCTTCTATCACCCAATGAATGGGCCGCTTTCATTTCATTGAGAAGTTGATTGCATGCATGGGCCCCTGCGTCCTATCGCCCATACAATCTTTGGACACAGAGTAATTCTGGTGCCAAATAGAAAAACCATGATCATTGCCAGTGGGTGGGTCTGATGAATTAGGGTGTGAGGTTCAAAATATCGCTCCACAAATGCCGGACTAGACCATGGACGATACAGCTGTATCAGCCCGTGGGACCCAAAAAATCGCTGGTGAATGATATGGTACTCCGATACACCGATTTGGGCAAGGCATCTGCATCATACTGCATCTCCAGTGAACTGCCACTAGTATTACTCTCAAACTATGATCATTGACATCCCCATATTCATTTCATATGGGCAGATGAATTTATCACATTGCCTTCATGATATGTAATGATTCCCATCGATATTTTGAGCCCCTGCTTATTATGTCCGTTCTATGCTGACCTAGTGTTTTTGGTCCAGAGCAATGTTTCAAAACCGATAGGGGCGTCCGCCATTCATCCAAATCAGTCCAGCTGCTTGTTTTACTGGTGTGGTCCACACAACATCTATGCAAAAGACTATAAACAAGATCATGAGTTGAATCTGCCTAGTAAGCACTGATAATTGGTATGCGCACCATCTCCTGCTGTTCGAAAGTAAATTTTGAAATTCATGATAAGACTTGCAGCCATAAACTTTCAATGGAGAGAGATCAGAGACAATAACTCCTGCACAGTTGTACACAAATGTTTTCCCTGTAAAGAAATATAAATACAATAAATGGTGGTGGCAGTGGGACCCTTCGTAATCGATCTAAAACGGGCCTGGGCCCAGCACATGACAATAGCCCAAGCTTGCCCATTAACCTAAAAACTGAGGGCCTTTTCTTAGGCTCATATCAGGCCTTAAGGGCCCAGGGCCAGCCTATTTATGAATCAGATTTCAAAACCCAGGCCTGAGCCCCACTGCAGGCCCCTATTACAGGCGAGCCCAACCTATAGTGGGCAGGACCCAAAACCAGATGGACCAGACTGGCTTTGGCCCACTTACAATGTCAGATATCAGGCAGCAAAATGCTTGTCTTAGAGTGGCTAGGATGCTTGTTCTAGGCAAAGACATCATAAATTTACCTCTTGCTCCCTGTCCAGATTTTAAAATGTCCATCGAAAATCTCATCTAATGGGACTCACTAAGGTTGGGAATGCCTCAAATTTTTTTAGATTGGAAGATCCTAACCCTTCAATCACTGGTTTACAAATAGACACATGAAAGGCCTAGAAAAGGCCAACGATTGAAATACTCTTCACTACAGTTTCTGGGACTTCTCTTGGGTAACTCCCATGTCCCAACGATATGGGATGATTGGTCTGGATCACCAAAGGTATCCATTAAGGACTGGGTGAACAAGGAAACCAAATTGCTAGAAGGCTAAGATGATGATGGCCATAACAACAAGGATGATGAATGGAATATAGGAAGAATTCCATGTAAATTACCACTAAATGAGCATTCAACTATTCTGCCATAATAACATGTAATTTACCTGTTAAGAGAAGCTAGTACCAATGAAACTATATGTAGAGAACCAGTGACAACAATAAGACCAGACTGATCCTCAGCTCTTGATTTGAGCAACTGATTTGCAACCTTCATGGAATCTGTGACCGACGCCATTTCACATCTGATCATTAATACTGGGTTACATTTCAATGGCCCCGTGGAGCAACCTGGTTGATTGTCGAGAAGCTTTTCATGTCCTCCCACACTGATATCTGAAAAATCTACATCCAATTCTACAGCTGCTTGGACCCAGGCCTCCTTCAATGAGGAAGCTGAAGTCGTGCGAGTTTTGCTTCCTGCAATGCTCACTTCCGTCAGCATGACAACCTCTGGCCGTCTACCTGAAGTTCAGATAGCCAGAATTTCAGTTCCTTCTCTACAGTCAAGAAGGGAGAACCAGCCGAAAGAAAAAGAAATGGGAGAATTTGAAGAAAGAAGCTGAAATGCAAAGGCAGTTACCACCATCACTAATTCTCACCGCTTAGCAGGTTGAGTTATTAGCAGTTCTTTAAGTTTTTACAGTTCTTGAAGTTAAATAGAAATGTCTTCCAAATGAATTTAGAGATAATGACCTCAGGAGACGAAGTTTAACAGTGGTTTTCGTAGGGATTGTAGGGAAAGGAAAAGGAAAACAAACCAGTGAGATGACTAATCAATGTGCATGGGTTTTATATTAAACAAAATCCTGATATGGTACTATCATCGTTCTCTTCATCATCATTATAGCCTTGTCCGGGCTATTTGGGATCAGCTAAGGATATGGTAATGGACAATCTAAGTGCCTGTTTGGAAGCCCCACAAATCAGGTTTGATTCTGCTTTTCCCTGGGGAACTAATCCACTGCAAGGTTGGAGTGACTCAGGAAATGTTAACTGCTCTGGGTTCCTGCTTTTCCATGTGACATAAGAACAGCATCACGATTTTATCCCATCAGCTGGAAAAAGCGAAAAGTTCCAAATGCATCCTTAAAAGCAAGAAAGATTGGGAGGCATCACAAGCCCATAGGTAACAATAGAATGACGTAGGGAGAAAATGCCAACAGAAACCATCTTACATGATCATACAAATGTACCATACTACAAAAGCCCACCACCATACACCTACCTAGTCAGAAACAATTCTAGTTTTTCCTTTGTTATCCCATGGAATTGCTAGGTTGACAGAGTCATGTATGCTGTGTTTAAATAGTAAGCTCCTAACAATGAAGAACAGATACCAAAATATACCTGAAAGAAGTTGTCTTGCAAATGCTAAATGGTCCTTGTCACTAGCCATTGCTACCACCAGAGCCAGTGGTCCATCCAGGTATGCCATTTTAATAGTATCTGCTAAGCATTTAGCAGATGCTTCTGTGTGTGCTGGAAATTATTTGACGATGTCAGTACATAAATTCATATGATAAATCCAAATGAATCTGAGAAGGGCATACCTCCATCAATTAGTACTGATACTCCAAAAAGCCCAACTGTCTCAACTTCCTTTTTGGTCAGAAATTGGCTTCTTCCAGGCAAATATGTATGCTCTAAGCCAGCACGGATGGATTTGTCCGATACTCTCCACCCTTGCATTTCCAAAACATACCAGGAAAGGAAAATGAGAAAGTTGTTGCTCAAATATATAAAAGACAAAGGAAAAAAGTTATCTGACCTTGATCACGGAGACAGAGTGCCGAGCAAGTGGCTGTTATAGCATTTTGAAGCTGGTGATCTCCAAGCATGCGCAATTTCACATCGAATAGTTCAATGAACTGCGTAAAATGTTTTAATGTTTTAACATACTCTTAGATGCATAAAAAGGACGACTACATGTGAGCCTCTTACAGGGCTGGTTCTAGAGCCCAGGTAAAAGAGGTTCGTTGATGATGATGCAAAAAAAAAAAAAAAAAAACCTCAACCCAATTCTCAAAAAGTACAAATGCTTTAAGGCCCATCTGGGTATTCCACCTTTTCCCAAGTCATTTTGATGCGGAACAAAAGCATTCAAGGTGTATCAACGAAGAAAGCGCCAACCACAAGTACCATCTTTGTGGATAGGCGACTATTGAAGAGCTGAAGACCCTTCATATGTGGTTGAACACGTAGAAGACCCCACTCAGGGAAGACACGTGTGAAGGATGAATGGAGAAAAGGCCGATCAACTGAAGAATTCGGGCGCCCGACCACTGCCTTTGAGCGCCCGATCGGGCGCCCGACCATAGCCTTCGGGTGCCCAAACTTGGTCTGCCGGTCGCCCGAATCTCTCTGGAGGTTTTCAGACGACTTCAGGCGGGACCTCGGGCGCTCGACCAAGCGCCCGAACTTTCCCGCACTTATGTTATTTGCGCGTTTTTACTTAAACTTTGAGGGTAGTTTAGTCTTTTTACTTGTTTTTATTGTTTATATAAGAGGGCTAAGCCCTAAACTCGAATTTAGTTGTTGATTAATGAAAAAGAGCAAACCTTTGGTTGCCTCCTTTCTCTTCTCTCTCTCTCTCATGGTGATGCTTCTTCCTCTTCCCTGAATCTCTTTTCTTCTAACTGCTTCTTATGCCCCTCTAACTTTCTTCCAGGTAAATCTATCCCTTCTAATTTAATTGTTTCGAATCCCACAATCCCCAAATTCTGATTTGATCCTAAAACCCTAATTTTCAGAATTTCAAATCCCTAATTCAAAATCTCCTGATTTTCTGGATTAGAGATTCCTTTTGATTGATTGGGTTATGGCCATGCAAGATCGGGAGGTTCCATCCCTCGCCGGATCCAACCATAGTGATAACTGAATCCCATACTTCATGGTTGTGATGAATGGCCCACTTCATTGCATGTTTCCTCATGATTTTCTTAGTTCATGATGATGATTGCTAGATTTTATATTGTTATTGCTGTTTAATTCCGCTGGATTATATGAGTTCTTAAGCATGCATCATATTTAGGGCTGTCCTGCATCAAATTTGGTATCAGAGAATAGGCTTGCATGGTTTTGTCTAGATCGAGTTATCAAAAAAAAATTAGGGTTTTGATTTTTAGGTCTGTTTTAGGAAATTTCTAGATTTAGAAAGTTTTCAATTTTAGAAAGTTTCATAATTTGGAGAATTTTCAGATTTAGAAAGTTTCCAATTTTAGAAACTTTTCAATTTTAGAAAGTTTCCTAATTTGGAGAATTTCTAGATTTAGAAACTTTCCAATTTTAGAAAGTTTCCTAATTTGGAAAATTTTCAGATTTGAGTCACATCATCTAGAAGTAATTAGTGTCAATTCATTGTAGTTTAAATTCATCGCATTCATATTGTGAGTCACCCAGTCTGTAGAGTCTCCCCGTAGTGAATGGAGTATAGGCGTTTGAGATCTTCAGGGCCATTAAGTGTTGTCGTGTGGCCGTTGAGACCCAATGGAAAGCCGAACTCCGATGAGTTGGCCTACTTTAATGGTCACATGGACCCACAAACATTCCTTGATTGGCTTGAAGACTTGGACTATTTTTTTTATTGGTATGATATGTCGAATTACCGTCGAGTGAGGTTTGCCAAGTGAAAATTGGAGGGCCAAGCCAAGTCGTTTTGGATAGATTTGGAGCGACGACTTGATAAAGTTGGGAGAGCCCCGATCTCACAATGGAACGAGATGAAAGAGCGTTTAAAAGAAAAATATCTTCCCATCTCTTATCGTCAAAAGCCGTTGGTTCAAAAGAGAGTTGCCCCACCTTCCCGTCCAAACACAGAACCAATATGGTCCCCTCCTTGTAAAGTGGTCCAACCCATCATTAAGGAAATCTCGGCTTATGAACAATTTGAATGTTTAACACCAATTATATTTCCTTGGAAGCGAGGTAATACCTTGGTGAATGGCCAGTTGGAAGAATCCAATCAAGTTGTTTATGAAGTGGAAGAGTACGTGCCTAATGTCAGTAGTGAGGAAATGAAAGAAATTGAGGCATCGCTCATCATCGTTGAGGATGACGAAGTGTGTGCTAGTGATGAAAAGGTCGAAGAAATTGAGACCGCACCACTTCCAGATGTCATGTGTGACTTAAGTGATGTAGAGTCCCAATCTAAGTCTCTTACCATAACGCACACGAATGAATTTGAAAAGGAGACTGGTGAGGATATGATGGTAGACACCCACATAACTTGTGATATCCCACCAGATGATTTATGGGATAAATTTTCACCCATATGGGACATTCAACACACAATCGATCTTGTCCCTATGTTGGTCTTGTCAAGCTTTCCTCCATACCAGGTGAACCCCATAGAAAATACAGAAATGCAGCATCAATTTGATAAACTTCTTGGGGAAGAATTCAATAAGGAAAGTTTGAGTTGGAGTTTTGTTTTGTGCGTCATGCCTGCTCTTTTCACTTCCAAGAACAATGGCATATGGCACACATGTGGGCATATCTTGACCGCCCACAAAGCTTCAATCAAGTGTCAAGCCATCATGCGACGTATTCACGTCATGGTAGATATGATGACCATAGTCCTTATCCCGTATCTTGGTGACATTTTGGATATAATGGCTGATGCCAAGATCTGCTTAAGACTTGGTATTACTAGTGTTTGTTCTCAAGTGTTGGGATACCTGAAAATCATCCTTGTTTATAATACTTATAATGAGAAATTATGTGTCACCCATGGGAAGTGTCCTTTTGTTTTAGTTTTTCAAATTCTAGGTCATAGGATTGTTTATTTCCATAGGAGTGTTTATTTCCAGTTCGTTGATTTTTCAGAGCGTCCTTTAGTTTCACCCATGTCTGTTATCCAAAAGTCTTCAGAGTCAGCCGATGCATTCGCATGCTATATTCATGATTTGCATACACATATTAAACAGCGGATAAATAAGAGCAATGATGATTATAAACTCTCAGCTGATTCTCATCGTAGATTGCAAGAATTTCAGGAAGGAGACTGTAATGGTGAAGATAAGGCCAGAACGGTTCTCACAGGGTTCTGCTAAGAAATTACAAACACGTAGTGCTAGACCATTCAAAATATTGCAGAAAATTGTGTCTAGCGTGTATCGGATCGACCTTCCATCTGAAATGGGCATTAACCCAACTTTTATTGTGGAAGATCTAGTCCGTTCCCACCATCCCATTGTTGATCCATCGTCCCTTTCATGGCCTTGTTCTGATTTTGCTACACAACTCCTTCCACCCCTTCCTCCACCCATTACCCATAAAGAAGAAATTGAGGAGATCTTGGGTGAAGAGATCATTTTTATGAGAGGCGGAGGTTTCCAAAGATACTTTGTCAAATGGAGGAACAAGCCACCGTCAGAATCTACATGGTTGATAGAAGTGGAGTTACAGAGCGTTAATCCAGATTTACTAGAGCGCCACAAGAGTTTTAACTCGCCGGAGTCGAGTTCTTCTCAGACGAGGAGAATGATGCGGAACAAAAGCATTCAAGGTGTACCAACGAAGAAAGCTCCAACCACAAGTACCATCCTTGTGGATAGGCGACTACTGAAGAGTTGAAGACCCTTCATATGTGGTTGAACACGTAGAAGACCCCATTCAGGGAAGACACGTGTGAAGGATGAACGGAGAAAAGGCCGAACAACTGAAGAATTCGGGCGCCCGACCACTGCCTTCGGGCGCCCAAACTTGGTCTGCCGGTTGCTCGAATCTCTCTGGAGGTTTTCGGACGACTTCGGGCGGGACCTCGGGCGCCCGACCGAGCGCCCGAACTTTCCCGCACTTATGTTATTTGCGCGTTTTTACTTAAACTTTGAGGGTAGTTTAGTCTTTTTACTTATTTTTAGTGTTTATTTAAGAAGGCTAAGCCCTAAACTCGAATTTAGTTGTTGATTAATGAAAAAGAGCAAACCTTTGGTTGCCTCCTTCCTCTTCTCTCTCTCTCTCATGGTGATGCTTCTTCCTCTTCCCTGAATCTCTTTTCCTCTAACTGCTTCTTATGCCCCTCTAACTTTCTTCCAGGTAAATCTATCCCTTCTAATTTAATTGTTTCGAATCCCACAATCCCCAAATTCTGATTTAATCCTAAAACCCTAATTTTCAGAATTTCAAATCCCTAATCCAAAATCTCCTGATTTTCTGGATTGGAGATTCCTTTTGATTGATTGGGTTATGGCCATGCAAGATCGGGAGGTTCCATCCCTCGCCGGATCCAACCATAGTGATAACTGAATCCCATACTTCATGGTTGTGATGAATGGCCCGCTCCATTGCATGTTTCCTTATGATTTTCTTAGTTCATGATGATGATTGCTAGATTTTATATTGTTATTGCTGTTTAATTCCGCTGGATTATATGAGTTCTTAAGCACAAGGTGTCCCGTAGCGGTATCGGTGGGCGTAACGGTGCCCACTGTTTCCGATACGGATACGGGTCGTATCGGCCGATACGGCCTTGTATAGGCCGATACACCCCCCGTAACGGTCCAAATTTTTTTTTTTTTTGCCAAAAAATTCTAAAAAAATATGGATTAAATCCAGAAAATTCCAAACATCCCAAATATGCATTCATTTATAATTTTGAACATGTTTATGGTGGTGAAGCAGTCTACTCTTTGGTGAGAAAGCTGTATCGGGCTGTCTGATGAATTTATGAAGCTGATAACCTGGAATTAACTGCAAAACTATAAATTCAAATTTCTAACTGTCTATTATAAGTAACACATATTATCCAACCTTTAAACCAGAATTTTTTTTTGAAAAAAATGAATTCCCTAATTTTTAAAATTATTCCGAAATTAATCTAAAATTGATGCAACTATTGTTTAAATTGATTCCATAATATATACAAATGTAACAAGACATTAATGTAAACACAACCAATGCATTGACAAAGTAAAACAAGCAAAAGAGTTGAGAAATATTCTAGTTTTGACTGAATGAGTATCCTCCAATGCAGTTTTGACTATTGAACTTCAATGCAATGCAAGCTATCCTATATGACCTAGATCTATATGAGGATTCAATAAAATCTAGAAAATAACTAACTGGACTCAACAAACTATGACCCCTACGCAGAGTTGGAACGCGGGTCGAGCTGCCAGTCCAACAAACTATGACCCCTATGCACATCAAAGATGTCTGATCAGTCATTTTTTTTTCTACAAAATGGGGACTCTTGTGTGTCTAACCAATATAGTAAAATAGGCCGATCTGCAAACACTTGTTTTTAGCAAAAGAATAGATTAGAAAAGAAATGGGAGAAGAAAAGTGTGAAAAAATAAAAAAAACATTAGATTTATATATATAAAAAAAAAAATCCGTTTTCCGACCGTTACGGGGGGCATAACGGCCGTAATGGCGGTTTTGGGGCGTAACGGCCGTTACGGGCCAAAAATTTGGGGGTCCCCGTTTTGGACCCCATATCGCGTAACGGCTTCGGCCGTTTCCGTTACGTATCGGCCGATACGGCCAATACGTAACCGTTTTGGCCTACCTTGCTTAAGCATGCATCATATTTAGGGCTGTCCTGCATCACATTTCTTTGGCAACTCTTACAAGGAAAGAAATGGAATTTTTATGTATCTTGCTTGGGATATGTGATGGCAACTGAGGGACTCTATTCCACTCTTGATTCGATCTGGTGCCAAACCTCAGCTTTATCATCTTAGAAACCAAACGATGAGGAGAAAGGGATCTGCTGGTGATTCAGAACACCCATATGGGTCCTTAGAATTCCTTGGAAAGTTACATCTCTTAAGGTATGAGACAGAAAAGAAAAAAGCCTCATGTGCATACCAACTGCTTGTCCTTCTCCACTTGAATGTGTATATCACAGGACTGAAAAGGTTCGTCCACATTTCTTTTGAAATCTTTTATAATGCTTTGAATTCCAGGATCACATGCTGATATAACAGGTGAACTCATTAAGGATGCTTTGTGGCGGAGAATATGCTCAATGTGTGGTTTGAAAGGCCCTCCCATCACCAACTGAACAGTTCAAACGACAAACAGTGTCATAACAAAGATCACAGCATAAAGAAGAGAATAAAACACAATTTTGTAGACTTCATCATACTAATATAAGAAGAAGAGGAAGTCCATGGAACAAAGTAGAAATGGAGCCCAACATTTCCCACAATAGGGACCATATATATTGCTGACACTGCAAAAAACTTTCAGAACTTGCATCCATATACTAATTGTGCACAGAGCATATGTTGAAGGAGAAAAAAAGAACATAATTTGACGACGATGTAAGAAAGCACATAAATGCCAATGAAGATACATGGGTGACAGGTTGCGGCACTTGCATTTAGATAACTTTCCACTGAAAATGCTGGATTTTTCCTGATATTCAAAATTTTTAGTGTTTAAGTATTTGCTATGTCAAATGTATGTCCCTATGTCATTTCAACTCACCCCAGATTGGGAAACATTCAGCAAGGCAAGGCAGCATCCTTGACATAACATCCAATAAATATCGCATCAGCTGGCATTTGTCAGTTCTTTTCCCCGGCAATATGACATAGTTTTCTGTGTATTGTCAATTAGACACTAAAGCAGTGAGAATTTGCGCCCTTACAGCCAATACTTCAGTTTATATAGCTGGTCATCAATGCAGTGGTACTTATATTTTGAACTGTGCAGGGTATGATTGCTATAGCATCTGATTTAGTATGTGCCACATGTACCAAAGGATGGACATTTGGAAGGTCTCTGATATCATGGTTTTATGGATTAAATAGTAACGGAATGATTGGGAATAATAAGTGTCAATGTTGGTGTATTGTGGGCCTTACAGCTATATGGTCCATCAGATCTGTGTGTGTATGCAGGCCCCACTTTTGTATTCTTTATGGCAAGACCAACAGTATACATGGCTGTATGGTGCTAGTGGTAGTAGTTGCCATTATGAAAATTTTACTAATAAAAGCAAGGGGGGTGGGGACATGTGATACTTGAGCCACACTTTCCCTTCTCTTTCACTCTCTTTCCTCTCTTTTCCCCCTGTTCTCTTCTCTTCATTATGCCATGATTTCTACAACAAGCTCCATCATTATGCAATTAAGAGCTAGTTTCTTCTCTTTTCTTTCTTTTCTTTTTTTTTTTGATGATTTGTTTAGTTATTTACAACTCTTATTCACAATTTATAGACAGAAAGTATGTGAATGTTCAAGTAAATATGCAAAATAAATGAGCAGCGAGAAGTACACAACTGGGCGCCCATGTTTGATGATTCCCGACTTTGCCATTGCAATGCTTTCTAAGGAACCTCCCAGCGCAGCCAAATGTTCCTCACCTATGGTCGTAATAACTGCGGCAGCAAGTTCAGTGCTACGTAAGACATTTGTTGCATCTCGTGCTCCCCCCAAGCCAGCCTGTCACACAGAAACTAGGTCATATATCGGTTCAATTATCAGCACTGGCAATGTTGATTCTGTAGTTCAAGTCCCAAAGATATAAGAAATAGATTTATAACTAGTGTTTTAAATAGCTACGCTATGTAGCGTGTAGCTTACGCTACGTAGCGTAGCTTAGCCTAAACACTACGTAGCTCATGAAAATAGCTTAAGTTGCATGTAGCCTACACAGCATGATTGATTTGGATACGCTCCACACTTCATAGACTACGCTACATGCTACATAGCTTACATTACAAGTCATTCTTCACTATAACATTAAAATCAATAATGTTTTTAATGATTTGTTACGTTTTTCTTTTCAATGAAAATTCATTAGTCTTTTTAATTCTTTTAGTAAAATAATATAAGAAATCGTTTTAAATCAGTTTTGTTGCTCTTTCTTCACTTTTATACTTAATCATTACCCCTTGCTATTACTTTAGGTTGCATTTGGTTGCACCAAATATCATGAAATTTTGTTAAATTTTATTATTAATCATCTAATTTGGTGCAACCAAGTGCAACCTTGATAAAACAATCTAAGTAGTATGTAGCTTACGCCTCACGCTTCAGAGGAGTGAAGGCTACGCTACACGCTATTTGCTATTTAAAACACTGATTTATACTTGATGCACACGAAGAAGTGACATTGTGCAGGGAGAGGTCATCTAACAAAGTGCCCAACCAAGAAAAAATCTCGTTTCACAAGAACACGGCAGTCAAACATCAACTAAGTACTCACCTCAATGACTGCAATATCCACAGTCTCTTGAGCGAATAGAGAAAATGCCAGAGCAGTGAGGACCTGAAAATTTCACTATCAGGAAATGCTGACCAAGAACCAGCTAAGAAAGCATACTGTGAATGAAATATCAGAGGGAGCAGAAACGTACTATGTAATCAAGCAAACGAGGAGAATATCATGGCCTAACTGATAGATTGTAAAAGGAAAATGTCCAGATCACATCGATTATCCAATCATGAAGCCAAGTAGAAAGCATGCAGGTTGAGTAAATAGTGAGTAACATGCAAAGGGCAAAGAGTCAATATGCGATCAGGCTAACATGCAACATGCATGCTAATGACATGAAGGAACTATGACCCAGTATGAATTATAATCCTTATTGCCATGCGAGTTTATGTGGGGTCCAATTGGGTGGTACGCCTATCATCACAGTGGATCATTGGATAGGAGGTTTCCACCAAGGATGTCACATGGCCCCAATAACACCCTGAGCTAGGGCTGTCAATGGGCTGGGCCTAAAGTTGTCTACAGTGTGGATTTTGAACTGATCAGGCCGGGCCTGAGGGCTACATGACAATTTATACAATTACTGTCCAGTTTCCATGACCTTAATTCTTTGGAAATGGTGATCAAAATATATTAAGCAAAAGGGGGACGAAAGAATCCTCAATAGATAAGAAAGGCTGCTTTGCCTGTGACAAGGCGAAAGACGAAGCAACTGAGAAATCACTATCCACTGCCAAGTTAAATGAAGTGTTTAACCTGCTAGCTAGGGCAATAATTTCTTGGAGCAAAGGATACAAAAAGGAGGGAGAGGGGGCTTCTTTGTGGGCCCAGATGATAATCTCTTCTGAAAATCCCTCAATTCTGATTAGCTTCTCCCTAAGCTGCGGCTGGATCATGCATGCTCAAAGACTCTTTAAGTGCTGTTGCCATTGTTGGTAAACCTGGGATGCTTTGGAAAGGCTCCGAGTATACCTGGACTATCCTCCCACTGTCATCAATGAGAGCGCCGCCTATACCGGCCAGGTTTTGCATCACTCTTGAAGTGGCCTTGGATTTAAGTCTCCATTCCACTTTTGAAGCTGGACCAGGCAAACCACCCTGTTGATTTTCATTTCTCGGCAACTTGCTCCCCAAAATTTGAAGCCACCGACTGTTCAGATCATCGATTGAAACTTCAGATACTTTATTGTGGGTCAGGACTCAAATGAATATGCTTTCTTTAGCTTGTTCTGTCACCAAGAGAGGCTGATCTTCCTCACCCTAAAAAATTCTTCTATTGAGCTCCAACCAAATCTCCCAACGAACTGCAAGCAGAAGTACCTTCTGAAGGATTGTTCCTTTTGAATGGAAAAGGTAACTGCCCCAGCTTTCCAAAACCTCCAGTACCTCTTTTCCAAGAGTCCAAGTAATGCTAAACATGCTACCAAAACCTCCAATACCCCTTTTCTAAGAGTCCAAGTAAGGCCAAACATTCTAAAGAAATGGGACCATAACTCCCAGACAAAAGGACAATGCAGGAGTCCAAGTTTTGCATAACCTTAATTGCATGGCTGTGATTATCTAGTGATGGTTATTTCTAGGTCACGTGCAATCTACAATGGACTCCTCTTATTCAATGGTCTTCATTGATCTTAGATGGGATCAACTGGCCCCACATAGGAATGCACACCAACAGAAGGTATGAAGAATTTACTGGATCATAGACCCAACATGCAATGTTGGATTCAAGATTAGAGTTTAACAGACTAAGAAAGCATTGCCTCATGTAGAATTAGGTTTTACCATTAAGAGAGAAGATACAAAAGTGCACCAATAGACAAACATAAACAGATTGTAAGAAACGAATTTGCTTACACAAAATATGGATATAATATTTTACATAGAAAAATGTCCATGGCAGCAGTCACCAAGCACAGTGAACAAGAGGATAAATTCAGTTGGCAGATTCAGTGTTCTCATGCCTTCCTAACAGTAGATGCATAAAGCAGCTTTCAACTTTCCAATAATATTGCAGCAAAGCACCAATTAGTTGGCACAAATGTTATATTCCATTTTTTTAACTCCCCCCCAAAAAGTAAGATATTGTTCACCAACTTGTTTTGAAGCTCTGGATTTATTTGTTACAATTTGACTTAATAAGACCCCATGTCTGATAGAGAAAAGATATGTTATTTCGTCATATACAGATATATGGTTTCCCAAAGTCTTGTATCCATATCCAACAACATAAGTTATATACCAGTGGTCAGTGTACAAACTGGCATATGTCACAACATGGAGAACTCGAGGTGGAAAGAAAGCAGGGAAGATTTTGTATCGTCAATATAAAACTTTGAAGCTCGCTCGCATTCTCAAAAAGGAAATTAATGTAGCTTTGTCATTCACAGGATCAGTACCTCGAAATGACTGAGAGCTCCATTTTCCAGTTCAATTGATTGGTCAAGAATTTCCTTAACAAGGAGGAAATGACTGTTCAATGCTTCAGCTGACACAGCATCTCCACTTCTTCCCACAGAAATGCGCTCTCTGATAGACCAAAGATGTGGGCTGCATGCATAAAATAAAACCAGTGAATTTGAATCAAACATGATGTAGCAAATTAAGTAGAGGAATATTAGTAATTGATCAAGAAATCATCGATTGGAGACGTGAAATTGGAGGGCATTTTCTTTTCCCTTTCTTCTAAGACAGGATAGCTGTAGAAATATTTCAATACATTCTAAACCAAAGAAATGGATATCCAATTCTCGCAACCCAATATCAAATATATTAATCAACACAGTAGATAACAACAAAGGCAGAAAGTCATTCCCAAGCTAATAAAAGAAATCAGAAAGCTAGAAAAACCAGATAACAGAAAAAAGTAAACAGATGTATCAAACTGATATAGGCAGTATCTATCAAGCCCCTAGATGCAAATGAACTACCTATTTCTAGGCATTTTCTAATCAGTTACTTGAATTACTGAGAGCAGTTACTGATGGAAAGATTGGGATCAAGGACATAATCACTATGTTCACTTGGGAACACTGCAGAACTCCAAAAACTTACCAAGTTGCCAAATCAAATTCAAAATTTGGCACCTTTTGGACAATTCTATCACAGCAATTTACTGGATGCCCAAGGAAGCCACCCACATCACTTAATACACACTAGTTAGAACATGGAAGAATCACTCTGAACTTATTAAAAAACTAACAAGTGAACCAATAAAATAAAAAAGAAATTATACAGATCTATCACATGCCTGACCAGATTTTTCTGGGATCTGTCAGACGGTCTGACCCGACGGGTGGGTTTTTTTTATTTAGGCATTTTTTTTTTCTTTCTTAGGCACTTTAGTGCACTTTTCTCTTTCATGGCTTATATATACTTAATGAGAAACCCTATTTCATTAATGAAAGTTTATGAATTTTGAGAGAAACCCTCTTCCAGTAATTGGAGCCCCTTTTGGTGCGATGCTAACGGTGTGATGCCAAATATCTCCTCTCTATCTATTTTCTCTTCTTCTTCTCTTCAAATACAGGTAAGTTGATTGTGTTTTCCATTCGATTAAAAGATATTTTGAATTTTCTTTGAATCCAAACCAAGAAACCCTCATGCCCTTGATCCGTTTTCATTCGGAGCCCCCCCCCCTATTAACTTTTCCCCAAAACCCTTACTTTTCCTATCCGTTTTCATCAAACCTAGCATAATCCTACGCCGATTTTCAAATCCAACCACCCCATCACATCCAAATTCGAATTTTCCCTTTTATAGCCTTAAAACTATAAATCCCCAATTTCCAAATTACCCAATCCCTAACCCTGATCCTAATCCATATCAATCCCTAACCTCAGCCCTATCCTAGGAACCCTAGAGTCCCCATCCTTGAAATTTAAGATTAACCTTATGCTCAGATATGGAAGTTCACCTTCCATAGGTCCTGGCCTTTGAGATTTTAAAGTTCATTTACTATTTGCTTGTAGTTTATGGTTATGGAACATGATTTATTGCTTATTTGGATTTATGCACTTGTGATTTGAGTAGATTTAATTTAATTATTCATTGTTCTACAATTCTACTTTTAAGTTCATTCCGCATCATATTGATAGGCCCATTGTTCTATGTCAAAATTGATCAACAGTCCACATTCTACATACATGTCTAGTCCACAACCAGATGCCAAGACATGCCTGATTAATGGGCCATGCTACATACTTGTGGGGCCAACCTAGCAAACGGCCTAGATATTGCATAGATGTGCCACAGTGGCACTTATGGGATATTATGATTTGCGAGTATAGGAATGGAAAATGGCTGTTAAGATGTGTAACTTTCAAATAACCATATCGTCATTATCATAGTCTTGTCCCAGCAATCTGGGGTCAGTTTTTCAAATAACCATCTATGGTGAAGAATTTATTTATTTTTTGAAAGGTAACACTGCCAGGAATTGAACCCTGGATCACTCACACACACTGCACTGTCTCTACTTTCTCATCTAACAAGTGGGAGACCATGGGGAAGAATTTATCTTAAAGATTCTTCAAAAGATAAATAGTTACTAGACTATACCTTGTGTAACAACCTACAGAATACCCTTCTTCCCGTAGAATGTTAGAGAGGAATGCTGCGGTTGATCCTTTTCCTTTAGTGCCAGCAATGTGCACAGCCTACAAATACTCTCACACTGGTGAGGTGCATGGATTTATATTTCCTAAAAATAAGCCATACAAAACTTAAATGTAAAACATTACCAAATACCAAAGTTTTGAAGAGAAAACAATGCCAATCCAGTTAAGCGATTCAACATGAGCAAAAACTATTCCAAACTAGACAAAAAGAGAAAAAGAAGAAAAGGCCATAAGTACAAGTCTGTACTAATAGCTGGCTTATTGAACCTGTCTGGATCATGCCATGATCTAAAAAGTCGGTTCCTTGACTCAGTTCTAAGCTGAATCACTTGGCTTTGCCAGAAATCAGCACGGCACAGCTTTTTCACCCATAAATCCTATTTTGTTTTTTATTTTATTAACTGTGAATCAATCTACAGGGCCACCGGCCAAGTGCCCCAACTCCGGACTCAAGGATGCCAAACAAGTTCTTGACTCGAGCATAATATAACTTCTCTGAAGATTAATAGGATCAGAATGAATATTTTCTATTTTCATAATTCTAGCATTTTGGCATACTGAGCTGAATAAACTGTGAAATCTTTCAATCTATCTGCCTCATCTTTCTTGTTTGCATTTCAAGTATAAAGTTTGGAGGGGCCAACAGTACGAGAGTATGCTACTAGTTAGTGAAGCAGTAGCAGCAACACTGCACAAAAACCTCAACTACAGAGTAACTTGTCAATACTCTGCATTATGATTGATAATATCACCATTTTCCGTCATCTAGTGCTGCTCCCACTTAGTCAAAGCTTGAAATCTCATGCAGTGGGGGGCTAGATTCAAGTGGTGACTCACCCACCATAAAAATCATATGCATGCATGAAAATCCAGATCCTCCAATCCATGGGCCCCAATGTGTATGGAACATAGCCAGAAAGCAATTTAGACTGCTGAGTTAGGACATTTCACCATTTTATTTTTAACCATCCACTTGATAGATACTAATCGGATGGTTAGGATTGTCTGATCAGTATAACTTTTAGGGAATGCTCCATCCACAGTGGGGCCCTGACTTTAATACAACAGGATGCCACACATGTACAACTCTTGTGAATAACTGTCCACCATTTCGAAAATGTGGTCAACTATAAATGTAGTCCTGTCCATTCCATAACACATGAACCAAACCATTCATGTCACATGGAGGAGCAGGAGCTGTGAAAGTGAAACCAATGCCACCTCCAAACACGACCACCCAGCACCTGTGTGGGTCATCCAAACCATGTAGGCAGCCCTCATCAGGCGAGGGGATACATTTACAGAAACAATGGGTGGTTTCAAACAAACTCCCATAGTCTACAGAGAACAAACACCGTGGCCCCACCTCATGAGTGGCTGGCCGGGCGTGTCATTCGTGCCAGGTCATCAACACAGTGGGTCCCACCGGATGCATGATGTGAATACCCCGAAAACACACGGTGAGTGTGAATTGTGAAGAGGTGCACAAGGTCCATTGCAGATTTTCAAGATTCGTCTATGTACGTACGTATATATCGTGGAATAATACCTTGAAATTGGAATGAGGGTTTCCGAGACATTCCATCAAACGCCTCATCCGCCCCAAATCGAACCCGTCTTCGGAGTCCGTTCCACCGCCTTTCGGCACGCCCATTCTCTCGTAATTCTTCAGATTCTCCATGTAATCCAAGAAATCCTTCATTTTCGAATCATCGCCATTGTCGTGATTGACCTTCGAATCGGTCGAAAACCCTACTCTCGGAACACCGATTCTCGTCGAGGGCGTCAGCTTGAGTGTCTGCGCTGCCCGATTTCCCAACTGACGGAGGATAACACTATAAGAAGCCATTTCCCGCCCGCGCGATTTTTTTCTGCTTTCCTCATCCATTTTCTCTTCTTTTTACAGGTGTGGCTGGGAGGTTTGAGTTCTCTTTGCCTCCGTCGCGATTCAGCGTCCAGCGTCTGTCGCTTCCCACTGAGGCCACATGCTACGAAGTTCTGATGATTTGAACGGTCCATATTCTCGTTACTATATTGGATATGATGTTAGCCAGTGATCAAGCTTCTTTTTTGGTCTTACCTTTTGATTCTTGGAGTTGAATGTGATCCATTGGAAATTTTATTTTGATTCTTTTAAACGCATATGGACTGCTCTGATCATCGGACAATCAGAATGTGGGCCCAGTGGACGGTGACAAACGGTGAATTCTCAGTCGCGACACGGAGGAAGAACGATCTTAGACTTAGCTTTGCTACGCCCACAGGCGTTTACACGGGAGCTCAGCCCATCTACGCACCAAACCATACGCAATTTGGCACATGTGGAATATCCAAGGTGAACATAAGATGTGATCCACCGTTGAGATGCCTTTGACCAAATCTTGGCTGTCCGTTGATCATTTAACCAACAAGAAAGAAAGAAATGGATGGTCTACAAAAGATTTAGCTAAAATGGAGGCCTCTTTGAAGATGGACGGGCCTGATTTTTCCATTAGGCATCTAACCAATGGGACCCACACAATGGACCGCTTGGATCTCAAACATGTGTGCCACGTTGGCACATGGGGTGGCATGTAGGTGGGTTCTCGTGTACACGCGTGTGGACTTAGCAAAACCTTGGTTTTACAATGTCATGACTAGTCGCGGGTGTGGCCGATCAATCGGTGATCTAAACCGCTGATATGATATGCACCTCCACCATCTAACGGATGCCTTAAAATTCTTCTATAATGGAGATCCTAACTCTTTGGTCAGCCACCCAAAAATAGACGGTCGAGGAGAACATGCAGCAAAGGCCCAGCCACTGTGTGGACAACACTCCAGCGGTCTAGATTACTGTAATATGGGCCCCACTAGTTGGGTTTGAACCCAAGTATGTGTTAAGTGTCATTAGAAGACCTTTAATTCCTCACGTGAAAATGCAAGCAGTTGTGCTCTCTGGTTGAACATGGGCCCAACTTTGGTTCCAGATGATCATCCATTGCAAAATTTCCCCATTGAATATGGACCATTGATCATTTTGATGCTCCACTTTCTCTTCACCATCTACTTAGAGGCCAATAATGGAACGGCTGATATAGTCTTATTGCCTTGATTTTTTAAGCTACTATTCGCTCATGGTGAGACCCTACATCGCTTGTTCCACTTAGGCTAGGCAATGGGTCCAAGTCAGCCCAAGCCCAACCCATTTAATAAATGGGTAAAAATCCAGGATCTGCGACTATCCAGTGACCCCATCTGACCCACGTGAAATTTTTGGAACCCGACCCGACCTAACCCATTTAATTGTAACCGGCCAGCTGTAGCCTCTGACCTACCTGCGACCTGACCCAGCATGAGCCCATGGGTCAACCTGACCATTGCCATCCCTAGTTCCAATTTCCAAAAACCAATAGAGGAGACATATTGCCATTATTGAATTTTTGTGCAGTTCAACATCTGAATTTGTGGGGCCCACCCCGGTGATCCCAGCAATTTATCTGGTCAGTGGGGCCATGGTGGATGGGACATGCACCAACTCCACTCCATCCGAGCTGCAGGTTCTTTCTCTACCATCATCTTGTGGTTGAGGGTGGATGACAGTGTATATTTGAATAGTATATGGCTATGATGAGATGTGTTTTGCCTGTCTTGTACATGGAGACCTTCTTTATTTATACCCTTGTCCATCTCTGTTTTTTATTAAATAAGATACAGCCTTTTAACATCACCAATTTAATTTAATACACAAAAGTTTGGGTTTTCACTTTGTACAAGTGGGATCCACCATTCATAGATCCATGGACCAAAAGTTCTCCGATTGGAAGAATCCTGACCCTTCAATAGAAGACCAACAAATGGACAGGGTTAAGAAAGTAAGTTCATTAAGGCCAAATTTTGTGTAGCTAGGATCCTCCAATATAGGGATTTTTGGTACATGAGAGATCCATGGTGAGGCCAGTCATGTCAAAGGTTTGGATCGCTGAACCATGTGCCCACTTGTACAGACTGGAAACCGATCCAGTGAACAGTACGAACCGTTGACACTTGAGTGAATATGGTTCCTCATGGCTCTTGTTTCTATAAATATCACATGGTGGCTCATGAGATCAATGATCTTGATTCCTTTATACATGCCCAATCTTCTTGTGCTTTTGATGAACCAGAATATGATCAACATGGAAAGAATCCCCTTAGCTGGAAATCATCATTATTTAGTCCAAGCTGAGTTAGAAGATGCTTTTCCAAAATCTTGTTTTTCAGTCACTTTGTAATTTGTATGGACAATGAGATTTCAGATTGGTGATATTTTTATATATGAAGAGCTGTGGTGGAGAGGGGACTAAATCTAAATGAACCGTTCGGATCATCAAATGGGCATGCAGATCAGGCTGCGTATTAGCAGAAAACTAACTAGTGCAGTGAAGATTGCACACTTGATGAATCAAGCATGCTCGATCCGGTGTCATTGTTCCTTCCCAAAGTCAGGCGGATGGCTAAAAACAAAGAATTATGTCAATTCGGCACTTAGAAAATTATCATTTCCTCTGTTCATGTGAATGTTTTGGACTCTTACATGAGTCCTGTGTGACTTATCCAAGTTGACTCCGATTCAACTTGAAATGGTCGCTCATATCCTCCTCAACTGAGTCACGACTCAACTCAGAACCGAACAACTTGGACAGAGCCACTGAATCTTAAAATCATGCTCTCGATTGGGTTACTCACCAAAATTTAGTTAATAGACATTTTAATATAAAAAAATCAACTTACAACTTAATTAATAATAATCATAGTGAGATGCTCCAAGCCTCCAATGCTCTGAGCATTCCTAGTACTCCTTAGTTGCAATTGGAGAACTGACCATTAAGTTCAAAAAAAAGTTCCATGGGTAATCATGAAACATCACACTGATTGGATGAACCAATTAATTTTTTTTTATTTGGCATCATTTTTTCCTACCTATCTTCTTTCCAAGCAGTGGATGGGATGACTAGGGTTTCCTAACAAAAATGATTCTTAAGAATCATTAGCAATCCACTAACAAAAAGACAAATTAATTTATTGTTTGGACCTATTTCTGTATAACTAATCATGATCTTCAATATTAAAAACTATTGATAAGATGCTTAACATTATAGCATATCGGTGTGATGTTTACATGGTAGCCTATGACATGTGTAGTCTAGATCAATGGATTGGACTGTCCAAATGTCACACTAGAATTTACAAGTGTTCTAAGAGCACGGGAGCATTTCTTATAATAATTGTAGACATCCCACCCACATCGTCTAAGTCTATATATGTTTATCCAAGTTAATGATAGTCTGACCCCAAACTGCTAGAAGCCCTAATCCCAACCATCCAAACACTAAATTAAGCAAAATTGGCTAATTGGTAGAAGCAGAGACCAAAATCAAAATCCACTCCCAACGTTTCTCCATTGGAAGCTATTAGACATTCTCACAATCAGCATACAATCAATGAGGAATTAGAATTTGGTCAAAGATGAGTGGTAAAAATTGAATTTTGGCATCTTAATGATGATGTAGTTATGACATTATTTTTTTAGTTTTCCGAATTTTTTACCATCTCCTATTATCATAAATCATTCTTTAAATATTTTATTAAAAAAATCTTAATCAAAATAATTTATTTTACATTTTTATCCATAAACTTCACTCAAGCTACCAAACTAATTACCCTAACTACTAATAAGAAGATGCCACATGTCCACGACCTTCCAAGAAGTAAACATAATAAGCCATATGGTATTTTATCTATCACCGACTCACTAATAACCAAAATGTCATAAGCCTCACTTATAAATAACCTTCACCTCTCTCATTTTCAAGACAAACACCAATAAATTCTAGTGAAAAACCCTTGGAGAAAAGAACAAAATGTTTCATAGACCATTTTATATACCGAAGTTTTAAATATTAGGTGAAGAAGTCCTATAGAAAATGATGAAATATTTTCCTCCATCTAAGATATAACCTCCCACAAGCTCTGTCTAAGAATGCCTGAAGAGTTGAACACAAAACAAAATGCTCCAATCATCTTCACTAATCGAGGAGTACTAGGGTTCTTCTTTCTCCGCTCATATCTCTGATTAGGGTATGTTATTTTGTGATTGAAAATTTTACAAAATAAAACAAAAAATTTAAGAGCTGAGGTCATCTTCTCCCTAGGAGTATTGAAGTTCTTTCCTCTTCACTTACATCTCTAAGCTCTCAGTTAATCCAAATGGTTTATTTACCGGCTAATCCAAATGGTTCATTTACATTTCATTTATTGAGTTATTACATTTCATTTTCATTCACCCTCTCTGCTTTTGATTTAGTTTATTTCTTGGTTTATTTATTTACTTTTTTCTAAGCAATAATTCAAAATGCTATGAACTAAAGATTGTATGATCATCAATAATCAAATTGACTTGTAACTAGATAATTACAAAAAATGCCCCAGTCCAATTGAACTGTTACCAACATTAAAAAAGAAGGTGCTTTTCAGGGTATCCACCATTCACGATGGGCCCACCACAAGGACCATATCAATCACTTGTGTAAAATCCACGCACCCATTTCATCATTTTCTTCATCAATGACTTTATTTCCTTACAATCCTTGAAACAAAGAGGCTGTGTATTAAAAAAATGAAAGAAAACATATGGCCATATGAGAAAGTCAAGCAATAAACAAACTGGTCATTTAATTGATGTCTCATTGGATCAGCCATGTCCCATTACGATCCCTATTAGACAATCTAAACCATCCAATTCATCCAAGTGGGGGGTTGTAAATGAGCAATTTTAGCTAATGCCCCACATCAAATAGTTCCCAATAAAAAGTTAGGATCATCAAACAAGAGACCTTTTCAAGGTTTCCACTATTTGTTAAAGTAGATTAAGCTAATCTCAATAGTTAGGTTAATCTCATTTAATTTAGATTACAAAGATTTTATCTTATCTATTTAATTAGGTACTCTTTCTTCTATCTTGAGTTTCTTCGATAGACTACTAGCATAAGCTTTCACAATGTAGTGTCTAAAGTTAACATGGTATCAAAGCTATGATAGAAGGAAGGCCGGCTTATTCAAAATTTTAGCTTATTGCGGGCCTTAGTTAAAAGACTTGGTGGCTCGAACTGACTCGCTCCACTGGGATTTCAATTGTTGAACCAGAACACCTACCAAGTCTAAGTCGACTCATCCATGGAGCATGAATCTCGGATGAGTCTTAAATTCATGATCAAAGCTGTAACGATGGGCCCACCATATGGACCATATCAATCACCTTTTGAAATTCATGCACCCATTTCTTCATCTTCTTCATTTTAATTTCCATCCAATAAGGAACAAGAAAGAGGTGGTGTGAGAAAGAAACGAAATGAAACATATCCATGCAAAAGAAAATTAAGCCATGTATGTACAAAAGCAAGTGCTAGATCTGACCCATTTTTTCATTTTTCTTCTATTTCTTCCAAAAAGCCAAATAGCTGCATACCCCATGAAAGCCCACCTGCATCTTCTTCAACCTCCCTTTTTTCCTCTCTCCAACAACGTTCCGTTTCCTCGAGCTCATCCCCATCAACCCACTCAAGATGACCACCTTGCTGGGCCCCACCTCGCCTCTCGACGATACCTGATCAGAGCCGTCGGAGAAACATCCGATCAGTCTCCCTGATCCACTAGCAAAGGCCATCAGCTTCCGATCGATGAGGTGAGACAGAGACGCCAGTTCGAAGGAGTCGTACAAAGGGCTGCCACAGTCCCAAAGATTAACGGTTTCGCCATCTTCTCTCTCCTCAACTGGCTTCATCTGGGCCTGGGCCTGAAATTTTTAATGGGTTTTTAAGAGCCCATGTGAGCTTTCCTTTCCGTACCCCCTATGTAATATAGAGGGCAGACAGGCAACGAGTTTTCATTTTGTAATTTCGTGGAGGAGTTGGTTTTGTCTATGTCGGGACGAAGGATCCACAGTGTCCGTCGCGTCCACTGGGGCCCACAGGAAGGGAACGTACATTTTGTTAAATGAGGAAAATCAGGATGAACGGATGATTTTCATCCTCATATCTGGAGATGAATTAGAGCAGTGGAAATAAAGTTTTCAATGGATCTTTGTTGTGACCATAGTAAAAATGGGTCAAAAACTTAAATGGACGGTTCAAATAATCAGAACATGTTAGCAAGTGGCCCCTCAGTGGTTGCTGATTCATGCTGGATTTAGTGTTGCGACAGAGTTGTATGTTGTGGGGTACCTCATCCGATGGAAAGGTTGGATGTTGTGCATAAATCTCGTGGGCCCCACATCAGCGCGGTTCCACCATTCATAGATACTACCTACGAAAAATGGATGTCTTGTGTCCTAAAATGACAGAGACCTTCCGTGTCATTTCCAATTAAACTAAGATGTTGAGAAAAAAATTTCTATCCTCACCTGCCCCGCACCCACCTCGGTGGTGTGTGCTATTGGAAAAGCTCTGTGGGCTCCACTATGATGTATATATTTTATCCACGGGCCCATCCATTTTTTCAGATCATTTTAGGGCATCAGCCCAATCATAAGCATGTCCAAATCTCATGTGGATCACACCATAGGAAAGAGTGTTGATTGATCAATGCCCACCATTGCATAGCCCAATAATAAGTATATCCAAATCTCAGGTAGACCACACCATAGGAAAAAGTGTTGATTGAACGCCCATCTGATATTTGGTTTTTCCTTTACTCCTGTCTTCCTCTTATCTTTGTGACCTAATTAATAGGTTGGTGGCAAATCAACATTACTGTTGGCCTTAAGAAAATTTTAATGGTGGGCATTCAACCACCACTTACAAAGTAACATTATAAAGGACTGTAAATCCTAATTCAAGTTGTCAAATTGTCCGTATTTTTAATGCATGGCTGAGTAGGGCTGAAATCAACCTCAGATTAAATCAAACAAGCAACAAAGTTAAAAAAAATAATAATAATAATAATAAAATAAAAACATGAGGTTTTTGACATAGAAAATTCTTTTAAGAAAAAATCATGACACAAAGAGATTGATGACCAAAAATCCATGAATATCTGTGCTCGGCTCTCCTCTTGTTTCCTCTTTTTGTACTAATTATAATTACAAAAGTATTTATATACTCTCATAAAAGATTAGGAAACAATTTCAAACATATTTCTATCAGTTGGACCGACAGCATGGAACAAAGTTGAATTCGAAGATATACTTATCTTGTCCGTTCAACTTGCAAAGCCACAGCCCAACTGATAGGGACTTTTTCTGCATTATGATTAAAAGCACTCAATCTACGATAACAAAGTTATCAAACCATCTACGCATGTGGACCCAATGTCGACCCCCACACACATAGGAGACGCTGAATCGCGCGAGAAGTCTCAATCAAAATAGGTGGGTTTGTTTATAACAACTGACACAATTGGTAGATAACATCACCAGGTCAACCTTACTGGAAAACTAACGTGCCCCACCATCATGTGACCTCAGAGACTTTTCCAGGGGTTTTTAAGTCACACGTGGCACACGGTTAATCGTTGACCGCATGGTCCATTCAATCATACCATTCTTTGCAATCTATGGTGAAAAGTGGTGCCAATAAGATGATCCTAACCATCCGATCAGGACCAGTGATCATCTCGATGTATCTGACCAGTAGAACCCGCCATGAATTGCTTTTGATTCAGAAGAACTATCTTGGTTCGATGATGCTAACCATCAGATCCATGACTCATTAGAAGTGGACAGCTGTAACAACGTTCCCACAATTCATAGGGTTAGGATTATCCAATCGGAATGATTATTGCACGAATGGACTGCCAGGATCAACGACTATCAGTTCACTTGTGGATGACACACACTCGCCAGGTCAGCACTTGTGGTGTGTGCGAAGATGGGTGTGGAGAGTAGTTCAGGTGGACTAGAAAGCCTCTTGCTTATGGACGCGGCTTGGGTGGATCCCTAACCGTGGGCCCCACCATGATGTAGTTTCCTTACATCCACGCCGTCCATCCGTTTTGGAAAAACTAATTTTAGGGGATCTTTATAAAAATGAAATAGATCCAAATCTCAGATGTACCATAATACAGGAAACAGTGGTAATCGACCATTAGAAATTTATCGTCGGCCACAAAAGTTTTGAATCAAGCATAAATTTGTGTGGTCTCTTCATCCACGTATTTATGACCCTATCAATAAGTTGGATGGAAAATAAGCATTCCTCTAGCTCACACGAAGTTTTTAATGGTAGGGATTCAATCAAGACTGTTTTATGTGGTATGGTCCACCTAAGATTGGATATGCTTCATTTTTTGGATCATACCCTAAAATGAGATGTAAAAATGGATGTACAGTGTGGATTTAAGTAACATACATCAAAGTGGGCCCCACAGTTAAGGATCCACCGACATCGGTGTATCCAGGGATCCAGCCAAACCGCGCCCCTTGCCTATGCAGGCACGTCCATCAACTTGATGGGTTGTTGTCATGGTCCGCCTACCATTTTTCATTTGTTTGGTGATAGAAAGATAAATTAAAAAAAAAAAAAAAAGAAGTAATAAAATAGTTAAGTCACCTACCCAGCATCTAGACAAATATCATATGGGTCCTGACGTGCCACGTACATGTGAGTCCCTTTTTTTCTACTATTTTGGATGTCATCAGAACGGTTCATTTAGCATTTGTTATTTCTTAGCAATAATCCAGTGGGCTAATAGTATGGAAATATTCCCATGTACATAGTTGCGTTCTAACACTTTGACAACCGCATCAGTTATCTGGACCGTCCATTAGGTCCAGTCTACTATTCATAGGCTGCCTTGAAAACATTCCACTGATCTTAGGATCCAAACTGTCCTTTCACCGGCATGGGAAAATGGACAGGCAAGATCATTCATAGAAGATATGTCTGGTCACGGATTGTTTAAGACCACCCAATTGCTGTTATGATTGTATATCAAGCTAAAAAAGTATGGACTGGACCTAATGGACGGTCTGGATAGGTTATATGGATTACAGGAAGTCCAGATCCAACTATGTGCATGAGAAGGTTATGGTGCACTTAGTCCAAATATTAGTTTATGAAAAGACCTGATCCGGAGCTGTGCTTAGATTCTTTGCTTCAATGGGAAGAGATTGGATTGTTCTTTTGTCCCAAGGGGAACGAATTCTCAAGGGGAACGAATTCTTAGAGATCAAGAGAGGTTCTATGATAGGGCCCCACCTAGATCACTGAAAATCTCCCTGAAAGTTTTGTAGCCATTGAATCTTTTCCCTTGGCTGAATGTGGACCCTTGCTGTATTTTTACTGGTAAGCTAAACTTCAGCTACAATGCAATGTGTGGGGCCCACTGTGATGTGTGTATGACATTCAATCTTCCATCATGCGTGCCCTCTCATGTTCTCCTTGGATTAGGCTGATGAAAGGCTCGGTTGGGCTAACCACATACAAAATCATCCATGGAGTGGCCCACCTGAGTTCGGAATGGCCGGACTATTGGGTTCGTTCATCCTTGTAGGATGCATAATATGAATGGCTTACATGGTATATAAAGAATAGTATAGGCCCCACACATATAAGGCTTTTAATGGTAGGTGTCACATTCTAGTACTTGTGGTGTGGCCCAACTGAGTTTTCGATCAATCTGATTTTCTGGCACCTAGGAGAACAAGAGGAGAAGCACATGATGGACGGATTGGATGTCCTGCACATAACTGGTGGGACCGGCTTCATGAAAAGTTAGAATTTTCCAATTTGGAAGAATTGGGCCTCCTGAGCCATCCGCGGTGGGGTTCCCCGTCGTAGAAGTTTGGATCGTTGAGTCGTGAGTCGGGTCCTACTTTTACAGACCCGAGCGTTCTCTGCAAACTGACTGGTGGACCCGAGCATTTTGAGGTACCTAAGGTTGAGATTGCATCGGATCATGTCCATTCTGAGGTACCTATCCACTTTTTTCAGATCCGTTTAGGACGTTATCACATATTTTAATTAGATACAAATATCCAGTGGACCATAACACTGGAAAATGTGGTGAATGACCATTAAAAGCTTTTTATAGGCTAGAAAATTTTTGGATCTAGCTGATATTTTTATTTTACTTTCATCTATCCCTTTTTGACATCATCAATGGGTTGGATGGAAAATAAATATTACGGATCTTCTTACGGTGGATCCTGGGAAGTTTTTAATGGTGGGCGTTCAATCAACAATGTTTCCTGTGGTATGGCCCACCTGAGATTTAGATCTTCTTAATGTTTGGTCTCACGTTCTAAAATGGGCTGAAGAAATGGATGGACGGCGTCGATATACAACACATCATCAAGATGACCCCACAGTAACAGATGGAGCGGGTTGCGTCCTGCCCCACCTAGACGAAAATCAGTCCAGGGCCCACCTAGATGTATGGGTTCTATCCATACCGTTCATCCATTTTTTTAGATTATTTTATTCTAGCATCCAAAAAATGAGGTAGATCCAAGGTTTAAGTGGATTACAACAGATGAAGAAGCAGTTATAATGAGGCCCACCGTTGAAGCCTTCCTAGGGTCCATGTTTATTTGCCATCCAAACTGTTCGTAAGGTTACATAGATCTGGATGAAGGGAAGCCAAAAATTTCAACTTAATCCAAAGCTTGTGACCTCCAAGAAGTTTTTAATGGTGGTCGTTCAATCACCACTGTGTGATCCATTTCATCCTTGGATATGCCTCATTTTTGTACTCATTTCCTAAAATGATCTAGAAAAACGTATGAACGGTATGGATAAAAACCATTCATCACAGTGGGCCCCACGGAGACCCTGCCTGGACCGACTCAGTCTAGCTGGGAGTGGGACAGGACGCAATTCACTTTCCCAGGAGCTACGCTGATTCGTTGAGGATAGATGAAGTGTTGACTTTTGCCGCGAATCGCGATTCATGTCTATGTAAGTGGGCCCACCCATGAAATTTGGTGGTAGGTTTGATGATCAAAACTGACCGTTTGGTGGGCCCTACCATGGATGTGTTTGTCCCAAAATCTCACTGATGGGACCGCACTAGCCTCCAAAAGTTTCTTCATTGAATGTGGACTCTTGATTATTCTCTTGGCACTTCCCTTGGAAGGCTGCTAGATGGACAGATGGATCGTGCGACCGATGTGACATGTGTACAGCTGCGGAGCCACAGCAGGACACAAAAGAACGGACCAGATCATCCATAAAAAAGCATCCCTATCATGGATGGGCCCAGATCTCAGGTGAACAGCAAACTTGTCAGAGATCCGGACCACCATTACACTGAATCAGGACAAAAAATAAAGAGAAAAAGTGGGAGTTTCAAAAAATAATCCAACGGTCCAAATTCGACCAACAGGTGTAGCTCACTTGATGAGTGTACCACCTTGATTTTTTGGTCTATGGCATGTTCACAGTGTGCATACCTGATGAATGGACCGGATCTCTGGCACGTATTCCAGTCCCTCATATGAGGACCCCTCATTAAATCAGGAGCATCCAAGAAATTCCAAAATCAAAGAATCCGACCAACAAGCTCTTCTTCTTCTTTTTTTTTTTTTGAACTCCAACGCCTTCCAAATAAAAGAAAGGTCCAAATTCAATGGGCAAGACATGGCCCCAGTGTTGACCGTTAAAAGGTCACGAAATGATGACCCAAAAACATCAGGATCATCTGATCATCAATCAAGAGCCCATGGGTGTCAAATCAAGCTCATCAATACACGTGGCATTCTAGAAGAATAACCAATCGCAAAGACACACATCCAACGGTTCAGATCAAGGTTGAAGGCAATCAAGGCTTGCAACGCGGTGCGCCTGACTAGATTCCTTAGATCTTAATTAATTTTGGTTTATTTTGATCTTTGGGTCCCACAGCAACTCAATGTTTTGCCCTTTGCTTGAAGAGGAATGATTTAGTGGGCCCATGCACCTCATTACATGAGGGATCGTTGGCATCCGCAGCAATAATCTGAGCCGTCTATTTGGTTAGTCTACTCTTCTTCCATTGCAGTGCCGGAATCGCAGCAATTAGATGGTCTAAACGCCCACTTTTGCATGCCACTGGTTGGGCGCTTAAGATTATCCGATCAGTGTGATTTTTTCAAGGCAGCCTATATAGGATGGTTCACAGTACATCCTTTTCTCCAGCTCATTTCAGGACAAGATCCGGCAGATCCAAATCTCATGTGGACCACACAACAGGAAACAGTGGTCAATGTTCATTAAAAACTTTTAGTGGGTTACAGAAGTTTTGTCTCAAGCTGATATTTGTATGGTCCCTTCGTCCAGGTCTTTGTGACCTTATGAATAAGTTGGAGGTAAAATAAACATTCCTGTGACCATTAAGAAGTTTTTAATGCCCCATTCAATCACCACTGTTTCCTTGGGACGTGGTTCACAGGAGATTTGTGACTGCTGCATTTTTGTCACATACAAAGTTGATATAAGAAAAATACTTTAAGGTGTAGAAAAATACATCATGGTGGGGCCCCACAATCTGGGATCCACTGAAGCAGTGTACGAATATATTCCCTGGCCCGGTCTCTTCCAAGAGGTGCAGCTCTTACGGTGAGCCTATTTGTATGGATTCTATACCCACGCAGTTAATCTGTTTTGACATATTAACATGAGCCCAAAAATGAATAGATATATATCTTAGGTGAGCCTTGCTATGGGAAATAGTGATGATTGAATGCCACACCATTAAAAATAAGGGCCTTAGGACCAACTCTACTTTTTCCTAGTTATGCTTATTTGCCACCCTATAAAGGAAACTGTTTCCTTTTTTCATGGCGCACAAGAATTCCGCATGAGAGAAAGTTGGGGCTTAGAGGTTACTTGGGGTGCTGCATCATGTGGACGGTTTAGATTTTAGGCACACATCACGTGGTGTTGTGAAAAAGTGCTCATGAGTTAATGTCAGAACTGTGCTATATATATATATATGGTTAACCTTAAATTTGGATCTGCTTATTTATGGGCTCATGCCCTAAACGGATCTAGCAAAACGGGCAAACGACCTAGATATAGAATACATACATCAAGGTTGTTCCTTCAACTTTCGTGCATTCAAAGGTGCAAATATACTTTTATACTCACAATCTGAGAGATTTCTAATGCATACCAATATTTCATCATTGACTTGAGGGATTTACAACATTGAACTATAGGGCCCACATGCTAGAAACAGTATTCACGTGCATACCATACATTTGTTGACGAGCAGTACCCAATATTTCATCATTGACTTGAAGGATTTACAACATAACACGCACCACATTGATTTTAGGCTAAAAAGTAAATTATTTTTCTTCTTCTTTTCAAATGCCCATCAATGCCATACATGTGGCCATAAGATCCACTGACCAGGATGGTGGCCCAGATGGGCTCTATGTATAATGGGCCACAATCTAAAATTAAAAAGGATTGGACTATCTTTTACGGTCCGATTGATCAGTGGTATCAAGACAATGGAACTAAAAACATTATTACAGAAGAGAAGCCTAATCCCACATTAACCAAATACAGTACTGAAATAGCTCTTCACAGCATTGTTGGATAAGATCTGCAACACCCCGGAGTTGGACGCACCGATGCAGCGGGGGGTCTTGAACTGGCCGACCGCACCCCCGAGGGCCAGGTAGTGATCTAGAATCTTCTGGAAGGTTCCCCTACGGATGAGCCGGAGCTCAAGGGGCCCAATTGCATTTACCTTCCGAGAACTAACGTACCCTGCATCCACGAATGATCGGTCCAAGCAATTGCAGCAATCACTCAAGACAGCATCATTTGCCTCGCCGCTCAACTCCCAGAAGATCACATAGTGGCCGGGGTCCGACGATACATCCACATGGCTTGTGTAGTCAATGACTTCGATCTTTTCTTCTGCTACCAGCTTCATTGCCGCTTCCACTGCTAACTGCAAGTCTTTCTCAGTGTTCTTGTCAATGTTGATGGACAGCAGCAGACTCCTCCGGCACACGAATTGCAGCTCAGGCGTTGAGTTGTGAAAGCCCATTACCTTCACGACATCTCCTAGCCTATATCTGTATAGACCTGCAATTCAACAGCCGAGATTTATTAGAATTTCTTTGAGCACAGTGATGTTGAAAATCAGGAGACCTTGACAAAACGAAAACCATATCGATCGATCAATTGTAAGGATGGAATTCATGTTTCTCGGAGTAAGATTCAGTAGATTTTTTGTTTTGATCCAATCTGATTTTGTACCACATTAGCATGGTGGTTTTCATGATTTTGATGACAGAGGAGCAACACAATTTCATAGAAACAATGCAATTACTAACAATAATTTGAGAAAAAATGACTTTAATTTCTCAGAAAGAGGAATCATATGATATGCACAGTAGCCTCAAGCCTGGAGTTTGTTCAAGTGGGGCCCATGAAAGCAGAAAACTGATTATCCCGGGAATGTTTTATTAGGCTGCAAATATGTTTCTCTTTGAGATTAGTTAGGTAGCTAATTGATTTACTGAACTTTTTTTTAAAGGCAACACTACGAGGATTGAATCCTTGATCACTCATACACACTACACTGTTTAATTTACTGAACTACGGCAGGCTGTAACATAATATAGAAGCACAAATGGGAACTTTCTTTTGCAACTTGCAAACAGCTAACCAAGTAATACAGACGTCAAAATCAAAGCGCTAGGCCCATAAAATAAGCACTATGCCACAGGGTTTGAAAACTTGCATGAAGTGTTTGTAGATGCTTACATGTATGAATCTGTGTGTTTATGCTACGGGGAAGCTTTGATTGAACATGTGATCTCATTGCTGCAGCAATTAGGCTACATTCAAGTAGGACCAGAGGCTCAACTCTAATGCACGCTCGTGTAAATGGAGGTGCAAGTATATGAATTTTTATTAGTGGGGTTAGATGGGTGCGGCATCATGAGCTCGATGCACTAAAACCATAACAATGCAAAAAAGGTCAAGCCATATACATTTAACTATGTATCATATAAAGTATTCATAAGAAGAGAAAGGCGAGTTGAACTCTTGAATTAAGAAATGGGCAATGGCTATCACGGTCGATGTGCTGTCTCCGAGTGAATTGCCTTAGTAAAAAAAGGGACCACCCGCCGTCTATATTTACCACAATACTATATTAAGCTTCCATAGTGTTTAATCTTTACAGCCCACTCCCAACCTACCTTTCTTCCCTATGGTTCTCTTTCTCCTTTTCCAATCCATCTTTCAATAAAGTAAAGGAAAAATAACAAAAAGAAACCCAACCCATGATTTCATCCAAACCATACAGCCATCATGTAATCCAGTGTGGTGATGGTGGTCTCTCAAATCATTTCACCTAACCCTTCTTAGCATCTCCTAGATTGGATCGGTAGACCAGACAAACCTGACGCTTTCTTTATTTAGCTAAATTGTTCTCTAGTGATTAAAAAAGCATTAAACAATCTCATAGAAACTCTCCAAAAGATTAATGAAGTACCAATACACCCATTAGATGAAAAAATTTCCAAACTACCCTTCCAGTTCCTCGTAAAATGACATGAATGCCCTTCAAAAGATGATCCACTTTTCCCATACTTTCCCTTAATTTATATACAAGTTTCAGTAGTATTATGTGCATTCGTAAGTCAAGGTATAGTTAATTATTTCTTGAAACTCGAGAATAATTTAATACTCCATCTAGATACAAGGACTGTCTGTGATTTGCCTCCTTTTATTAGCTTGAGAAGCAAAGGAAAGAAGATGAAATTTCATTTTCTTCCTTTTATACTCTCTTTATTTCACATGTCAGTCATTAAAGTACCAAATTTCTAAGTCCCAAGGACCTCTCATCTGTGACCAGGTAAACACACTGGGTTGGTCGCAAACGAAAGCAAAAAAGGAATATAAAAAGAAAAGGGCTTTGTTGGTCCACAGGTTTGAATGCAGCATACACCAAGGCAAGCAATGAGATTACTCAACAAATAGAAACAAGAAATCATAAGATAAAACAAAGCAATCAATGAACTAAAAACAAAAGGACGCCATCTTCCATTATCTTATAATAGTGGTGGGCACATGAATTATGTAAGATAAAGAAATGTTTAAAGGGAAGAGGCCGGGTTTGCAAGCTTCTCAAATTGTAGTCCGAGAGGGCTGCAGCTGCCCCACCCCCAGGCAGCCAAAAATGTAGGCCACACGAAAAACACAATTAAGTGAAAAGCAGTGAAATGCACAAGGGACGGAGTGTTGGCAGATATCTTCGTCAGGGACTTCCAATGTTTTTCTATTAAGTGAAAAGGCAGTGAAATGACTTTCTTAGAAAGTAGAAGACTCTGCTGACTCCATTAAGTCCCGTACTACATAATTAATAACCAACAAGAAGCTTTTTAGTAAAGCTAAACAAGTGCAGGAAATGAAAAATGGAAAATTCAATAGGAAGGACAATGACTTCTATTTGTAAAGCAGACGGGCATAGACCCAACAAAATCAGAATTTTGAATAGGGCCAGCCCAAAGGCCCAGCCTGACCAGTTCACAATTCAGGCTCGGGTCCGGCCCATTGACAGGCCAATCTATTTGCTCTTTTCAACAGTAAAGATGCAAGTGAATTTCTTGCAAAACTTCCTATTAGGAGGGCAACGCAGCTGCTGATTGGGTCAGATTGTGGGTCACCTGAGCATAACTTGACCTCAAGCAGACACAACCTGCAACTGGGCCCGACCTGAATTCCAACCCGAGGACCTTGACAATATGACCCAACTTGGGTTGGTCAATCGTGTTCAGGTCAACCCAAGCCCAAGCTGCAGCCTGACTTCCTATTGAACTTTTCGAGTTTCTCAGTCTAAACAGAGCTCAAAAGATTACTGGAACATTAAGTGTTTCTGAAAGGGCTGGTGAAGTGCTGCTACAATAGTTTCCACAACTTCAGCAGAGGAGCCCATCAACTTTGAGTTTGGGGTGTCACAGGAAACAGAAACCGCATTAAGGGGTTTCCTGCTCTCCTGTTTTTTCCACCCCGATCAATATTGGGATTAGAACAGGTAGTCCATCTACAATCTCAATAGCCATTTAGGTCGAGGGGATTCTGTTTGCCATCAAAGACAAAGTAACCCCAACCTAGTCCAAGTCATCATAGTGTTCACATGATCCTGTAATAAAAGACATGCAAAGGAAGAGAAGCTGCAATAGGATTTCATACCTGCAAAATTCGTGACAATGATTTCATATTCTTCCCCAACCTTAACTTCTGTAAGACCAACCGGCTCCGATTCCATATAGAGGACGGTAGATGCAGTCTTCTCGAGTTGCTGCTCCTCAAATGTCTCTCTCAGCGGGATAAATTCAAAGTACCCAATATCAGGAAACACGGCATAAGTCACCAACTCAGGAGGCAATGCTGGGTTGATGTTCGCACCAATCCATCCTTCTGAAGATCCATAATCGGAGCTCACAAGAGGCAAGCTTCCCGCATAATGCCTCAGCTTCTTCAGATATGACAACATTGATCCAGTCATGATACCAGACACGTACTTGGCATTTGGCCAGAGCTCTGGGATCAATCCATACCAGTTAGTCAACCCAGAGCATTTCCTATATATAGAATCTGCCAATTCAGGGTTTGGCATGAGGATCTTAGACATGGCGCTGCGGATGGATGGAGCGGTAACTCTGCTGCTGAGAATGCCCTCTCTTATATCAGTACAGATTTCTTCCCAGACGAGCTCAAACGTCCGAAACGCGCTGACGATGCTGTGGGCAAAGGTGGATGACACGAACTGGACATCCTCCCAGTAGATGAGCCCACACAAGAGGTGGCAATACAATGACTGGTGGAAGTCAGGCCCGAATATGACTTCCTCAGGGCTAGCACACTGGGACTGTATATCCTTCATCGTGTTCTTGAACAGTTCGCTGCGGAAGATACTCGTGGTGGCAGTGCTGGCAGCAAGACCTCCGAATGTTTTGAACTGCCTGCCGCTGTATATGAATTGCAGGGCCTTCCCATTTCCAATTGGGAATTCTCTGCAAAACCATTCATGAGTGGAAAATCAAAATTCAAAAGGCATCACTATAAATCCGTAGATAGGATTCAAAATTCATTCGATTGTTCAAACATTCAAAAATCGATTCTAGAGTACTGAAACTCAAGATTCAAAAACAGGATTAACTGAAGGGTAGATTTACAAAATACCCTGTTTGGATTACCCATTTATTGTGATACAACAGATACCCAAGTCCCACTTTATTACATTCTACATATCCCAATTATCATAATTCCAAATCGAATTATACTCCGATCCAGCATCTTCCTGTGTTTGGCAGCCATGATTGAGCGGCAGACCCAACGTATTTTCACTACTCTCAAAAGCAAAGATTCCTACTTGGATCAGTAACATTTTTAATCACAGATTCACAACAAAGACAGGATTCTTCCCTACGGATATTCACTCAAACAAGTTCTAAAGCAGAACACCACGACAATCCGGCTTCGACATCCCAAACTCAAGACAGCAATAAATACAGAATCCAAAACTACAAAATCGAAACCAAATCGCAGGAAATCCCAAACCAAGAAAAAGAGAAATACCTGTTTCTAAAAGCGAACGACGTGCGGTAAATCTGCATTGTACTCTTCAACAGTTCCTCATTGAAGGGCACGAACTTCGGCTTCCCCTGCGTAGTCCCCGAACTACCGAAACAAAACATGAATTTTCCACAACCATCAGTAAAAAGGAAAAAAGAAAAAGAAATTCAGGAAAAAAAATCCCCGAGAGATGCCGAACCTCAGTGATATTGCGGTGATGGGCTTGCCAGTGAGGACCGCCTTGTCACCGTCAGCAATTCGCTGAATATAAGGCTCCAAATCCTTATGGGTGACCAGCGGGACACAGGATTTGAAGCTCTCCACGTCTGTTCTTCCATTAAGACCCAATTTCTGAAGGTACTCTGCTCCTGCGTTCTCTTCTAGAATCTTCTGAAGCGTCTCGATCTGAACTTTCCCTGCTTCCTTCGTCACCGCTTCGAATTCCTGTATCACTCTCTCTCCATCGAATTGCTCCATCTTCTTCTCCAACATCTTCGAGGAAAATTAAAAACCTGTAAAATAATTTTTTTAAAAAAAGAGGGTAGTTCTCGAATTAGCTTTGCTCGAGACTACTCAAACTGGAAATTGCGATTCAAATAAAGATGTTAGAAACTCACAGAGAGAAAGAAAGTGACTTTTCTTCTTCTTCTTCTTCTTCTTCTCTTTCTTTTCAGAGGCTTTTGTGATTGTGAGGGAAGGAAGCTGGAGACGCAGTCGTATTTATAAGGGAAGACGAAATGCAGTCCACCAAGGCGCCCAGTGAGGCTCGATAATGCCTGAGGACTTTTGTTAAATTACGAAAGAGCCACTATTAGTTTCTGTGCCGACCACCGATCGGACTTTTCCTTTTTTTGGTTTTTCGGCGCGCTAGTGGCCGCACGCCGGCCTCTCCCTCTACATCCACCTTTACACGAAGTACACGTGTGGGAATTTCATGTGAGTGGGGAAGATGAGTTGATGAGAATATAAAGGTGGGCCCCTTATCTTGCGAGCTGGGTTGCTTTCACGGTGAATGTGGGCCGTCCAGAAGTTCTTTGTAACCGTCCATTGGGTTTCGTATATGTGTCCGTTGGCTTATTAGTAGATCAGCATGACTTTTGTAATTGATCATTTTCAAGGTGGGCCCACGGTTCAGATGTCTAACTATCTTGCGATGTTGTCATGTGTGACGCGTGGAAAGGAACGTGTGGGAGGGTGCATGCGGACCTATTCTTCCCCAGAACGAAAAGTTGTATGAAAAACTTTTATACTCTGGCAGAGTGTGATGGTTGATACGCATGCACTAATTAGAAACCGCATACGTGGCATACAAGAAAAAATTTTTTAAGTGTTCCAGTTATGTTTCACTAGCTTAGATTTATCACGCATAAAAAGTATGCTTATTTGATTATCTAACTATCCTGTTGGTGACCATTTAATGAATGGTAGAAAATGAAAATATTCAACGGTTCTATTTCAACAAACAAGTGTCCCCGAATCAGAGATTAAAATCTCCCAACCAATCTGAATTTGATCTATTGGTTTATAAACAATGATCTCCCCAATTCAGTCGGTCTAATTTGAGTTAGATGTACAATTCTTGAGTGCCTGCGTATCAATCCTCATACTCTGCCAGAGTATAAAACAAATCTGCTGAAGGCGCATCTATTAGTTTGGCGAGTATCCATTGGATGACTTATTATTCTTTCCCCACGTGCCAACGTCGCATGTTTCTGAGAGATCTCAGTCGTTCATCATGTGGGCAGCATTCTGCATGTTCTCGCCCTTAAACATCCGACCTTTTAGATCATAAGGTAGGATGCACATTCACGTTGCATGTGGAACGTTGATCTATGTCTGATACACCAGCGGACCATTTGATGACCCGATTACATGGGCATTATGAGGAGATGATACGGTGGATCCAGGAGAACCAGAACATGGTATTTCCATCTCTCTGCAGTACATGTGGTTGGCTAATGTGAAATCGGGTCCACCCATTTGCATCTCCCTACCATGGATGGGTTATGAATAAAAAATAACTCCTATCAGATGATTCTATCCATGTGATCTGTGGCCATTAATGTGAGATTGGAAAACAAAAACATTTAACGGTCAAGTATGCACTAAGATATTCTATAGAAAAGGTAATGGATAGGATTGATTCATGAGTTTTACTTTGAAAATATAAACCATCCATTTCGTTGAGAGTAAATGGGCGGTTCAGATGGATACATCATCCTGCCAACGTGTCTTGTGGAGAGCTACCATATTCCAGTTCTCCTAGCTATACCGTATCATCAGCAACGACAAACAGCTTCCGCCCGGACGCGGATTAGCTACTAACAGGTTGAGTAGCTATCTCGCTACTGAAGTGACGTCACCAATTTTTTTGGGGCCCACCGTGATGTATGTGTTGTATCCACACAGTCCATCCATTTGAAGAGATCATTTTATTGCATGAGTCAAAGAATTATGTAGATCTAAATCTCAAATGGACCTCACCAAAGAAAACAATGGGGATTGATCTCCTACCATTAAAAACTTCTTGGGACCACAGAAGTTTTCAATCAAGCTGATATTTTTGTTTTCCCTTCTTCGATGGCTGTGTGAACTTATTAACAGGTTGGATCTCAAATAAACATCATGGTGAGCCCAAAGAAGGTTTCAACGGTCTCATCACTGCCCCCACTCTTTTCTTTGGTGGGGTCCACTTGAGCTTTAAATCAGTTTCGTTCTTTATTTCATGCCTTAAAATGATCTCTCCAAATGGATGAACGGTGTGGATACAACGCATACATCATGGTGGGGCCCACAGAATCTGGTGAAGTCACTTCAGTAGCGTGATAGCTACTCAACCTGTCAGTAGCTGATCCGCGCCCCGCCCGCCCGGCTGATAACTAATTGACTCGACCTTTTCGCATAAATCGGATTGCGTCCTGAGTTACTCAGCAAGCTCTTTATCGTACTGAGTAAACTCAGTTGGGCACACTGTAAATGTATGTAGTTTATCTACACCGTCCATCCGCTTTTGCAGATCATTTAAGGGGTTGAAACCGAACTTGAAGCATATCCAAAACTAAGGTGGACCATACCACAAGAAAACGTGGGTATAATGATTTTCACCGTTGAAATATTTCTAGGGCCCGCAGTGATGTTTATTTGTCATCATCCAACCTGTTCACGAGATCTCAAAAACATTGATTAAGGTAAAAAACAAATATCAGCTTGATCCAAAACTTCCACGGCCCCTTAAAATTTTTCAACGGTACATGTTCAATTTATATTGTTTCCTGTGGTGTGGTCCACCTAAGATTTTTATATGCTTCATTTGTTTATTTAATCTATAAAATTATCTTTTAAAATGGATGAACGGAGTGGATGAAATACATAAATCACGGTGGACCCCACAGAGTTTACTCAGTACGCTAAGCGTACTGAGTTACTCTGTACGCAATCCGCTGCCCTTTCCGCAACTCTCTTTTCAAATTAGGAATTCTACCATCCTCGAGCGAGGGGTGTCACTCTATATTCGGATTTTCAATTTGTAGAAATGGTGAACATGGTTCAGTGATCCATGCCGTTGGACTGATGAAAACCATGATGGATGGACCAAAACTTCAATAAATTCCACATTGCATTTTTCTAGCCTTTGAAGTCCTGATTTTTGTAAATTGAATATGGACCATTGTTGTTTGACCGTCTATTTGCAAGACACAGATCGACGGGTTAAGATTGTTCAATCGAGGAGAGTTTTGTGGCGTGCTCTGTCGATCAATGTCGTGCAATATACATCAGTATATCAAAAGGCCCACCAGTCGATCTAGAAACTGGAAACCCGAGCAAAATGCCCATGTCCACCGTTGGAGAAAAGGAAGTCCAGCATACACGCGTGCGAAAGATTAGTCGTTGCACATGTGCCGACGTCTCGTGTGTGTGTGTGTGTGTGTGTTAGAGAGAGAGATTCAGGCCAATAGTCTCGCGGTGCCCATCTTGAACGTTCCTTGATCCTAAAATCCATTTGGTTCACACATCATCTTGGCCACACAGATAGTAAGGGGCCCACATGATGAGTGGACAGCATTGATACTTGGCTTGGGATATTCAGAACGAACTCAGTGAGGCAAGGGAAACAGCGGTGAGGATTTACTTGGACCAACCCAATCCGAACCACTTTCCAGCCGAATTTAGTGAAGTGAAAGATACTAGTTAGTCTTCTTAATTGACACGGTGAGATTTGATTGAACCACGTGTAGCTACCATGAGTTAGTCTTTGATTGGACCACATTCAACGGTTACAAATGTGCCATGAGAGTATGTTTGAAAGTGATTGGATCAGTGCATATTCTATCCGCATCACGTGGCTAAACCAACAGGAGCGCTCCAGGTCAGGCCTTATGAAACTCAGTATTTCCTGGGAACGGTCTAGGTGAGACCCTGGACTCATCAAAGATGGTGTGGCCCTTACTTCGGGGCCCACCTTGATGTATGGATTGTGCATCCACATAGTCTATCCGTTTTTCCAGGATCATTTTAGGTCGTTGTCCCGAAATTGAAGCGGATCCAATTACAAGGTGGATCATATCATAAGAAAAAGTAGCGCTTGACCTAAGTTGTAAATCAGGCTGATATTTGTTTTCTCATTTCGTCTTTTAGACCTTATCAACAGATTGAATGGCAAAATAAACACTGATAATTAAGGTGCGCCCTACATAGTTTTAGAGCTCGGGGTAGGTACTTACTGGAGCCTGTGCATAACTCTTGGCATAGGCTGGTATGTGTCGCATTTATATTGGTGGAGAGCAGACATGACAGGCTTGTCAAGCATAACTGATATGGCAGGTCTCTGACAACATTGCTCTCCACCAATACAGACATGGCACGTGTCACAGGCACATAAAGCGTGTCCAAATCTTTGCACAAGCTCAGGCGACTACCTAATCCAATCCCAAATCTTAATGGTAGGGCATTCAATCAATAATAGGAAACTGTTTCCTAGCGTATGATCTACCTGATATTACCCTAAAATGATCTGCTTCATCTACCTGATAGTGCATGGATCTAAAAACGGATTGATGGTGTGGATACAGAATACATAAATCAAGGTGGCCCCAAGGTAAGGGGTCTCACCTAATCCGCTCCCTGTTTTTCCAGCCTCAGTTGCCCCATCTTCAACAACGGCACCATGCTCAATCAAATATCACCGTGTCAGGGCGTGTTTCACTGCAAGGCCAACCTAATGGACGTCTGAGTGCTCTCACTCACATGTGTGCAGCGTTGGCTTGTGCGAAGCAACTTCGCTCGGCGAGTGTGAATGCGCTGCTAAAGGGTGATCCGGAACTGCAGATATTCGTTTCCTACCCAACCTCACTACTGTACACGTGGTGAAACCGCTGAACCACCGATTCGTTTGGTCCCCACTCTCAACAAATTAGAGATTATCTTTTGTCCAAAGTCCAATGTTTTCAACGTTCCTAACCGACTGTATGGGTTTGCTACGGTACTTGCGACGTACCGTTGCTTGACACGTACGACCTTCTTTCTTTGCAACAATCGATACCGATGCATTGTTATCTTGTCCGTGCATTTTCTGATTATCCTTCATCCGGAGACGACGTGGTAAGATGATCACCGTCACTCTCACCCTACATGCCAAAAGATATCATCGAAACAAAACTAACAATTTATAGTTAAATTAAACTAAAATTAAGCTAATGACCGATAATGAAGTAGAATCTTGCAATTCTGGCTTGGACAACCTGACATAGCAAGGTTGTTTAGCTTAAGTAGTTCAAGTTACTCCAAAATCATATATTATATGTCCAAAAACTCATTTTATATGGACAGTTTGGATCACTTCTGAACCTGAAGAGGCTTCCTTTGATCCTTCTGAGCCATGGCATAGTAGGTGAAACGCTCTACATCTATCCACAGTTTTCGCCAGAGATGTAGAAAGTCATGATGGGACTTGGGTGAGGAGCTCACCACCTAACGTGTGGATTGAGTACTACCCTGCCTGTCCTGAGCTAAGCTGACGTGTGGATTGGGTACTGCCTTAACTATCTTGAGGTAGGCAAAGGCTGGGGCTCCAAAGGGCCAAAAAATGAGACAGATTTATGGCTCAAGTGAATCATAAAATTGGAATTGAACACCCACTATTAAAAACTTTGTGGATTGGGTACTGCTGTGCCTGCCTGATCCTATCCCGAGCTTGACACACGCTGGGATCTGAGGGGGCCAAAGAAGAGATAGATCCAAGTCTCACGTGAACCACACAATGGGGATTGAACACCTTCCATTAAAAAACTTTTTGTATTGGGTACTACCCTACCTGTCTCGAGCTTGGCACAGACTGGGACTTGAGGGCCCAAAAATGAGATAGATCTTGAACCACACAATGGGGATTGAACACCCACCATTAAAAACTTCCTAGAAGCCGCAAAAGTTTTGGATCAAGCTGATGTTTGTGTTTTACCTTCATTCAGGTCTATGTGACCTAATGAACATATTGGAAGGGAGACAATCATCATAGTGGGCCTAAGGAATGTTTCAATGGTGGGTGTCATTATAACCACTGCTTACTGTGGTGTGGTCCACTTAAGGTTTGATCTACCTCAAAAAATGAATAGATAAAGTGGATCAACCCATACAGTATGGTTGGCCCTCGGAGTCCTATCCTGTTTGGAGCTTGGTGCAGAGGGTATTACCCAATCTGCATCCAGTAGTGAGCGCCCCTGCTCGCAGGCTGACGAGCCCAACTGTGATATATGTGTTTATGCGTACCTTTCATCTATTTTGCCATGTCATTTTAAGGTATAAGCAAAAAAAAAAAACCGACAAATCCAAGGCTCAAATGTACCACTCATTGGGTATTAATTAAGCATTCACAATTAAAAACTTCTTGGGAAGCTTTGAATCAAGCTGATATTTGTATTTTCCATTTATCTAAGTCTACACGACCTTAAAACAGGTTGGAAGGCAAATAAACATCACGAGGAGCCCTACGAAGGTTTCAACACTGTGATGAACGGGAATATGGCAGAGCAACGTATTGTATTGTTATATTACGTGGCAGATTATCTATCCAGCAGGACCCATTATGTATGGAACCCATCCTAGATATGCACAAATCAAATAATCCTGGCCATCTAAATAGTAGCCTTTAAATTCATGGTGGGACAGAAAAACAATTAATGGTCAACATTTAAGGGCTATAAATTAAAGATCAATTGATATCTACAGCCTACAGGCGTGTATGAAAAGTATGTTTTTCCAAATATGATCCGTCCATAATAAGTCCACTAGTTGGACATCTCATATTGATGAATAAAATGACCATTTGTAATGTCATTTTCCATTTCTTTTGACTGTATGTATTATCTCTCATTTATAAATGCTGCAAAACTAATATAGTGGTCCACCTTCAGAAAGTTAAAGTAGGCGCTCGCATCGACTCCTGACTTTTCTTATGTATTACTAACCGATGAACGGTTAAACATACAACAAAAACGGTTTGAATTAACAGACATAGATGGTATGGATGAGGATAACAAATGTGAAACATGGCCAGACCAATACATCCATAGTCAGACTCTGACATTTGCATTCCAATGCACCTGGTCTCTTTTAATGGTTTTTTCAAGAAGCTGTACTCTTCCAAAGTGATAGAAAAGAAAATAAATGGCTTTTCTCATTACCAAATGTTTGGTTGTACTTAAATAGAGAAGTAAATTATTAAATTTTAAAAAGTAATTAATATTTAAATATCATAATTAAATTCTCGTGCATATCATATAATGTGATTATTTTAAAGTTTTATAATATTTAAATTTATTACCAAAACAAGACTCCAAAAAATGAACTCTATCAAAATCTATAATTCAGCAGAAGACGCCTAAGAGTTTCAACACAGGTCTCAAGTCAAGTGCTAAGGAGACACTAACCCCATTGGTGGGGGACACGTGGATTGCCTACAAAAGCCTTTTGTAGGCATCTCTTACGCTTGGAATCTAGGTAGGGCCAACTCTGACTCTGACATTTGCATTCCAATGCACCTAGTCTCTTTAATGGTTTTTTCAAGAAGTTGTACACTTCCAAAGTGATAGAAAAGGAAATAAATGGCTTTTCTCATTACTAAATGTTTGGTTGTACTTGAATAGAGAAGTAAATTATTAAATTTTAAAAAGTAATTAATATTTAAATGTCATAATTAAATTCTCATGTATATGATACAATATGATTATTTTAAAGTTTTATGATATTTAAATTTGTTACCAAAACAAGACTCCAAAAAATGAACTCTATCAAAATCTATAATTCAGCAGAAGACGCCTAGTTGTTTCAACGCAGGTCTCAAGTCGAGTGCTAAGGAGACACACTAACCCGACTAGTGGGGGACACACGGATTGCCTGCAAAAGCCTTTCGCTGGCATCTCCTACACTTGGAATCTAGGTAGGGCCTACTTTGATGTTTGTGAGAAATCTACGCCGTCTAACCGTTTTGTGAGCTCATTTTACTTGGTGTGACAAAAAATAATCCGGATCTAAGAGTCAAGTGGGTGCATTAAAGCAAAAGGTGGGTAGGGAAATTCCTACCGTTGAAACCTCTATGAGGTCCACAGTGATGTTCATATGCCATCCATACCGTTCATAATGTCATTCCTACTGGGATGAACTGAAAACACTAATATTATCCTGATTCAAAACTTCTGTGGCCCCACTAATATTTCAACGATGGAAGTTCAATCGTTACGTTTTCGGCCCACTTGAGTCTTGGATCCAGTTCATTTTTTGTCGCACCGCCTAAAAGGAGCTCATAAAATGGTTGGACGACGTAGATTTCTCACAAATATCACAGTGGGCCCTACCTAGACTCCGAGCGCAGGAGATGCCTGCGAAGGGCTTTTGCAGGCAATTCGCGTCCACTGGTAGGTAGGTGCATCATGTGACTAACTGTGTTGGTGCGTTGCGCAGCTAATAAGGTGTGTGCATTGCATGGCTAAAAAAAACAAGATTCAGCTATACATATAAATTTTTTGAAAAATCATCATTAAATAATTATTATGATTCGTTTTCCTTGCAAACTATCCAAACAGGCTCGAATCACTAAAATCATAAGACGCAAATGGTTTTCTCTTATGTTAAAAGTATGAGAAATTCCAACACCAGATATATTATCAATGTTGTGGGGTAGTCAAATCACACTAATAATACATTTTCTAGGTCTACTTGACGGTTATGATAGGACTAATAATTGCAATGAGTTTCTTATGTTTAAATTACAAAACGTCAAATAAGAAAATTGGATAGAGGTTAGAAAAGTTTGTTTTCTTTTTTTCTTCTTTCCAAGTGCTTTGTCATAATTGATGGTTCATAATCATGCCTTTGAAACTATACAACTCATGGTTGAGGAAATCGTTACGTCTCTTCGAGTACATTGAGTGAGATACTAATCATGTATAATTGGATCGAATTCAAAGTTTAAATGCATTTAACTTCATCTAAGTGTTGTATTTAAAAAAATCAAAAAAAAAATTAATTTTTAAATAGTAAGTAAATATAGTATATATGATAACTTTATGAAAAAAATCTTACATGTACTAGTAGTAAGAGGAGTTTTTGCTAAAGGAAATGTAACACCATGAACTTTTTGATACTTGTGTATTTGAAATAGTAAGTAAATATATTACATATGAAAATTTTATAAAAAAAAAATCTTATATGTATTTGTAGTAAGATGAGTTTTTGTTATAAGATATGTAATAGTGTGAACATTTCAATACTAGGGTATAAACGTCTTAGAGTGTTTTAAAAAAAAAGTTATTTCCACTTGTATATATGAATACATAACTTACATTTGATCATTAGTTATACACATGAAAATCTGTTTCTAGATTTTCAATTTACAAGATTATAAAGAACCTCATCCGCAAGACACAAGAGAATTGTGGCAACAGCTCTCAAGTCCAAGTCTTTCCGTTTGTCGTCAGTTAATGCTAAATTCATCAATCTTCCCTTTAATACACTGAGCAAACACTATTGAATAGGTAAATTGCATAGTTTAACCTGCCATAGGTTAAAATTATTTTTTCCAACGAATTTCCTTCACTTAAAACTTTGCATTTAACTCCTTGATAGTCATCGCTCACCTTTAATAGCCAATGGATCACTAATTAAAAGTATATAAATAAATAATTCATTAACCAGCTAAAACCAACCCAAAGCTCTGATACCAGTTATTACACAATAACACTTGCAAATGTTCGATGAGAGAGAGAGAGAGAAAGAGAGAGAGAGAGAGAGAGAGAGAGAGAGAAGAAATACATGATTTACATGGTTTGCCAATATAATTACATCAATGAGACAATAACATGGAGTTTTCTTCTTCGCTAAAATGAGAAAATGCAAGTTATAAGGCTTACTCTTATTCCAATTGCACAAGAAACCTCTCACTAAGAAATTTCTCAGAATGAAGCATTAAGAAGATGTGCTCTTTTTACCCATGATCCTCCTTATATATACTACACAATAAGAGAAATCATTGTAGAAGCCTTGGAAAACTAGGCTTCACCATGCAGTACCTACGTATGTACATATGTACAAAGGAGAGTCATCTCCAGCTAAGAGATGGTACTTACAGTAAATAGTTTGTCCCCTTCTTTAGCACTTGCTAGAATATCTAAAAAGAAAAAAGAAAAAAGAGAATCAAACTATATCTTGATATATTAATTATTTGAGTAAACTATATCTTGATATATTAACTATTCGAGTAAATATTTCAATCGAAAAAAATTGTCATTTCCATCTCAATTTTCTCATTTTCTCTTTTCTAAAACTAAGTGCAAAGAAATTCATTTACTTGCATTTTAAATGCAACTATTTTCATCTAAGTTCACTTCACTTGAAGGAGCATGGGTGTTAAAGAATATTTCTAGAGCCCTAGAACTTTAGAACTTCATTTCTATCTCACTCTTTCTAGGATTTTTTTTTTTTCTTTTGTAATAGTTGTATTGTTTACAACTACTTTTACTTCTTCTCAAGATATCTATATATGTAACTCACTATAAGGGAAAATTAAAAATAAAATTAAAAAAATAAATTTCCTTTTTTTTTTACTTATATTCTTCATAATAAGTGCACTTAACTCCTATGCTTTGACACACTTGGGTATTTAGAGCCTATTTATTTCACCAACCACTCTAGTAATATAAAAGAAATATGTCATTAGTATAATTTTACCACTAATTGCTGGTCAAATACAGATGTACAAGGGATAACTAAAGAAGTTTATAATGATTGCGCTTTTCTTGAAAACATTATAGTCATGCAAAAATGCCATCATTGCAATTTTACAATATGCACTGAACATGATAATTGCTGGTCAAATAAATTCAAATGCAGATGTTATTGGGAGATTAGTAAAATAATTTATAACCATTGTATATTTCTTTTTTATTATCATGGTAAATGGTGAAATAAGCATGCCCTTAAATAAATTTAGATGCAATTAAAGGCATTTAGATGAACTTAAAATGCATACAGTGACTACCATGTCCAAGAAGGTTCATTACATCACGGCTCATATCTAGATTTCTGTGGATGGAAATCGGGAGTCATGTAGTGCGGATGGTTTTCTCAATTAAATGAGAGCCACCCCAATGTCTCTTTCTTGGCTGTCTATTTCTTGGCCACTTGATGGAAGTTGAGACTTTTCCACCCACAAAGAAAAAAAATCCGCGCATGGACCATCCATTATTAGACCTGTGTCATATCAGCGCCTGGACCGGCTAAACCACGGGCCCTACTTGCTTTAGTCAGGATCATTTGGTGGCCCACACAACAAATGAATGGATCCCACAATAAACAGATCCATCATCTATATGACAATTTCTGTTCTCCAGGAATGTTTGGATCCGTTGAAAAGGATGGCCCACCATGAAGATCACATGCACAAGATTCACACAGATCCATTCATTAGGTGGACCACAAAATGTGATTATTTCAGTACATTGTAGCCGGTATGATGAATGGATTGCCCTAGTTAATTTATTCGCCCACTGGTTTCAAAGTGGGTCACACCTGATCGATGGGTCGCAAGTCATATACACGTGAAATGCTGACCTATGAATTCAGTGGACCGGAACTGGATTGAATATGGACACAGGACTTTTCACGACTTCTGATTTTGACCCTTTTTACAGCTGAAATGATCAAAATGCCTTTGGATGTTTTCTTAATTAAAATAGCCGTGGATTCAAGCATTGTGGGCCAACGTGGTAGTGCATAACATCCAACCAATCCTACAGGTGCACTGGTCGTGATGATCAGACAAATAAAAAAAATCAAGTGAATATAATCACCAAGTGGGCCATTTGTGATTTTGGAGATTTTAGGTGGTGTATATTGTTTTATGGTGTTGGCGCACCTTATCACAAGGTCAGCCTCACTCTTTAATCTTATGGTCATCTTGGTTAGGTGCACCTATTGGATGGGTTGGATGTCATACACAGACCTAGTAAGTCAGCTAGCACTAGGCTTGAAGAAAGAACCTTTTTAAGAGAAAAAAAAATAATAATAAATAAATAAATAAATAGGTGAAGAGCATTTTCGTCCTCTAAACATTTTGAATATTACTTGCCTGGTGTTTTCAAAAGTCAATGCATTGTTTGGTAAATCAAAATTCTGGAAGAAATTTCTGATTAAAAAAAATCTTTAAAATAATATTTATCTTATTTTTTTAAATAAATAGGTAGGAATTTTATTCGATGTAAAAAAAGGGTTTGATCATTTTGAATTTTCAAAAGATACTTCGACCGTACAAATGGATTGGACACTGATCAGAATGCCTTTGGCCCTTTTTTTCTGAAAAAAAAAAAAAAAGTGGTGTGGTTGAGCGTTTTTGAGCCGTTATAGTTTGTGTATAATCCTACCTTGATGATAAAACATGCTCCAAAAATTGTGCTGGACCAATCATCAAGGTGGGCCACATGTGGAATTGCTGATTTTGGGGAGGAGCCTGTTGTTTTCAATGATGTGCTCCACCTAATGACTGCATCAGCCTGATTTTTTTGCTCATTTAATAACTATGATGGGTCCACCTATTTGATTGGTTGGATGGACTGCATTTTTTCAATACCTCATCTATTACCCTTCTGACAAAATAGTCAAGGGACTTGTTTTATAGGGCGCGAATTAGGTGTTAACCCGGGAACAGCTTAGTGGGTGTTACCTCTACCGTATGGCCTAAATGGATGATATTTTGTATATCCACTCCGTACATCCGTTTCTACAGCCCATTTTAAGGTTGAAGCTCCAAATATTATGCAGATCCAAATCTCAAGTGGACCATACCACTAGAAACAGTGTGATTGAGTGCCTCACCATTACAACTTCCAAAGAGCCCATCGTAAGTTTTTGATCATTTTTATTTGAAATCCAAGCTCTTGATAATGTCAATAAGGTCTTGATGAAGGGAAAATAAAAATATCAGATTGATCCAAGACTTTTGTGGCCCACAAAACGTTTTAAATGGTTATTCATCACTGTTTCTAGTGGTATGATCCACCTGAGATTTGAATCTTCTTAGGATTTTGGATCACACCCTAAAATGATATGAAAAATCCGATAGACGGCATAGATATATCAAAAAAATAGATCAATATGGACACTCACGGTTAGGGTAACACCCACTAAGCTGTTCCCGGGGTAACACCTAATTTCGCGCCCTGATAAAAATGAGAGCGGATTGCCTGTGACCCCGGGCACAGAGATATCTCTGTGCCCGGAGCTGTGTGGGGGCCATAGAGATGTCCATTACAAATCTAATCCGTCCATCTGTTTTGAAAGACCACGATAGCACAGGATTATAAAAACAACCCAGATCCAATACTCAGGTGGGCCATACCATGCAAATGCGTGGGTATTGAACACTTAGCGGTGACAGAAGTTTTGCATCATGATGATATTTTTTTCCTACGGTTTATCTGAGTGTTAATAATTCTTTGAACGGTTTGGATGGCATATAAACATCATGGTCAGTTCCAAGAAGGTTTCAATGGTGGACGTTAGTGTTCCCACTGTTTTGTTGGTGTGGCCCACTTGAGTTTTGGATCAGAGTGATTTTTAGAATCCCGTCCTATCGTGGTCTTTCAAAACAGATGGACGGAGTGGATTTGTAATGGACATCTCTATGGACCCCACACAGCTCCGGGCACAGAGATATCTCTGTGCCCGGGGTCACAGGCAATCCGCTCCCGATAAAAATCTGAAAGTATGTTATTTATAAGATCATGTATCGGTGATAAACTTAGTTTGTAGATGTGAGGCCCATGGTTCGTCTATCCAAGCCATTGATAGGATATCCCCAACATGGATGGACTAGCCATGGCCCTATTCCATGGTCTATAGTTGGATCATATGTTATAGATGGCCGTCCATTCTTCCTGGTGTTGTGGTCCACCTGATGATTAGATGAGTATAACTTTTTTAGGCCTCACATTTTTACAAAGCGCTTGCCCTCTTGAACACCTCGGATGCCCTGGACACACTAAGATGAATGCTGCATGCAGCTAGTTGCACGAAATTCTCATGCAATGGATTGCATATTATCTTAGGATGCAAAAGTGGGACGGAGACCAGGAAATTGGATTGCGCATATTGAGTTTCTCAAAATGCTATCATCTTACTGAGTAAACTCTGTTGGGCCTACCGTAGATGTATGTGGTTGATCCATGCCATCCATCCGTTTTTCCAGCTCATTTTAGGGGTTGATCCCAAAATTGAACCATAGCTAAATCTCAAGTAGGATTGATGATTTCCACCTTTGAAACCTTTCTAGGGCCCACAGTGATATTTATTTGTCATCCCATCTGTCCATATGATCTCACAGAAATAGATGAAGGGACAACACAAATATCAGCTTGATCCAATACTTCTATGGCCCCTAAGATTTTTTCAACGGTAGATATTCAATTCCACCGTCTCCTGTGGTATGGTCCACTTAAGCATTTGATATGCTTCATTTTTTTTTTTTTTTTTGACTTAAGCTCTAAAATTATCTAGATAAAATACATAAATACGCTTCCCCTTTTCCTTTTCCTGCCAAGAGTCATTATAAACAGCTTTGGGTGGCAAAATTCTGATAAAATTAATATTTGTGTTTTCCTCTATTGACATTATGGCCGAGGAGAAGTTTCAACGATGGAAGTCATTATCCTCACTAATTCCTGTGGTGTGATCCACCTGAGCCTTGTATCTTCCTCCTTTTTGTGCTTATGTGCTAAAATGACCTGTCAAGATAAATGGATGGCGTCGATAAAACACATGCATCAGAATGGCCCGAGGGTATGACGCAATCCTCGTCGGCGCAGTGCATTGCACGCACAAGTCCCAAGACTTTGCTCATTTTTACCAGCCAATGGCCAGATCTGAAAAGTAGTTGCGCTGGAACAATGGACTAATCGGCTTTTCAATTTCATAAAACGACACATCCACTAGAACGTACCGTTAACCTATCCCCCGTAATAATGATTTTGATCCGCCGATCAACGACTTGTATCTAAAAAATAGACGGTTGAAAAACAGTCCAACGTTACAAAGTCAAGGTACAGTTGTGGCCCACTGTAGATGAGTGTGTTATATATATTTATTTTTACATGCGGCATGCTCACAGTGTTATCTACCACATGAATGGCCCGGATATCTGGCACGTATGCTATCCAACGGTATGAGCCAGTCACGGTGTGGGAACTGTCATGTCATGCGTCCCTTTCTATCAAAACCATGGAAAAAGATGAGTCTGATGATGCCTACACGGATTGCCTGGTGACGCAACTGTGGGGCCCTTCCACCTCAGGAAATGATGATCCAGACCGTTCATTAGAAAGACAACACGATAAGTGCTCCATATTTGAAAATATCTTACCTGTCAGAGACCTCATGGTCCATAGAGAATTGGAAACAGACAGCTTTCTTATGGACGGTGAATATTGGGAGCCATCTTCTAAATGAAATACGGACCATCACATGGTGGGTCATAAGGGAGTAAACTCTGTGAGGCCCACCGTGATTTACGTATTTTATCCACTCTGTCTATCCATCTTAACAGATAATTTTAGGTATGGTTCCAAAAAAAGGAAGCATATCAGAATCTAAAGTGGATCACACTACAGGAAAAGTGTCATTGAATGTCTACCATGGAAAAAATCTCGGAGGACACAGAAGCTTTGGATCAAGCTGATATTTGTGTTTTCCCTTCATCCATGTCCATGTGATCTTGTGAACAGGTTAAATATCACTATGGGGCCTGGGAAAATTTTAACGGTGGAAATCATTATTCCCACTGTTTCCTGTGGCATGGTCCACTTGAGATTTGGATATGCTTAAATTTTGAGATCAACCCGTAAAATGAGCTGGAAAAACATATGAACGGTATAGATAAAGCACATACATTCTAGGTGGGCCCAACAGAGTTTACTCCGTATGATAAGAGATTGCCCAGTTACTCCGAACGCAATCAGATTTCCACAAGGGCCGGGTTAGTTGGGCGAGCCTTGCTGCCAAACCCCAAAAGGCCCTGCTCCATGCTTCTCTGGAGTCGTTACTACAACGCAACTTCCATCAAATAGGTGGGCCCCACGGTAGATTATGATGAACTTAAAATGGGGCGCGGCTTCATGGATCGAGGTCGGTGGATTCCCGATTGTGGGGCCCACCATGACGCATGTCCCTCACATCCATGCAATCCATCCGTTTTGGCAGCTCATTTTAGGGCATCATGCAAAAAATGAAGCAGTACCAAATCTGAGGTGGACCACACTACAGGAAACAGTGACGATTGAATACCCACCACTAAAAATTTCTTGGGATTCACTGGAATTAGTTTTTTCCATCCAACCTGTTGATAAGTTCACAAAGACCTGGATGAAGGGACCACACAAATATCAGCTTAATCCAAAACTTTTTTGGCTAGCAAGAAGTTTTTATCAGTCAATCACCACTGTTTCTTGCGTTGTGGTCCACCTGATATTTGGATCTACTTCAATTTTTGGAACATGTCCTAAAATGAGCTGTAAAAACCGGTGGACGGCGTGGATAAAAGTAAATTACATCACGGGGCCCACAGTCAGGGATCCTGCAAAAATCTCTCCGCTATGAGCGACTAAGACCTTCCGTTGAGGAGCACACACAAGGATATGGTACAGACGCTCATAATTCAACCACGGACAAATCCATTTATTGATGATTAGGACTGCTTCCATCGTATAGATTTTGGACCGAATTCAAATCCGGAGTGGGGTCGACCAGATGAACCCTCGATGTCAACCGTCGACATGTCGATCCATGTGAGAGGAATCAAAGATGCCCCATTCATACCACTACCGACCATCGTCCGGTCAGCACGTTTAGGCATTTCGTACGGGGGTAGAGGGGGAGTTTTGATACTCAGGCGGCATATGCCACTTGATGCGCGGGCACCCGGAAGTTGTACACGTGGCATGCATGAATTTAAAGTGAATCAATTAAATTGAGAAACTACACTGTAGCTAGGTCAACATCTCAAAAGCAGATTGTTTGTTTCGTGATGTTTGTATGATACGTATACAATTTCTAAGCGCCTGCTTACCGTGTATCACACTCGGCCAGAGTATTAAAAGCTTTTTTCTGCGGGGAAGGGATGGGAAGCGGATTAGGTGCGGCCCCGGCCTTGGGGTGGAGCCTACCTTGATGGATGTATTCTACGCCCACGCCGTCCGGGAGTGGATTAGGCGTTACCCTATTAACAGATTAGAGGGTGTTACCCTTACCGTGGGGCCCATCTTAATGATTTTTTTGCATATCCACGTTGCCCATCCGTTTCTCCAGCACATTTTAGATTGTGGTCCCAAAAATCAAGCGGATCCAAATCTAGGTGGACCATATAACAGGAAAAAGTGGAGATTGAGTGCCTCATCATTAAAAATTCCAAAGGTCTTGTGGTAAGGTTTTTGTAATGTTTATTTTCCATCCAAACTATTGATAATGTTAAGGAGAACGGGATGAAGGGAAAATAGAAAGATCATCTTGATCCAAAACATTCATGGCTAATAGAAAGGTTATTAATGGTCATTCATCAATGTTTCTAATAGTATGGTCAACCTGAGATTTGGATCTTCTTAAGATTTATGATCGCCTACTAAAATGTGATGGGAAAACAAATGGACTGCATGGATATACAAGAAATTCATCAAGGTGAGCCCCATGTAGTCCGGTAACACCCCCTAAGCTATATTACCTTGGTAATAGCTAATCTGGTCCCATGTAGTCCACCATTTTGCCAAATAATTTTAAAGCATGAGCCTTCAAAATGAAGTAGATCCAATAATCAAGTGCACCATATCATAGGAAGCAATGGCGATTGAATGACATATTATTAAAGACTTCCCAGGGCAAGGCCGTAATGTTTCCCAAATGTTTATTTGCCATCCAACCTGTTCATAGGGTCACATAAACATGAATGAAGAGAGAAAACTAACATCAACTTGATATAGAATAATTTGAAAAAAGAAGAAGAAGAAGAAAACGGATGGACAGCTTGGATATAGAATACATACATCAAGGTGGGCCTTGTGGTAAGGGCTCATTATCTTGGGTGAGCCGCATGTATCTTCTACCGAAGGGATAACGATTAAATTGGCCCTTTTTTGTTGACTGGGTCAATAAAAGTTCGCTACTTCAGTAAGAAGATATCTATTTGGCCTTGGAGGACTGTTCATTAGGATTTTTCTGACCATTTTTTTTCTTGTACCTTTTCAGACGGTACGACAGTTAAGTGACCCGCAAGCTAAAGCCTATTTTAACCTAATTGAAGTAGTGGGTCCCAAGCCGGTTTTCACCCAATTGAAGGAAAGATCCGTTCATTTGAACCGGCCACCCTTGGAACCCTAGGAGGGACCTTATCGAATTATCACGCAGCCCTTCAGTCGTCCACAAAAGTACCAACAATCTACATTTATTATAATAATGCTTTCTTCACCGTGATCCACCCGTGTTGAGTTTCACCCTCAGTGTTTTGGCCCATGTCATGAAATTAAAACGATCATCCTCTGGGTATTGTAGATCTTTCTTTAAACTAGCAAGTGCACCATATAAAAGCCAAGCAAGGCATTTATAAGATATAGGTAGGGCTGTCAACGTCATGAATCATTATCCGTATCCGATCCAGATTCGCTCTAATTTAATTGAATTCGGATCAATAATCAGATCATCGAGTCGGATACAGATACCCAAAGATGATCCGTTTAATATTCAGGTCGGATTCGGATCAACCTTGATCCGTCCCGTTAACGACCCGACCCGATTAAAAAAAAAAAAAACAGCTCTCTCTCTCTCTCTCTCTCTCTCTCTCTCTCAGATATCGGGTCGGATCATAATCGGATCGAAAATGGATTTCAAAAAATTTAAACGGGTCAGGTTCGGATCATATACTTGTGATCCGAATCGGATTCAGGTCGGATATATCCTTAATCAGGTCAGATACGGATCATCACTGATCCGGCTCGTATCCGACCCGTTGACAACCCTAGATATAGGGCCTGTCACATCAGCCTCAAAAGAATTTTTTATTTCCTTTTCTTTTCTTCCTTCTATCTTCTTCCAAGCCGTTATATGAGACCACCAAGGGAGGGACCACCAACCTAAGGGACCATGGATTGCAGCCGGGAGCCATGGATCAGAGTTGGACGACATGGATGCAGCTAACAACTATGGATCACGGATGAGAACCATGGATCATAACTGAGAGCCATGGATCGTAGTTGAGCGATATGGATCACAGCTGACAACTGTAGATTGCAGATGTGTGAAGTGGATTATAGATGGGAGCCATGTATTGCAGTTGACAACTATAAATCGCAGCTAGAAACTGTCGATGACAGATGTGTGAAGTAGATCGCAGCTGGGAGCCATGAATCACAGTTAGGCGACATGAATTGTAGCTGGCAACTGTGGATCGTAGATGGGTGACATGATTTACAGCTAACAACCGTGGATCGCAGCTGAGCGACATGGATTGCAATTGACAACTGATAACTATGGATCGCAGATGGGAGCCATGGATCATAACTGGGAGCCATGGATCACAGTTGGGCAACATGAATCGCAGTTGGCAACTGTGGGTCTCAAATGTGTGAAGTGGATCGCAAATTACACATATGCGATCCACAATTGCCAGTTGTGATCCATGTCACTCATCTGCAATCCATAGATCTCACTAAACTATCTCCCCCTCCCTCTCACATTGATGATTGCCTCTCTCCCTCTTTCATTACAATATAAGACGATCGAATTGACTAAGTTCGACCAAACTAATCTGCTCGACCATAAAATATCAGAATATAATGGATCAGTAATGTGCTTTTTTGGCTGATGCGGTAGGTCCTACATCTTGTAAGTATCTTGGTTGAATTTTATGTGGCCCACTTGCTAGTTTGGAGAAAGATACACAACATCCAGAAGATAAGGTTTTAATTTCATGGCATAGGCAAAAAACTAACGGCGAAACTTAATACAAGTGGACTACAGAAAAGGAAATAACACTGGAATTAATGTAGACTATTGGTACGTTGTGGGCCATCGAGGGATTGCGTAGTAATCTAATAAGATTCAACTTGGAATTCTAAGGGTGGGTAATTCAAATGAACGGATCTGATTTTACATAAGAGACCCTTTCACTCTTTCTTAGGACTTACTTTTTTCATGGGGTTGAAAGTAACTTTAACTTATGGGTCACTCAACCTTGGTACCCTTAAAAAGGTAAAGGGATAAAATGCTTCCAAAAAACTAGCGAACAGTCGTCTATGGTGATAGAGACAGCTTTCTGGTACAGTAGCGCGCCAATTTTGGTTGTTAACCCTGGGGATGGAGGTCCTGGAAGTGGAGTCCCGGCCAACAATGACAAAGCCGTTGTGGGAACGTGTGGAACACCCGAGCTCTGGGCCTACCGTGATGTATGTGTAGCATCCATTCCGTACGCTTGTTGATAAATCTCATATTAGAACCTTATCCATAAATTTAGACAGATCCAAATCTAATGTAATCCGCACTACAAGGAACAGTGAGGATGGAAACACCCATCATAGAAATCTTCGTGTGATCACGATGTTGTTTATATGTCATCCGACACGTTAATCATGTGGGCCCCACCATGATAAAATGATATTAGAAAATTCTGCTATAAAAATCATGTGGATAATACCAAGTGAATTTATAAGTTATAGTCATTATATGGCATTGTTCACATGGTGTAATCTATTTGAATAATAAATTAAGGTCAGTTTTGTTATGTACGGTGAACATAAGATGAGTCAACTTATTAACGGAGTAGATGTTATAAAACGATTCAGGGTAGGCCCCACATAGCTCAGGCGTTGCACGCTTCTTACGACGTGTGCTGCAGCTGATTCGTTCCGTGCGTCTTTGGTGCTCACGTTTGTCGGGAAAGTCCGAAATGCCGTCTAGGCAAGCCAATCCGTACCTAAACAACTCACCCTTCTCATCCAATGAAATTAAATAAATGCCACCCATCCTCCCTTGATTGATTCTGTACTCATTTTCATTAGTCGTGGAACGTTGCTGTATTTCTTTGATGAGATCTTTGAGCTTGGTCCATCGGCAGTGGGGCCATTTGATCAATAATCTTGACCACTGAACCATGGGCCCCACTTTTGCAGACCAGCGCTCAGGGATCTTGCTGGGAACCATAGTTCAGTGATCCAAGCGGTTAATCTGACGGATCCACTGGTGGCAGATGACAAAAGATCATAATGGCTGAAAATCATCACTTCAAAATATGGACTAGGACCTCTATGCATGACCCTTGCAGCAAATATCTCCCAAATGGAAGAGCCTTCGATGGGTTTACAAAGAAAATTCAACGTGAATCTTCCTGTCCTCCCAGCTAAGAACGGGCAGGGGCTCTGATTGGCCATCGTGATTTATGGTTTTTATCCACACCGCCCATCCATTTCACCATGTCAGTGTCATTCTATGGTATAGGACCAAAGGTTAAGAAGATCCAAGGCTCAAGTGGACCACGTAAACCATGGAAAGCAGCGGTGATAATGACACCCACACCCGGTGATGCTTATTTCCCATATAACCTATTCATAAAGTCAAAGGTAAAACACAAATATCAGCTTGAGCTAAAACTTCCATGGCCCCCACCATGAAATTTTCAATGCTAAGAGTTTATTCCCCGTTGTGTGGTCCACTTCTGTTTTAAATTTGCCTTAGTTTTGGGCCTATATATCCTTAAAATTATGTGGTGGCCGGTCAGAGGCCCTGCCTGTGCCGAGAGTAGTATCCGATCCGTGTCCTTCTAAAACAGGGGAGCAGATTGCCTGTGACTCCAGGCACAGATATGTACCTGTGCTGGGGTGGTGTGGGGTCCACACAGATGTACGAGTCAAATCCACTTCGTCCATCTGTTTGAAAGACCACAATAGGACAGAAATCTAAAATTCAGGCAAATCTAAAACTCAGGTGGCCACGCGATCAACACAGTGGGAAAGAAATGTCTCCTGATACAAAACTTCTGTCACCCTAGGTGTTCAATCCCACCCTTTCGTGTGGTATGGCACACCCACTCACACCTCAATGGGTGCTTGAACCCATGACCTCTGTTGAAACTTATGTGAGTCTACCACTGTGCCATAAGATCAAACTTCTTACTACTTTAAAATCTAAATAAAATATAACTGCCATCAAAGGATAATAAAAAAATAGTGGAATGACCTTTTCTTTTACACACACCCGCATCCCACACACTCACACCACAAAGGCACTCAATCTTTGGCCTCAATGTTGAAACAAAGTCTGTCTTATGGCTGAGCCATGAAGTTAGACCCAACGGCGGCACTAGTTTTTCTCTAGTCCAATACATTTGGGAAACAAGACAGTGGATCATGTACCAATGTGCCACTTGTGTAGTTGTCCTAGTTTAAGCTACACATCAGCACACATCTGCTATCATTAATGTTCAAATACTCAACTAATATCACATGTGTAAATGTACCATCCACAATACTTGGCATAATCCTTTTATCTATGTTCTAAGGTATTTTGCAAACACGCATATATGGTTTATTGGTTTTTAGCCGCTTGCTATGATATGTGTTTTAACAATTACATTTATCCATTTTTACCGATCATTTTAAGGCATGAGTTCAAAACTAGGCTGATCCAATGCTGGATAGGACATTGACCTCTAAAAAAGTTTTTGATAGAGTTGATATTTGGGTTTTCCTTTCATCCAGGCCATGTGACCTAATGAAAGTGTTGGATGGAAAATAAACATCCATGTTTATTTTATTTTTAGTTATGCAATGCACCCACCCTGATAGTTGTGCAATGCACCCACACAGTTAGTTACACGATGCACCCACATACCAGTGGAGTTGGTGCATGTGTCTCCCTAGCACTCAAACCTAAGACCTGCTGTTGAAACACTTAGGCGTCTCCCAGCTGAGCTAGCAGGTGAGACGCATGTTGTTATGATCCTTGTTTGCCGAGTGAAAGGGTTGTTTTACATTATGACAATTGATGATCTGACCATTGGATGTTGAACCAGAGTATATAAATGCAGATTAGCAACCCCATTTAAAAATAAAGGACAGGAAAAAAAACAATCAAAGAAAAAGCCTAAGGTCAGGAAGAATACGCCTCCATTCCAGTCAATAATCCCATTATATAATACTTTCTTAATCTGGAAGGCATTAGACAGTCTGATCTCTGATTAATTCAACGCAAGCTTATGATGAGCGTATGCACGCTTGCACATATGACGAGGGGCTTGTGGACTTCCCGTTTCTTCGGGTGGGGTCCACTCCACTGTGGTGGGGAAACAGACCGGTGCACTCATTGGGTGGTCCAACCAGGCGTGGTTTCTTGCGGCAGGGACATGTCGACGGAGGGCATCACCTGGTATCTGACACGCGTGCGACATGTCACGTGCACATGTGCCAGGCTATCCCCTGCACCTCACGTGAGCTAGTCAGTTTTAGCTGGATATTAGTACCCCACGGCATTGATGTGTACCTGACTTGTTTAATTTTTTGATGACACCAACCAAACCTTCAATCCATCTTCAATTTTCCACATGAGTGGGCCCCACAAAAGTTGGACTCACCCAAGAAGGTGCGGCCCTTACCATGGGCCCACATTGATGTATGTATTCTGCATCCACACCGTCCATCCAATTTTTCAGATCATTTTAGGGGCATCATCCCAGAAATGAAGCAGATCCAATTATCAGGTGAACCATACCTTGAGAATCAGTGGTGCCCATGATGTTGACAAAATTGGACGTGCGCGTGACTACTTCCACCATACCATGAGAACACCCCATGACACGGAATGGGCACGCACGTGCCAACATGGATCACTTGTGCGAGATCAGTGCCGTTCAACAGGTAGGACACACTTGAGTACGCTCTACACCAAAAGATCGGGCTGTTCCAGTCATGAGGTGGGCAACACATGTACGTTGAAAACTGAACTGAGCACATGCTTGCTAAAGTACATCCCAAGATACAGCTACTTTTGCGTGGGGACTGTAGCCGTTGGATCAGGGGTCACGATGCAATGATCTAAACCGTTCATCTGATGGGCCTCAATTTGGATGCGAGATAAGAACACTCTCAGATTAGAAAAACTCAAAGCTTTCTACCATCCAGCTTTTCCCCTTGTCGGTGGCCGTTTCTTTTAACCATGTTTTGTTGGGGATTGATTGGATGTTACAACTTGAAGATTATTTTATCATAGAAATGGTTTGGATCGTCCCAACATGGCCCCAGATCATCAAACCTACCCTCGGCAATGAAAAGAAAGAAAGGAAAGGGGGAGTTAATTGATACTCTGGCAGAGTATCATGCTTGATACGCTAGCACTCATAAATCTTATTTTTGGAATCAACTGTCGCTGAGTCCGGTACCAAAATCACATTGGTTGTACAATTGTAACCACAGATTCGTGGATGATTGTACGTTGAAACAGAACCCCTGAATATTTTTATTTTCAGCAGTCCAATAGATATCTTCCAATCGTACAGCCAGAAAGTCGAATAGGCGTAACCGTTGGTCCATGACATATTTATCTGGGACCCATAATTTGGGCAATTTAATTTGACTTACTAATATCCAAGTAGGCAATTTCTAAGTAATTTACAAGTGCCTGTGTATCGTCTGTCGCACTCTATCAGAGCATCATAAGAGCTAAGAGTTCTCTATGAATAAATAATAATACTAATAATAACGACTGTACAAGTGCGAAGTGATGTAAGCTGATGGCTTCTGGTGTCCACAACAGCAACTGATATGTATCATCCTAAAAGATGGGCATTATCCAGGTTATTGAGATCTAACGTGTCCATAACTAGGGCTAGACTTGTGGGGCCCACCATAGTGCGTGTGTGTTGTCCAACCCGTTCATAGCGGTCCACTCCACCATGAAAATGGGTGACTCCAAGAGTCATACTAATGAAATCATGGGTGGCTCTTGGATGTTCTTGGGTGGGTTGTGGCCCAACTCCATTAATTGAATTAGCATGGAGTCCCAGCTGGTGGGTTAGATGTCATTTGCACATGAGGATGGGTCCCACACACCAGCAATGACGACTACCGACACGAGGGTATTTTTGTCATTAGCTAAAGATGATTCTCTGTCGTCACTAGCAGAGGAGAGGTAATTGCGATAATTCAAATCCCAAGGGGGTAATTTATAATTGCGTACTGAGTAAACTCTGTGGGGTCCACGGTGATTTACTTAATTCACTCCGTTCATCCATTTTAATAGATAATTTTATGTCCTTGAGACCAAAAAACGAAGTATATATAAATCATAAGTTGACCACACCACAGGAAAAATGTGAATTGAACCTGTACCATTGAAAAATTCTTGGGGGCGGTGGAAGTTTTGGATCAAGCTGATATTTGTGTTTTTTTTTCTTTTCCATTCATAAATGTTTGTGTGATCCTTTGAACAGGTTGGATTACAAATAAACATCACTGCAGGCCCAAGAAATCTTTCAATGGTAAAATCATTATACCCACTGTTTCTTGTGGTATGGTCCACCTGAGTTTTGGATATACTTCAATTTTGGTTTCAACCCCTTAAATGATCTATAAAATCGGATGGACGGTGTAGATAAACTAAATACATTTACAGTGGGCCAAACTGAGTTTACTCAGTATGATAAGATAAGAGTGGACTGAGTAACTCAGGACGCAATCCGATTTCGTCCAAAACTACCACAAGGGATCCATTTTATGACCCGACTCATTTGGCCCTGAGTCGAGCTGAGTAAAAAAACCACCAATCTAAAAGTAAGGTGGGGTCCACGATAGAAGGTGGCTTAAAAATCATGCTTAAAACCTCTAGTTAACCAACCAGAACGCTTGAATGATTGATGGATGTGATTTTAGATATACGCTCAATCCACAGTGGGACCCTCAATTTGGATGGTCAATATAGCTGTACGGTAAGAAGGATAAGCTGCTACCGCTTTCTAATGGTGCACAATCTATCATAAAATCTACCCCTTTTTCGTAGGAAGTGGATTGGGTGTGACCCGTGGAAAGAGATATTCCTGTGCACAGGACTGTGTGGGGTCCATAGAGATATCCGTGACAAATCCACTCTGTTCATCTGTTTTGAAAGATCACAATAGGATACTTCTCTAAAAAAGAGACAGATCTAAAACTCAGGTGGGACACACCAAATGAAGAAGTCGGAACAGAAACGTCCACCGTTGAAACCTTCCGGAGCTAACAATATGTTTATATGCCATCCAAACAGTTTGTAGGGTTATTACACTCAGATAAACTGTAGGTACAAATATCATCCTGAAACAAAATTTCTGTCACCCTCCAGCCGTTGTATCCGGTTGATATTTGTGCCAACAGTTTATCTGAGTGGTAATAACCCTACGAACGGTTTGGATGGCATATAAACATCATGGTTAGCTCCAGAAAGGTTTCAACGGTTGATGTTTCTTTTCTCACAGCTTCGTTGGTGTGACCCACTTGAGTTTTCGATCTGCCTCTTTTTTAGATTTCTATCCTACTGTGGTCTTTCAAAACAGATGGATGGAGTGGATTTGTCAGTGACATCTATGTGGAACCCAAACAGGCACAGCCCCGGGCTAACGAATTTCTTTGTGCCCGCGATCACAGGCAATCCGTATCTTTTTTCGTATCATTGGCCCATATCACCCGTTGGCGTGGTACGTATGGTAGACCTCAGGACCACCAAAATAGATGGATACCCACACGCTTCGCTTGTCCATTCAAATCGTTCATTTGATGGACTACGTTGTGGATGAGAGACGCACCGTACAAGCATCCAACGCAGGAAGATCTTAAACTCTCCGTGATTGAATGCGGACCGTCGTTGTATTTTTTTTTTCTTCACGACACTTTTCAAGCCAAAAATCAAAAGGCTTCGATTTTCAAACATGGGATTATTTATTTATTTATTTTGGGTTATTACCCACCTATGATTGTCCCGTCTGATCAATGGGCATCACTTGTTGAACGGTCTATATAGTTCCTCCAATAGAGGATAGGGGCCACGGTTTTGCAAAGTCAGCCAACAATTATACATTCCTACAGCATGTGAAATCCAAGCCGTGCATCAACAATCAATGCTCAGTGAATCCCCGGAAGAGTTAGAGTGGGCTGACCAGATTTTTGGACCGGGTCATCTCACATTTCAGGCATGGCTCACCGTCCACACACCTGTGGTTGCATGTAGAGGTTAGTTTAGGCTTGCTAGGGAAGCTCGTTCTGGTGGGCCCGTAGCCTACAGCACGGTTGAAAAACATCATAATGGCAGGAAATACTACGGCGCTCCACCCGTGCCGTACATGATGAGTAACTAAAAATTGCCGAGTCTCTGCCATCTAGAATCTGAATAGCCGTCGGCAATTTTGTCTCCACAATTAGTCTTCGTATTATAATCATAAACTTTGGAATTTAAAAGGAAATTAAAATGGATTTTGAACATAAGAAATGGTAGGCCTAGTTGTGCTTAGTGATCGGTGGTTTTGATATTTTTACTTGATTTATTCACTAATATCTTTGATTTTACTAACTCTAAAAGTATTTTAGCATTTTTTTTTTTATATGGAGAGGTATTCATAACATTAATGGCCTGCAAATGAATGGCTAAATCATTTCACTGTTACCATCCACCTTGCATGACTATAGTTGGATGGCTGTGATTATCTACTTTTTAACCTTCTTTCATGTAAGTAAGGCGCCCATGATGCATCTTTTGATCGATCTATTCCGCCAGTCTTTGCTAAAGTAGGTTCAATTGGGCCCCATGTAGAAATTTGTGTAATCTTAATATTGCGAATTAATTAGAATGTTCAGTGCATCAATAATGAAGATTTCAATGCAATCTTAAAAGCATACCTTATAAGGAAGACATTTTCGATGCCGCTACGTTGCTAAAAATAATGTTTGGTCTTCTATACCTTTAACCCTTAAGAGAACTTTTTAATAGGACTAGAGTTTTCTCTCTATGTGTGAGTGAAGATACTATTCAAACGGGCCATTAGGGGCTGCTTGGGTTGGTGGAAAATACAATTCAACTAAGGATTGGAAATTGGGTTTTTTTAAAGTAAACGTCTTCACCATTTATGGAAATAAAAGCAGCTGTATAGTTCGGTTATTCAGTGTCCACGTTTTCCTAAAAGGGGGCCATTAGCATTTCCTCCCAAGAAACCTAAAGACGTGGAGATTTTCACATTTGTTTTTTTATATATAACCCTTATTTTTTAACCATTATTCTTTTCATGTTTCTATTAAGTCTAAAATAAGCATACCATTTAAATTAATGTAAGTATCAATTTTCAAAAAATAAAACATATTATTTAAGATTATTCTCGTGTTTTTTTATTTTTACAAGTTACCTCTGATTTGACATTATTCTTTTCATATATGATTTTTAAATTCTAAAATTCAAACAGGCATTTATGGAAAACCTTGCCAACTTATAAGGGCTTTTGGGGGATTTGTAATCCTGCATTTGAAATTTTGGATTTTCAATTTTCTTCAGCAACATGAATGTTCAAAATCCTAAAATTTAGGGTCTGTTTGGTTGGATGTATTTAATGTAAATTGTAGTGTATTTTACACTTTTTAACATTAATGACTTACCACATAAATTTGTGATGTAAGGGAGGTTAAATGACTCTAACCCAACAACTTTTACCTACAGAAAATGAGATGGAACTCTATGGGTCACACTACTACGTATGTCTTATCAAGGTATGTCTTATCAAGGCTGTATATTCATTTGGCCATATCATTCTAGGGTATGCCTCCAGATATGAGACAGATCCAAAGCTCAAGTGGACAAAATCACATGAAGAACATTTAAATGGTTAGCATTCAATCTCCAGTGTTTTCTATAGTGTGATCCACTTGAGCTTTGAATCTACCTCATTATTGGGCTCACGCCCCAAAATGATCTATCCTAATGAATGTACGGCATGGAAGTAACACATATATCATAGTGGAGCACATGGAGTTTTGGTTTCGAATTATACACATGTATTATGAAAATTGATACAGGTAAATCCTTCTCACTTTAAAACACCCATATTATTGTTTTATATATGTATTTATTATTAATTTGAGAGGAATTACATGAAAATATATGTAATTACATCTAACAAAATAAGCCCTTGGAAACCTCATAAGCCTAGACTTTGGCTTTTAGACTCCAAAAATGCATTAGGATATACTCATAGGATATGTGGTGAAAATCCATGCTACCGACAACACCAGTGCATGCGTTGCATGATTGAATGGGTGGGTGTGTTACCCGACTAACCGGATGGGTGGGTGCACCAAAAATTAAAAAAAATAGAAAGCATTCAACGTGACGTTTCTGGGTATGAATACATTAAAAAAGAAAGGACGAGATGATAGTCATGGCTTTGGAGATGACCTCATAATCTTGGATTTTGCAAGCCATGGGTCTCCACTAGAATTGAAAATGCAAGAAACTTCCAAATTTTGAACCACCCTCAAATTGAAATTCAGGATTTTGAGGGTTGCAAATGACCCCACGTACTGCTTAAATTCTTCTCGTGTAATGCATGCCACTCGAATCAAACCATCTCAATCGTGGGCCCAACTATCTAGATAGGTTATAAAACTAAAGGTCACACTCAACTGATTAAAATGAAAATAAGAGCTTTGGTACGCCAGGTTTTGGCACTTGATGGGCGTGCCTTGATAGGTGTTCCTCAGCCAACGATGGAAAATGTTTGACCCACATTTCAGTGGCCAAAATGGTTAACCTGGTGGGCCCTATCATCGGATGGGCCATGAACTAATATCACCCCTGTTTTATGACCCTTTTGAGCTGATGAAGATGCACAATGTAGCCGATGCTCTACATTTTACATGGCGATTGGGAGTATGATCGTCAGATGGGGCGGATACTGGTGGGACTTGGATTCGGTAGTGACCTCTTGATGCCGTGCACCCCACCATGATGTATGTGTTTCATCCATGCCATCCACCCATATTTCCAGCTCATTTTAGGGCATTAACTAAACATTGGGATAGATCCAATTTTCAGGTGGACCACACCCCATGAAACAGTGACATTGGGCGTTCAATCACCACTGTTTCCTGTGGTGTGGTCCACATGAGATTTGGATCTTCCTCATTTTTATATAATGCATTAAAATGAGCTTGAAAAATGAATAGACGGCTTGGATAAAACATATACATAATAATGGAGCCACAGAACCGACTGAATACCGAGCTCTTGGTACTGCAGGGGTCACTACTGAATATGAGTCCGTATTGGCGCGCCTCATGTGGACGCGGATTGCCTGTGCAGGAAGTTCATGTAGTCTGAAATGCGTGGGGCCCACAGAGATTCCCGTGGAAAATCCACACCGCCCATCAGTTTTGCAAGATCACGGTAGAACAGGAATATAAAATGAAGGCAGATCCAAAGCTCATGTGGGCCACACTTAAACCAAATAGTGGGACAAAAACATCAACGGTTAAAAACTTTCTAGAGCCAACCATGATGCTTATATGCCATCCAAAAACCTTTCTGGAGCCAACCATCACTCAAACGAACGGTTTTTATCTTAGTCCACGAAATTTCCTATTTTCTAGCAGCAATGACATAGAGTCACCGGACATTTCATGCACGAACGTAGAGCTTGATGGTCGGGTTGGTTAGTGCAAGCCTCTGTTAGTAAGACCGTGGCTTGGGTCATGCACATGATAGTTTGGGTCTCACCCATTTCATAGGTGCAAAGTTTATGTGATGTGGGTATAAGGAATCCCCTATCACTCTGTACATGGACCCATTTCATGCCAGGATAACTCTTAATAAGTGATTTGCAGGCCATCATCTAATGCATGCATGTGAAAAAAAAATATTTATTTACTCACGTCAGCTTGTTTAGATTGTTGACTACCACTTTAATGCTATGGAAAAATTATATCTTAACAATTTAGGTTTGGATGGATAGAACTGAGCTGTCAAATTACAGTGATCCTCGAGAGACAGAGGTTTGTAAACATGGAAAAGTTCCGTGGACCCACCATGATCTATGTGTTATATTCAGATATTCTACTCATCTTGGAAGATCTTTTTTTAAAAAAGAGCTCAAAAATGAGGCAGATTAAAAGCTCAAATAAATCACACACCATAAAAAGCAATGGAAATTGATCACCTACCATTGAAAATTTATTGAGGTCCACAAAAGTTTTGGATCTAGATGATATTTATGTTTTACATTCATTTGGATGGCAAATAAACATTATAGTGGCCCTTGTAAGGTTTTAACTGTGGGCGTTATTGTTGTGCTGCTTTCTGATGTGTGGTCCAATTGAGCTTTGGATCTGTCTAATTTTTATACTCATGTCTTAAAATGATATTGTAAAATGGATGAACAACATGGATATATCATATATGACAAATTCATATCCACGTGTATCAAACACATTACAGCTGTAATGGTTACTCGAAGCAGGCCCTAAATTTGTGGAACACTGGCATTTGTTTTTTCTTTTTCTATTTTTTAATTCAAATATTGAGGTTAGTTAGGTGGGAATCGTAACTCTCTCAAATGCTTCTCCTTGCAGCCATGTGTTTGAAAATCCAAACCATTAACAAAACTTGGCATCTTGGTAGGCCGCATTCATAAACTCAAATTCAGCTGTTGGTATGCTCCGGGATGTTGGGAAAACCTCAGCAGTAGAAGCAAGCAGATGAACATAGCAGAGTATAGAATCAAACAAGCAACACAACGCAATCACACCCACACGCAATCAATCATATAGAGACAATCCATTTTTACATGAAAAAACCTCTCACGGATAAAAAAATCATGGCACAAAGCGAATCTACTATGAACCAAAAGATTACAGAGATGAAACACTCATAAATAAATAAATAAAAACCCAAGAGAAAACCAAAGTTATCTCTCTCTCTCTCTCTCTCTCTCTCTCTCTCTCACAAAACCCTCTCCCCACACCCTAATACAATTAGGAAACATTGGACACCTTAGGATACATCCTAATTTCGGTTACAACCCCTTACATAGAAGGAATCCCAAAATTGAAAATAACTTACACAGATTTCTATAACCATGCAAATCACCGCTATTTCATCGACTCGTTGGAGCCTACCGCCGACCAGTCGAACATAGCACAAAAACTATCCAAAGAGGAAACTTTTAAATTTGACTCGTTTAGCCTCAACAGCCGATCGATCGACAACCAGTCTAAAACGCCTAAAGACTATCCAGAGACTCACTGTGCCTTCTTAGTCTGAAATTCGACTGGTTGGACAGACTAGCTGGCCGGTTATGGGATCTTGTAACAGCACAGTTTGAAAACTCCACCAACAATCTCCATCGAGGTATCAAATTTCGAATCCAACTTTCCTTACTTTCTTTATTATCTTAACTTCAACATAGCTACATCGCTTCTCATGCCTCCATCAACCCTATCCTCACACTTTCACACCCATTGTCGCTCTTTTCATGTGACTCTTGGGCACTTGCCACATACGAGCAACCGTGGATCTTGCTACCGATCCCACAGCTCCACCGTGAGATAACAGTGTTAACATTAATGGTCTCCCTCCCTGCACATAAAGAGTCCATGAATGACTCATATGATTCTAAAAGAAAATTCAATCGGATGTATGCCTGATATTCATCCTTCATCGGTTCATATATGATCTCCACTAACTTGCAAACTAGCCGATTAAATATGTTAATGTGGTCATCCACATTCATCCCCTCCTCCATCTTCAAAATGAACAACTGCATCAACAAATACATCCGGTTCTCTAGAGACTTCTTAGTGTATACTTTCTTTAACTTAGCCATTGTATCAGCGGTTGTCTTCTCCTTCATAATGTGATAGGGGACATCATTCATCGTGCTCAACAGGATTGAGGTTCGGGCATTCTTGTCGAGCTTCTTTCACTCTCATCCTCTTTCATAGCCTCAGGTTGCTTCTCAAGAGCTTCTTCAAGCCCTTGCTGAACTATGAGGGATTCAATCTTCACCTTCCATAGTTTGTAGTTGCTTTTGTGAGAGAACTTCTCTATGTCAAATCTCGTGCTCAATGTCATGCTCTCATCTCATATCCAAATTCTGCTCCACCCTAACGATATCTCCGATACCACTTGTTGGGAAAAACCCGGCAACGAAAGCAAGCTAATGAAAACAATAGAGTATGGAATCAAACGAGCAACACAACACAATCATACCCACACACAATTAATCACACAGAAACAATTTGATTTTACATGGAAAAATCCCTCACGGGTAAAGAAATCATGGCACAAAGCGAATCTACTATGAATTAGAATATTACAGAGATGAAACACCCACAAGCAAGAAAAACCCAAGAGAAAACCCAAGGTCTCTCTCTCTCTCTCTCTCTCAAAACTCTCTCCTTACACCCTAATACAATTAGGAAACCTTAGACGCCTTAAGATATATCCTAATCCCGATTACAACCTTCTTATATAGAAGGAATTTTAAAATTAGAAACAACTTATGCAGATTTGCATAACCATGCAAATCACCACCATTCTGTCAACCGATCGTACATAGCATAAAACTTGTTCAGAGAGTAAACTTCTAAATTCGACTCATTCAGCCTCAACAGCCGACCAATCAGCAGACTAGTCAGAGCACACCAATGACCGGTTGGCGACCGGTCTGAAACGCCCAAATACTATCCAGAGACCAATTGTGCCTTCCCAAACTGAAATTTGACCGGTTGTACAAACTAGCTGACTAGTCATGGACCCTATAACAGCACACAGTTTGAAGGCTACACCAGCACCGGCAGTCGCTGATACAGTTGTCAGCACCTGTCCTGAGAAATATTGCATTAGAACTCAAAGGCCAAACACACAGAAGTCCATGAAAATATTCATCGAACTGTCCATGAAAATATTGCATTAGAACTCAAAGGCCAAACACACACAGAAGTCCATGAAATTATTCATCGAACTGTCCATGTCTGCCCTGTTAGTTGAGTGCATTACTCTGTCTGCCGGCTATCTTACCCAGAACATGTCCCAGACAAGCTGTCTGTGACCACGTTTACCGTACCACTGTGTCCGCTGAGTGGGTTGGTCATTTACTACCACTGGTCCATTCCTGACAATCACTATTCGAATGAATTCATAGTCTGCAAGCGAGGCCATACACATGTATGGGTGATAGGATCGGTTGAAGGGATTGGTCTCACCACAAAAAGGCAGCCAAATCATATGACTTGAACCGTCTGTTTGGAGTATCCTTACTCATGCCTCGGTGGTGGACTCACAAGAGTTTCAACACAAGGTCATGAGTTCGGCTACCAATGGAGTGTAAGTGCTGGGTGCGTGTGGGGGCCTACCTCCTTTTCTGGGTCTTGCACCTGCCAGACTGTCAAATCCAAGGACGAAGGGCATCCCTTGCTGGCTGTGGATTTTTCTGAGACTGTCAAATCCAAGGATTTTTCTGGGTGTGTGTGGGAAAGGCTTTCACAGGCAATCCACGTGACCTTGCTGATATGTGGTCAGATTTCTATGAGACATCACTACATTTCTTCTAAATCCTGTTTTACCGGACAATCCAGGGTGGCTTTGGTTAGGGTAAATACCCATAAGTAGATGAAATTATGGATTTCCGACCAGCTACCTACCCCCACATGCTGACAGCTATAATGTTTGAAAGTGTACAAAGCAAACACCAAAGAGGGAGACAGCTACAACTGTGATTTAAGTGTCTTATCTATATTATCCATCCATTTTATCAGCTCATCTTTAAGGCATGAGCTAAAAAATGTGACAGATTCAAAGCTCAAGTGGACCCACAGATTTTATTCACTACTCAGCGTGCATGTGCGATCAGATTTCACTGAATACTATCTCATTTTAAAAGGTGTAATGATTCACATGTTTTTCTCTCTTTTAAATACCTGTTACCACTCATCAGTAGCTTTACGTACTATCATTTATATTTATTTTTCAAACATTTATTACAACTCTTCATTATTGTTTTACTATTTATCGATATTCCATTCAAGTTACAAAGCTTGCACTTGATGTGAAATGACAAAATTGCTATTGCATATTCTTTTCTTTCTGTTTTTTTCCAAGCAGTGTGAGTAGGGTTGTACATGAGTTGAGTCGAGTTTTGCCCGGCTCATTGCTTGACTCAAACCATCCAACCCCAGCTCAATACTCAAGTCAACTCGGCCGAGTCGAGCATGAACCTGCTCGATCAATAGACCAAGCGAGTTCGAGTTCGAGCCGAGTCTTTCGAGCTAAGTTTGAGTTTGAGGTTTCAAAATCCATATAAAAAAAAATGGAAGGGAGAAGGGGTTTACCGGCGTCGAGCGGACACGGCAGCTAAGGGAGTGGTCGGCGTTGACCTGAGACTTGACTCTTGAGAGATGGGGAGGGAGGGAGTGTTGGAGTGGGCCGTGGGGGTGGTCCGTTAGAGCCGGGTGAGAGATTTGGGTCCTTTTAGGGAGTTTAGGGTTAGGGCATTGGAGCAGTCAAGCATTTTTTTTTTTTTTTCAAATGAAAAGAGTAGAGTTTATTTATTTATTTATTTTTTTTTTTTTTTTTTTTGGGGGGGGGGGGGGGTTGTTTATACTCTGAGTCACTATTCGAGTGGAGCCGATTTTGATTCACTCTACAAGTCAAGCCAAGTCGAGCGTGGCCCAGATCGGTGCTCGACTCAAATTCATTTGAGCACCCAAAATTTGACTCAACGCTGGTCAAATTCACTTCCGATCTTAGCCAAGTCGAGCGAGTATTTCAAGTTTACTCGGCTCATGTACAACCCTAGTTGTGAGGCCCACGTAGTGTGTGTATGACATCCAGTACATACAATAAGTGTCAGAGGAAGGGGAAATCAGGACGATGGAATCATTACGGGGTCCACACATGAATTTAGAGGTATATGAGTGTGGTACATTGATTTCTGTGGTTGGGTCCACCTGATGATCCGATCATGGTGATGTTCTATTTATCCAATAATCTCATCATTGTTGCATGCACCTGTTAGATGGATTGGACGTCATACACACACCACAACCATGCTCAACTCCATCCGTTACTCATAAAAAGTAAGCATGGGTGTGATGGGCATTTCACCTCTGAGTAGACAATACCAACGTGCTATCCCTCGGACAAATTCACATGCAGTTGTACTGTCCATCTAGCACACAGACAACTGCACTGAGTCCACATATCCGACTCAGTGCTGAAATGAGCTCATGGACAACCGTTGGTGTGCTGAGATGCAATTTTTCTGTCCATCTAGCATACAAACGACTGCACTAGTCCACATATCCTCTCTTTATTGGGGACACCAACCAACCGTTGGTGTGCTTTTATTTACACCTACCTAGTGGGGCTAGCATTTACTCATCAAGTGGACCGCACATCTACATTAATTTCGATAGCTGGGGTTTTTTTTTTTTTTTTTTTTTTTTTTGCATTCCTGACCATAATTCATTTCCTATTTTTTATGTTTCTTGAGAAATATTAGAGTTAGCCGGAGTTCTTTGGGAAATAATTAAATTTTATTTGGGAGCCGGATTGCATCTTGCCCCCAGGCAGACCTGTGGAGGGTCCCACGGTGATGTATCCATTTATCTACTCCGTCCATCCATTTTATAAGATCATAATAGGAAATGGACCCAAAAACGAGGCAGATACAACGCTCAGGTGGGCCACACCAAACAATGAACGTAACCAAGTGATACCACTCTTTGGTGTCGCCCACTTGAGCGTTGGATCTTACTTCTTTTTAGACTTATACCTTAAAATGATCTTATAAAATGGATGGACGGAGTGGATAAACGGATACATTACGGTGGGCCCCCTACACAGGTCTGCCCGAACGGTTATACGTCCGGGAGGGGCAGGACGCAATCCGCTGATACAACAAAAAAAAAAAAAAATTAAAAAAATCTTACACGAGGTCTAAAATTCTATTCTTTTATTTTCAGTTTTCCTTTTTATTTTCCATTTCCTAACTACAAATTAAGGCAAGGTTTTGAAATAAAAATTGGGAAATTGGAAATCTCGGTAAATGTAAAAAAAAATGACTAAAAGGTGAAAAGCAAGCTTGTATTTTATAAAAGCTAGGAATTTGTTAAGCTGAGAAATAAAAACCATCCACCAAACGGCCCTTATGTGTTTGCCAAACAGTTCCTTCATTTAAAAAAATCAAAGAAGGCAAAACATATTCTTCGAAGCACATCATACGTTAGACTCTCTGCCAAGGCTCCCCCTGTAAAAGAGAACTTTGTGTGTGTGTGTAAAAAGAAAGAAATAAATAATACAAAAATCTTTAGTGATGAGTCAAACTCAAACAACTTAATTTAGGAACTTCTGTATGTAATTACTTTCAATCGACCCAAAATTCTCAAAATAAGATGTAAATCCATTTCAACGAAAAAAAGTAGCTAAACTCCCCTCCATATTATCTGAAGTTCATGATAAAGATATTTAATGGCTGCTTGTTTTTTTAATTCCCTTTTGTAAATACATATTTTAATAAAATATCATCTTTCAAAAAAAATGCATACTTGTTTTACGATTTTTAATGATGAGGTTGACTGGACCTTTTAATTCTGAAACTGAGGATAGGTGTGAAAAATGTGGGCCTCGCTTTGATGTATGTGGTTTATCCACTCCGTTCATCCATTTTGCCAACTGATTTTAGGATATGAGCCTAAAAATGAGGCAGATCAAAAGGTCAAGTGGACCACACCACGAGAATGGTGGGAATCGAATGCCTACTGTTAAAAACTCATTAGAGGCACCATAAGTTTTGGAGCAAGCTGATATTTTTGTTTTCCCCTTATCTATATCTGTGTGACCTTATGAATAGGTTAGATGACAAATAAACATCAATGTGGTCCCAAGGAAGGAAACAGCTCTGGACGGTGGACATTTAAGACCCTGGCAAGTGTAGTGTGGGCCACTTGAACTTTGGATCTGCCTCGTTTTTTTGGATCATGCCCTAAAATGTCCTGTAAAACAGATGGACGGCGTGGATATATAACATACATCATGGTGGGCCCACAAAGTTAACAAGCTCTTTTGGGACCCATTTTCTTGAGGGTAATAGCCCTTGCTTTCAAATAAGGTTAAAGACTAATAATTATCTATTTCCAGTATTTGCAGCTAAAAAGAGACCTATTTTATTTCGAAAATATTAAGGCAGAGCCAGAAAAACCAAATAGGGTGAATGTTAACGTCATATTCCAATCTGAGTGGGTCCACCTATATATTGACACCTAGATTGGATATATAAAAAAAAAATAATCAACCATACTAGACGTATCTATCCGTTTAATTGGTGGCAAACCAAATGGATGGCTTGGATTAAACAACCATGTGCCCTAGATATATAACTAAGTGCACAATAAGAACGTTTCATGAGCGTCGCAGGGAAGGAACTCAATTATCTCATAGCATTTGTTCATGCTTTTTGGGGCCGAGCATATGCGACAGTTTTTTCACTGTTTTAAATGATTAGATGTGGGAAAAACCAAAAGTTGCAGCCTAACAAATGTGCTACACGTGGACCAAGAACACATGGACCACTCTTTAGTTAGCCCTCTGGACGTGGATTGCCTACTGAATTACGGTGTACTGTGGGCTCCACCATGATGTATGAGTTTTATACACGCCATCCATTCATTCTGGATCGCTATTTTAGGGCATGAGTTCAAAAATCAGACAGGTCCAAATCTCAGGTGGAAAACACCACAGGAAAATAGTGGTGAGTGAATGCCTACCATTAGAAATTTCATAGGACCCACTGTAATGTTTCTTTGCCATCTAACATATTTTTTTTTGTCAGCCATGCAACACACCGACACAGTTAGTCACACAATGCACTCACCCACCGGTGGGGCTAGTGTGTCTCCTTAGCACTTAAACCTAAGACTAGTTGTTGAAACACCTAAGCGTCTTCCAGCCGGGCTAGCAGGTGAGCTAACCTGTTGATTAGGTTACAGAGACTGAGATGAAGGAAAATATAAATATCAGCTTGCTCCAAAAACTTTTGTTGCCCCTCCTAGAAGTTTTTAATCCTGGGTGTTCAATCACCACTATTTCCTATGGTATGGTCCACCTGAGATTTGGATCTGCCTCAGTTTTGGGCTAATGCACTAAAATTAGCTAACGAAATGTGTGGAGAAAACACATACATCATGGTGGGGCCCACAGAGCACCGTCCAGTATGGAGGTGGCAATGTCGGCATGCAATCCACGTCCTAGCTAGTGCGCTCCTTCGTCTCGGTGGGTCTTGTCTCGTCGCATCAGTGGTGCTGTGTTGCCCATCCGACAGTGGCTCCCTTCTTTGGAAACTTCATGAAAAATAATGCACCAGTCATCCTTCCATCATATCTGAAAGACTGGATAAAAGGATCTTTGGATGGTGCGCTGCGCACATGCAAAGACTAAGTTACTTTGGTGCACTTCTTATGGAAAGTTGGGATTTTTCACGTAGGAAAAAGACAGGCACTTACATGAAAGAATACATGGCTTTGATTTTTATTTTATTTTATTTTTTTATATAGAGAAATGAGGCTAAATAGGAGATATTCATGGACGAGCACTTTTGTGATTTCTTTGTCCTTTCCCAACGTAGAAAGAGAGATGATCCAGTGCTGTCGATGCCTTTGGTTTTAAGACTAGATAGCTTGGACCGACTACCATGGTTCAGTCCTAAGTTGAGTCATGACTCGGCTGAGTTGAAGTGACTCAGCCAGCCAAGTCAACCCCTATTTTCAATTCTGACTTTTGGAAATGGGCTGGCAGCCAGGTCTGGCCCAGACCCGGTGTTGTAGGGCTAGGTTTTTGGCTCTTAAATTTGGATCTAGGGCTGAGCCAGCCAAGGGACAATGATGAATGGCTTGACGTGGCCCATTGGCCCATTCCAATCATTAAGTGGGCATTATTATAATGTTGTAAAGGCACTTGTTAACAATTTTTATTGGATGTTCACATATAATTTAAAGATAAAATTTCGACCCAGAGTCATGTTTCAACGATTGCAGTTGTTTATGCTAAAGATTTATTGCAAATGGAGGGCACTTAAAAGAAAATTATTAAATTGGACCTATTTTAGACCTTTGATTCTTTTCCTTCCTAGCCTTTGTTGGAGTAAATGCCATGGAAATCCAATGTGAGCCCTAATTTACTGGCTATGTGAATGGGACTGAGTTGATCTCGGTCGGAGATCATGATGGTTGCGGGTCCCATGTGAACATTTCAATATACCTTAGTGAGTAGTGTTACTTTGAATGTACACGAATAGGAGTTAGTTGAGAATTGCATCCTCTGTTGGTCCTTGGGGATTAGAAATCAGATACAATGATCATTGACTAGAAAGAGTTATGACTCATCAATCCTAGTATCCAATATAGACCATGACTACCATATGTGCATACAACACGCCCATGGATATTCTTACATGAGATGTATTGTCATCTTGTGTGAGGAGACTAACTTAGGTTAGAATAGATAGTCTTCACCATTAAAGAGCCGGATTGGTGCCAGTATGTCTTTGCTCTTATCTCATATAAAAGTGCATGCCATGAACTTAAGATGCAAGGTTAGACCTTTGGAAATTAACATTTGTGGATCGAAATCGAGTTAATAGCTAGGGGCTAATTAATTAGCTTAGACTATAATTATATGGGTGAAGAAGACTTAATAGTATATAAAAGATAATTAATCCTTAGACTTGAGGATATGTAAAGGTCACGATCTTGATTGGTTGGTTTTGATTCTTCCTGTGAGGTTACCACATGACCAGTAAAAATTGATGTAGTTGGGTACTTCCATAAAAAACCGTTAATTCTTACATGAACCAACATGAGATCTACTTAGTTTAATCTAATGATTTATATATGGTCAATTACATCTATTAGATCAATAACTCATCAAGTGGTATTTTAGCTAGGCCTATTTCTCTAGATGTTTTAATTGATTTTTCGATAGTCTTTAATTGTTAAAGTTTTGTTTTAACCATTAAACTTACTAAACCTACTTTAATCACATTAATAATGATTTGTCGTGATTTTTGGTAGCGTGGCCTATGCAGTCAAAGGGTACAATGTATGAGCCATACAAAAAAAAAAAAAAAAAAAGGATTTGCTTAAATTTTGGACCTATACCCTAAAATGATATGAAACAATAAATAAACAGCATGGATATAAAATGCATACATCAAGGTGGCCCCTAAGTAAGGGCGGCACCTAATCCGCTCCCATGATTAATGAGGGCCTCGTAGCAAACATCGATATGAGGCCGGTTCCTCTCCAACATTTGTAGAAGTTTATTCTACAACGTTAACTCTCGGTCAGCCGTGATGTGTGCATGGCATCTACTCCGTCTATCTTGCCACCCATTCATCTTCTCCTCGGGGCCCAAAAATCAGGCCAACCCAAAATTATGTGGGTCACACCGTGTAAAATCATGCCTAAGACCTTGAAAAACACTGGTGCGACCTGCCTCAGTTTCGGAATGGCCGGATTTGTGGAGTGTTCATTCCCTGCGGTCGGCATCTTATGAGTAGATTGGATGACATCCCAACTATACCTTGTGGTGTGACCCACCTGTGTTTTGGGTCCACCTATTTTTTGGAACATGAGTGATCAGAGAGGGTGTGCCTTATGGACGGAGTGGATGTGGCCCCTAAATCATGGTGGCCTCACACATGGGATGATAACCTTTTTTAGGTTGATTTGACAAATGACTTTTCCTGATCGTTTCTCATTCCCTTAGGGCTGTAAATGGGTTAGTGGACCCGATGGGGTACCCGGACCCGACCCATTTAGACCCGACCCAAACCCGACCCATTTGTTAAATGGTACGGGTCTGGGTCCAAGAATAGACCCATTTGTTAAACGGGTTTGGGTCTGGTTTTCTTTATTTTAGGCCCGACCCAACCTAACCCGACCGACCGACTCAAACCCATTTAGTAAGTGGGCGGGTTTGGTCTATGTTACAAGGGACCCGTCCAACCCACCGTCCAGACCCGGTTTTAAGCCTTGTAAAATGCTTGCATACTTGATCTAGACCCGGACCCATTAGACCCGGCCCATTTATAAATGGGTCTGGGTGGATCTCCCTCTACCAGACCCGGACCCATTTCTAAATGGGTCTGATGGGCTGACTGGGACCCGACCCAGGACCTGCCTATTTAGTAAAAGGGTCTGGGTCTAAAATTTGGACCCAGACCCGTTTAGTAAATGGGCGGGTCTGGTTTTGGCTAAACCCGCCCCGAACCCGACCATTTACACCCTACATTCCCTTCTTCCCTCCAAAATAGAGAAACGTGTTAGCCTTTTCATTAGTCCACGTCATACTGCATGACCTCATGTGACTACGTTGCATTGAGGATGTGACAGGGTTGCAGACCTATGTGATTATGCCGACTAATGAAAAGGCTCCAAGCAGAGTTTTCTATTTAGAAGCCGGCAGAGGATCCTGACTCGTTAATGTAACTCCCGAGAGATCCGATCCGCTCATCACGTGGGGTCCACCAGGTAGATTTCATTGTCAAAAGTAAGGCTATCCTCTCATCTGATGGCCCACACTTGCACATCGAATGTGGGACAATACCTTGCCAAATCCCATGGTAGACAGTAACCGTACGTCCACCTGCGCGAGACCTGAGTCATTTAGCAGTGCAATGCAGGCCCGCTTATACATCAATCTGAACTGTCCAAGTGGGCCCCACTATGGATGGTGGACGTTTCACAAATCATACCTTGCAGAAGACCATAGCAATCACTTATCTTTACTTTCCATCACTTATGCTGACAGTTATCTGTGTTTTTCTTTCACACCGTCAATTTGAAGTCTGCTGTTTACATGGCTTGGATCATGCAATCTATGTGCATCTCAAATCGATTTCCATCCATCATAGGTTCCACTAGATGGACAATCCTAATTGAAAGTTAACCTTGCCACGTGTAGGGTAGAAATACGGATCTACCTCACTCCAAGTTTTTCTTGCACTACCGTATTGTCTCTCGTTTGGATGATCTAGGATACATGGTTAGTACATATGTGGCCATTATCAGATTGATGGTCCTGATCATGTATTTGATCAGATTAATGGTCCAAATATCTAAAACTATAGGCCCCATATGCATGGAACCACAAGCGGCAATCGATGGCTCAGTGCTCCAATTTTAAAAATTTCTTCTCAAGGCGTGTGGGAAAAGGGTTTGAGAAATTTTCCTATGTAGACTTCACTTTTAACCGCCTTAACTAAACCTCTAAAAAGTTAGTTTTCATTTCTAAATCTGTGCTTTTTTTGGACAAAAATATCATCTAAAACCCATCTTTTTCTTTATTTTTCTTCTTAAAATATGTATTTTTTTCTTCATTTTTCTTCCTGAAATTTTTAGTTCAACCTAAAATTTCTGATCCTTCTCATGGTTTGATTCATTATTTCAAACCAAGGTAAGCTTTTTTGGGACAAAAATACCCTCCAAAACTCTTCTTCTTCGTCATTTTTCTTCCTGAAAAAACTCATCTTCTCTTCGACTATAACTAAAAAACCATATTCTCTATGCCATTTGGTAGGGTACAGTGCCCTATGTCATTTGCATTTTAAATGATTCAATGCTACTAGGGAAGGTTAGTGTTTAGGCCTCATTTGACCTCATCATATCTAATGACTTAGGTGATGCCATGTCGCAGCACATACCATTGAAAGACAAATAAAAAGTCTTTTCAATTACTCTAATGATTGAATTTGATCGGAATCCAAAAAGTCATAAATAACTAAAAAAAGGCAAGTCCAACCCATTACTCTTTTGGGACACATGTCACATCTTACTCACATGAAGAATCAACCACTCACTGGCATCATAGTTGATAATAGCTATCAACTAATATGGCTAATGACTAATTCAACTAATGGTCATATCATTGCACACAAAAAAAACTGTTACTATCAAAACCTCTTAGGAAGCTATGAAGCAACGTAAAGTTAATACCAAATTACTTGATTTTGATGTGCACAAAACACATTTTTATAGAGAAAATGATAATGTCATCTACAAGTGGTGTCATGAAGAATCGACTACTCACCATAGTGACATCATAATCAATAATGGCTATCAACTGATATGGCTAGTGACAGATTTAGCTAATGGCCATATCATTGCACACAATTGTTACAATCAAAACCTCTAACAACATAAAGTTAATGCCAAATTACTTGATTTTGATGTGCACAAAACATATCTTCATGGAAAAAAAGATAACGTCATCTACAAGTGGCGTCATGAGAACTCTCATCTATATAGTGGGTGTAGTATGTGCGCACAACCAATGGCCAACTTATGACAAATGACTAGTATATATTGTGTTGCTTAATAAGCCACAATTGTTTACAGGCCTATAAAATTATTTTCACATCAGAAAATGTGAGGAATGGCTACAAAAATCTCTCTCCAACTATTACCTAAAGTTTTTATAAATATGAAAAAGATCAAAGAGCTCCAGGCTCTGACCAACCCAATAAAACACGACTCTATAGTGGAACACTGCTTATACTAATTTAACTCTTAACTTAGCTTATTGTAATCTAGTCCATTTATGCTTTTATGTTGGACCAACTTTAGCTTAGGAGTAGTGTAATTCCTTTTGTATATACTCACATTGTTGGACAAAGGAATACCTTTTTCCTTTTCTTTTTAGTGTAATTCCTTCATCTACACCCAAATTACTATAACAAAAATTACCGTAGCTTTAGGACCTCGCCATCTATGTCGTAGTGATCATGCATTAGATCACCGAAGATATTTCTCTTTTGTAAGTCTTTATCTTTATTAAAACCTTCCTAGAGCCCACCATAATGTTTCCATCTAACCTGTTGATAAGGTCACAATGACCTGGATATGAAGGGAAAAAAAAACAAATTAATATCAATTTCATCCAGGCCTATAAGAAGTATTTAATGGCCAATTACCATTGTTTCATTGGTATGGTCCACCTAAAATTTGGATATACTTTATTTTTTGGGCTCATGCCCTAAAATGAATGGACAGCTTCGAAATAGAATACAATTAAAGTGGGCTACACAGTGAGGTCCGCACTATCTTGAGTGAGGTCGGGGCGGCACCTAATCAATAGCATAGGGAAAACTTTACTGAGCAAGGCCTTGCCTTTTCTAAAGTATTAAAACAATGTTTGCTTTATGTCACTTTTCTTATCCAAGCAGTTTCAGTCAAATACTAGGGCCTGCATGATGTGTGTATGACATCCAGTAAGTGACATCCTACCTGAGCAGCAAGTGCACTCACCATGATGATCAGGCAACCCTAAGCTATCCAATAATATTCAAGTGGACAACATGTGACTTCGGAGGTTGTGGGTGCTGCACGCTATTTTCTAAGGCTGAGAGAGATTTTTGAAGTTGGTAATCGTCATGGTGGGGTGCGCCTGCTCGACCGGTTGGATGTCATGGGCACAACAATTAATTTGGGCTCCACCATGCTTAACTCCACTACTTATTTAGTCAAATATAAATGGTATTTTGGTCATTTCAACGCCCTTAAAAAAGATTGTTTTAAACTTTTAATCATTATAAATGGACAAATATTCTTATCTGCCAATCTATTCAATACTAGAATTTGTCCTGCTATTAACGTGGCTACTTCTGTCTCCAGGGTAGGATTTGCCGCTCAAATTAAAGTCATGAAACAAGTAGCTAACAAATCAAAATTGAAATTGGCTCAATTCTTGAAGTTAGAAGCCATTGCCCAATTTGCTTCTAATCTCAATAAAACCACTCAGAATCAATTGGCAAGAGAAAGTCCAAGCCTTTTCTAAAGACTTAGAAATCCTGAGTCGAAAGCCAGCCAGATTGGGTTGACTCGAAGATTCAAATGAGCCTTCTATCAAATCAGCTCCTGATTAAATAATTTAATGACAATATGCAGCCCTGAGGGGTCGGGTTTAGGGTTCATAGAATTTCAGCTACATTTCTTTTTATTTTAAAATTCAGCTTGACAAAGCGAGTGAGTGACTCGCCTGAGTCATGCTGAGTCCAACTGAGTCAGCAAGCCCATTAGTATCAAGTCCATCACCGGGTGAATTTCCCAGTGACTCATCTTTGAACGTTGTTGAGTCAACTCCAGTAAATCTCATTTGTTGCTTCCCAAGTCATGATCTAGTGGGCTGAGTTTATTGGAACCTTACAATGAACATAGTTGTATTTGGACACATTTGCATCCACATCATCAATCTGGATCATGCACTCTTCCTTGTCAGCCTTGAAAAAATTGTACTGAACAGATGATCCAAGCTGTTGAGTCAGTAGCTGGTAGAAATTGATGGGCAAGATTGTTCACTAAAAGATAGGTCAAATTGATGATGCCTAGGGCATCTGATTGCATGCTCTAGTTTTTGCAAAGTAATGAAAGAAGATTAGATTAGATCTAATGGATGGAGGGATAGGTGAGAATATGAATGATGACAAGTTCAAATGCAACCATATACGAGGCAAGGTTTCCATACACATGGCCCGCTAGATCATCCCTCTTACTTCCTGTGTGCTATTTTGATACTGGTCGGTGCTGGAAAGGCTCTATGAACCCCACCATAATGTGTGTTTTATCCAGGCGGTCCATGCATTTTCCTATTTTATTTTAGGGGATGATCCCAAAAATAGGCAGATTCAAATCTTAAGTGGACCACACAACAGGAAACTGTGGTGGTTGAATGCCTACCATTAAAAACTTTGCAGGAGCAAAGTTATAATGCTTATTTTCCATTCAACCCATTAATTAAATCACGCAGACTTGAATAAAGGAAAAACACAAATATAAGCTTAATCCAAAAACTTTGTGGCTCCCAAGAAGTTTTTAATGGTGAGCATTCAATCTTTCCTGTGGTATGGTCAACCTAAGATTTAGACTTGTATCATTTTCATACTCATCCTTAAGATGAGCTATGGAAATGGATGAATGGAGCTGATAAAAACGCATACATCATGGTGAGGCCCACAACACTGACCATACTGGAGAGGTCATTGAGTCCGAGTCTCTCAGGGGCCTTTTTTGTGGTTTGTAATAAAAGTAATGATAGCTTACTTTGGCTTTTCCAGTAGTTAAGGAGCTCGGATTAGGTACTACTCCGACCAAGACGCAGGAGGAGATGAACGGGTATGTGGCGTGTTGCCATTGGTTGACACAGCAGGCCCCGCACCTCAGGTCTAACATTGAGCTGTCAGACCCATCACATCCACCAATACCAAGGTACGGGGTCCACTGCGTCAGCTAATGGTGACGCACCACATACCCATCCTCTCCTCGTGCGTCTTGGTAGGGGTAGTACCTAATCCGAGCCAGTAGTAAACATGCTGACAGGCATGAATTTTGAAAAGATATTCATAGGTACTCCGTAGCCCCCACTATTTTGTGGTTCACTCATTTTGTTATATCATTTTAAGGCACGGCCCAAAATTAAAGCAGATCCAAAACTTTTGTAACCCCTAAGAAGTTCTCAATAATAGGCATTCAATCCTTACCATTTTCTATGATGTGCTGCACCTAGGCTTTGGATTTTCCTCATCTTTCGACTTATGTCCTAAAATGATCTAGAAAATAATGAATGGACGGCATGGATATAACACATACATCATGGTGGGGCCCACCTGTTACAAGTTTGAGTTTTGCCCAATTTAAAAGATGAAATTCCCACTTTAAACCAAGAAGCAAGCATTTGTCATAATTATGTCATAATTAGTTATTTATCATGGATTACATGCATTTACCGTGAACCAAACAGGCCATAAGTGATAATCATTAGCCCATTGCTAGACATAATCCCATGGCAGTTGGATTGGAGCTGGGTGCATACCTAGGTTACTTTCACCAACGTGGAAGAAAAGACTAAAGGTGCATAAAATCCATGCCATCCATCATGTATAGCATCCCTTGTTAGGCCTTGATCCCAACAATCAGGACGACTCAACACTCAGGTGGGGCACCCCAAAAAAAATTATACAAAAAACCTTTAAATTCACATGGTAAGGCAAACTTGAGTTTTGGAACACTATGATCCAAAGACGTGGCATGTTGGATTTGGGTTCTTTTCAAGGACCCAAATGGCTTCTATGTGGAAAAAAAAAAAAAGACACTCAGATTGAATATTTTAAGCCGTTGATTCAACAAAGATAACGATATAAAGACGTGCCTGGCACGTTGGATTTGGGTTCTTTTCAAGACTCTAATGGCTTATATGTGGAGAGAAAAAACACTCAGATTGAATATTTTAAGCCATTGATTAAACAAAGATTATGTTGACCATCAGTATTCAAATCAAACAAGCTAAATTATTAAAGGGTTAATTAAAATAATCCAATTTAAAGTTTCATTTGTTTTCCATCCACCATACAATGTATGACACACCATACCATATAAACATGTTTGATCAGTGGTAGATAATCTAGATTCAAAGGATAAGCTAGAAACATATACTATTGAAATATTTCGGGATGTATTCTAGCAAAGATCATTACTATATGTGAATAATCCAACGGTTAAGATAGAGAAACCCTATTTTTAAAGAAAGGTTGTTTTGCAAAAAGTTCATTTTGCCATTGGGGTGAATCAGGACCCAGCATTTGTGGTTCTATTGTGGCCCATATGCTGAAGTGGTCAAATAATCAGAAAGTCTACAGAATCCATCCTGTAAAACTTAGGCTTAGCAAATGATTCAAAACATTGAAAAGAATATTTTCAATGGCTCGCATTTAACTCCAAAAATTAAAGGTCGGAATCATCATCGAACTGTAATTATTGAATCATAGCTTAGGTACATTGTCCCTAGACTATGAACTGTTCAAAACATTGAACCATCTCATCACGGACAACCCAATGGGTTGACAAATGCTTGTGATTTTGAGTAGCAAAATTCAGGAGAGAGAGAGAGAGAGAGAGGTATTATTCGACGTGATACGCGTGCAATGCATAAATGTCCCAAAGAAAGATTGCATTTTAAAGGTGTGACTTTGGGTAATCATGCCGACTGAGAAAGATAATGTAGCCAATGTCAATCAACGTTTGTTTCTTTTGGGCAAAAGGAATCGAAAGTGGATTTGGTGCATCTTATGAAATGGCTATAATATATCTTACACTTCTGTATAAGCATCCTTAAAGGTCTGAGATGACCCTTCATGTCGGCGGTGCCCCATGAAACTCTCTCTCTCTCTATCTCTCTCTAGACTATAATGACTTTTTCTCACATTTCAGAAGTTACCCAACTTTGCCTGTCTAGGTCCATTTGGAGGGGGCACTAATTGGCATGGTTTTAAGACTGGGTGAGTCGACACAAGAGTCAGCAGTGTTAGCTTCACTCGATGAGATTTATTTGAAAACTGGAAGATGACTGTGACTTGGTCTAACTCGGGAAGACTCATCAAGCCAACTTACTGACTCAGGTCGACTCAACAGAACTTATGACAACTCCTAATAGACTTTACTCAATTGGAAAATAATTCTCATTTCGTAAAAAAGCGGGGTTGAGACTCGGCCCCACATACCATGCGACAGAGGAGAATGTGTAAAACTAATGCAACACCAGCTACAATATATTTTAGGCATATATGATTATTTCAAGCCTATTAATGTTACTGTGTGCACACATGGGTTTGTATGGTCCTATAAAGTTTTTTAGCCTTTTGAAACACTTGGACTCTTAAGTTCTAAAGCACAATTATAAAAGAAAACTTCACTTTAAAACAAGTTAACATGTGTAAGAAAGAAGAAACCATTTAGGACCTGATTTCTACGATAGGATAAGAGTCTAATGGCCCGTTTGGCACCATGGATTTGAGGAGAAGTGGATTCCATTATATGAATTCTCATCAATTCTAATTCTTACCAATTCTAGATTTTCTGTTTGGCACTCAAGATTTGGAGAGAAATCAAACATGAAGGAATGGACGGTGTAAATTTTAATCCCACTGTATGCCCTACTATATTAGCCTCGATTTTTAAATCCATGCTATTCATCCATTTTTACAGATCATTTTATGTCAAGATCCAAAAAATAAAGCAAATCCACATCTAAAGTAGACCATAAAACAAGAAAAAATGGAGAGCGAAACCTTTATGATACACAAAAGTTTTGGATTAAACTGAAATTTGTATGGTCCCTTCATCCAGATCTTTGTGACCTTATCAACAAGTTGGAAGGAAAATATACACCATGTTGGGTCCCATAATTAGGGACACATTACGGTGGGCCCCACATTGGGAAGGATTTCTCCTCAAATCCCACCTTTTTTAGAGGATTTTAAAAAGGGTTAAAAGTGTCTTTTTGAGTTCTACTGGATTCCTCTCAAATCCACTTCTCATCAAATCCGTGGTGCCAAACAGAATAAAGCAACCAATTTCTCCTCCTTTCTCCTCAAATCCATGGTGCCAAACGGGCCATAAGTTTATAAATAAGAGAAGCTCTTGACACTCTTTATTCAAACTAAAAAAATGCATGAGCCTACTCATCTTTCTAAGCACACACTTGAAAGAGAATTGAGGAGAAAGTGAACCAATGACGTCTACTGTGTAGAGATGCGTGGAGTAATAAATTGAGCCATTCATCATCAAGCCTGACCTCCAACAGGAGGAATGTCGAGCATCATTGGTTTTTTTTATTATTATTTTTTTTAATGGGTTAGCTCACACACCCTATTGTTAGTACACCCACCCACCCTTGGTAGTCACGTCACAATGTGAGTCATGAAAACGAGGCTATCTTCACTCAGTCTACCACTTGAGCTATGGACTTGGGTATTCGAGCATCATTGGTTCTTACTCAAGGTATGCGGCTAATAATAATATTGTGTTTGTGTATTATATAAAATTGGCTGACTTTTTCATACTTTTTTCTCAAAAAAAAAAAAAGATAAATTGAATATCTTCTAAAAGAAATGTTAGTTCTTGGGCATTTTTAACAATGGCCATTACCAATAATTTCAAAGAAACCAATCTTACAAAACAAATAACATGTAATAGTCACCTTTTAACATTTTCACCATTTTTCATAATGTCATATTTTCAAAGGCTGCATTGTATCGTTATTTTGATTCATTCCAACACCCCCATCTTATCAAGCAAGAAAAGCCCATTTATTAGATGGTTAAGATATTCCCATCAGAATAAAAGTAAGTTAATGTCCAATCGACAGCTGAAATTTAAGGATGCTTTTTCACCACTGAAGGTATAAAGGCATTGTCATTATCTATCCGTCCATCTCAAAAAGGGGCCTTATGTGATGGCTAGCTTTAATCTTACGTTACACCCGTTTTTTCAATTGTCACTTTAAAGTCCATGGTTTGATAATCCGTACCGTTATCTGATGTGTCCTTGTAGTGGATGCACTGTGCCCCATAAATAAGAGTACACATTCAACTGCAAAATTTTCTTACATTGGTGACTGAAATCTTCCAATAGTATGAGATTTCTGAGGCTAGTCAAGGACTCAAGGTACCAATGGTCTAGATTGCCCCATTATTTAGGGAAGAGAAAGCCACGTGTCATCCTGTATGGGGTACACACCTTTCTTCGTTTCCTTCCTTTTTCTTTTTGCTCTTTTGGTTACTGGGCATACACACTTTTCGGCATTCGTTTTGTCCGTTTCGTCAAAAAAATAAGATTTCCAATTTAGATGTATGATGAATGATACGCAGGCACTTAGGAATTGCATGTGGCCCATAAATAATAAGAATTAAACTGTCCAAAACATGGTTCCAACTTTAGATGTGTAATGAACCAAAATTTAAGATTATTTGATTCTTATTATTGGACATTTATTGGACGGTTAAACTGAAAAGTACCGAATGTTCCAGTTTCGACAAATAAGTGTCCTAGAGTCGGAGGTTAGTATTGTTCACCCAATCTTTGTTTTAGATTTTGACTTATATGCTTGTATTATACAATTTAAACGGTTTAATTTGAGTAAATATCTTCCACGTATGCAATTTATGAGTGCCTGTGTATCAAGAGTTAGACGCTCTAAGAGTATCATATAACTCCCCATGGCTAGATAAGGCTGACAGTGACTGCCGAACCAAGCTACTCAGGGCGCGGCTTCGGTGGGTACCCGGACTGTGGAGTCCACTGTGTGATGTGTGTGTGTCTTACATCCACACCGTCCATCCATTTTTAAAACTCATTTTAGAGTATAATCCAAAAAAAGTGAAGTAGATCCAAATCACAGGTGGACCATAATACAGTAAAAAGTGGCAATCAACCATTAAAAACCTCTTATGGGTCACAAAAGTTTTGGATCAAGGTTATATTTGCTTGGTCTCTTCATCCAGGTCTTTGTGACCTTGCCAACAGGTTGGATGGAAAATAAACATTCCAGTGGCCTCATAAAGTTTTTAATGATGGGGATTCAATCACTACTGCTTCATGTGGTATGGTCCACCTAAGATTTGGATCCTTTCAAATTCATGGACGGTGTAGATGTAAGGCACATATATCACAGTGGCCCCACAGTTGGGGATCCACCCAAACCAGTTATGGTCATCATCACGTAAGGAAGTGCGAAGATCTGTTCTTACAACTAATCTGTCAGAGAGATCTGAGCCAACACACAGACACCGGGTCGAACGATAGAGTCGAGTCGAGTCGAGTTGAGTCGGGCAATATTTGAGATGAGTGCGAGTCGAGTTGAACATGACTGATTGAAATTGACTCATAACTTTTTCGAACACACCTTGCGTGATTTTATGGTTGAACAAAGTTTTATCGGGTCGTTCCGAACAGTTCCTTGCGTGATTTTATGGTTGAACAAAGTTTTATCGGGTCGATCTGAACAGTTCCTTGTGTGATTTTATGGTTGAACAAAGTTTTATCAGGTCGATCCGAAACGGTTCAACCTGGCTCATGCCCAGTTCTATACATCATGGCAAGGCTTACAAATTTAAGACAGTACTGTGTAGACAAGAGAATAATAATCACTTTCAAACATAAATAAATAAATAAATAAAGTTATAATTTCTTATTTAGATGATATTTACCTAAGAAATGAAAAATCAAACACCTCCTATCAAATCCATCACTTCCATTGGGTGCCCTACCACAATTTCATCATAAATCATAAAATAGTTAAATTCGAGAGTTAAGCGGGCCACACCATAATAGATAGTGTGAATCATGCCTAAAATATTTAAATTCACATTGTGTTGTGTTGTCTCGATGAGAGCTGATTTCACAATGCGTTGGATTTCATGATTTCCGAAGGATCCCTTTTTTCTAGTAAGACATTCAGATGAACTGACATAAACACCATAGTAGACTTACAGTTCGTATATTTATTTATGTGTGATCTTATGAATGAATTAGATGACAAATAAACAATCTAATGGACGCTAGGAAGAAGAAAAAAATTACTTTTTAACAGTGGACATTTTACAACCACAGTTTCACGTCGAGTGGGCCACTTGAGCTTTAAATCTACCTCATTTTTTGGCACCATTTCCCATCTTGTTCTAGTAAAATGGATAGACAGCCTGTAAATTTAAGTAAGTGCTTTTTTGAAAAGAAAATAATAGTCACTTTAAAACATAAATATATAAAAATGTAATAATTTCTTATTTAGATGATATTTACTCTTATCAAATCCATCTCATCCATTGGGTGCCCCGCCACAATTTCATCATAGATCCTAAAATAGTAAAATTAGAGGCTTAGGTGGGCCGCACCATACTAGATATTAATAGATATTGTGAATCACGCAAATCTTTAAATTCACGTTGTCCCGATGAGCGTTGGATTTCATGATCTCCGAAGCCATCCCTTTATTCTGGTGGGACACTTCAAATGAACCGATATAGACACCACGGTGGACCCTACGGGCAATTTCTACGTTGGGGGTGGATGTCCCCATCTCAATTGTTCCTCGAGCTTAGAGTCCCACCTGTTTGGGGGGGGGGGGTTGTTGGTCCAGGAAGCGGATGCGTACTGAGTAAACTCTGTTGGGTCAATTTCATCCACTCCCTTCATCCATTTTAACAAATAATTTTATGTCTTGAGACAAAAAATGAAGCATATAAAAAGCTTAAGTGGACCACACTACATGAAAACATGAATTGAACCTGTACTGTTGAAAACTTATTGGAGCCTGCAGAAGTCTTGGATCAAGCTGATATTTGTTTCTTCCCTTCATCAATGTCTGTGTGATCTTGTGAATAGATTGGATGACAAATAAACATCACTGCAGGCCCTAAAAAGGTTTCAACGGTTGAAAGCATTATACCCACTGTTTCTTGTGGTATGGTCCACCTGAGTTTTGGATATGCGTCAATTTTAGTTTCAAGCCCTTAAATGATCTGAAAAAGTCGGATAGACAGTGTAGATAAACTACATCCATTTACATAGGCCCAACTGTGTTTATTCAGTACGATAAGAGAGCGTACTTAGTAACGCAGGACGGAATCCGACTTCGTCGGTCTAAACACAGGAAGCGTACCCGAAGGACAGGTAAATGTCATGTCATGGAGAGGATAGTTCATATCCATGATGTCATTTCATCCAACCCCCTATGAGCTATTACTTTCACCGGAGAAATGTTCCGCTCTTAAGTTATCCAGCTTAGATGTGATAGAGAATGTTTTACAACATTTTGATCCCTTTATTTGTTAGGCTCATTAACGGGTACTGCATGATTCCAATGGCATGTTTGGAACGTGAGATTAGGTGGGATGGAATTGCATTTGATCCCCCTATAAATTACATTTATTGTTCTAAAAAGAAAAAGATTGGATTAATCTAGATATCATATGTTGATGCATGTGTTTTATCAATGTTGTTAATCTTTTTTCTTTTTTTTAACACATGCACCACACACCCGCATATACAACTTTACACTCACTCCCTAGTTGGGTTTTCCCCACCCATGGGTTTAAAACCCAATACCTCTTGTTGAAACTCTAAAGAGTCTACCAATGCGGTCTAAATTGCATATGCATACAAATGGCCAACATCAGTTGTGAAATTTGATTCATTAATAACAAGTCCATAGTCTGCTAAACACAATTTTACTTAATATAGTATTTTTCTCAAATGAATAATTTGATCCCAACATGAAATTGATCATAAATGGCATGGTATTTTCATGCATAGAATCATTTTGCAATAATGATGTTAATTCCACGCAATGCAATTCAATACCATTTAATCCCACATCCTAAATAGGCCGTATAGAGTCCTCCTACTAGCCATCAGTAAACATCCCATGGTTTAAGAAAAGACTAGCTGTAGGAAACAAGACCAAATTAAGATTGGATTGAACCGTTTGATCAGTGCAATTTCATCATAGACGCCCATTAAATGTTTTTGGAATTAATGGACCTGTTAAAATGGTTAAATTTCAGTATCCAAGTGAACCAAACGCAAGTAAGAGGAATATAAGTTATAATATTAGGAGGGCACTGTAGCAAGTTCTGCCTAACATTTGTTAGCTTGGCAGATTGCAATCCAGCTCATAACAATCTCGATTTTGTTAGCTTGGCAGATTCAAGACTAGGCAGTAGGCTACGCTTTGGAGTAACCTGATTCGGTGCGGCACTGACAGGGTCGCATGTGATTGATCTAGCCTAGATGTAACTTCCGTGAAGTAAGTACGGAATCACTTTCAAGCATGCTTTGTGTGTCCCAATAATAACCTGCAGGTCCCTAGCCATGGGAAGTTATTGCCGTCGAAAGCTAAATGGGGCCCATAGAGATGCTCTTTGTCAATCAGTTTTGCAAGACCACAATAGGATCGATCCTAGCCAAAAATTCAGGTAGATCCAAAACTCAAGGAAGGGACATCACCTGAAACAGCTAGAATAGAACTTGGAGCCGACCATGATGTTCGTATACCATCCAAACCGTTTATAGGTTTACCACTCAGATAAACTGTAGTTACAAATATCATCCTAGTGAGAAAAATAAAAAATAAAAACTTTTGTTGCCCCCACAAAATTTCCAATGGCAGTGGTCCATCTAAGTTTTGGAATTGCCAAACTTTTGGATTCCTGTACTATTCTAGTCCCGTGAAACTAATGGACACAATGAATTTGTCAAATCAAATCTTATCATGTCAAGTCTGGTCAAACTCACTGTTTTCCTGACTCTTCACTTTAAAGGGAGCAAGGCTTTGTCCGAAATCACAACTGATCATGTGATCTTAACCTCATTTTTGTTTTACCATTTATTTGATTGAAATGAATTGGATGGCTAGAATTGTCCAACTAGTTTGATTTTCTAAGTATACTCCATCTACAATGGATAATGATATAGTGCTCCACCAGTTGATGATGATAATGATAATTTTTTAGGGAAATGATCCGGTGCTCCTAGTTGCATCAGGACACTTGGATAGTCCAAATGATTGATCCAAGCTGTCCACTGCGGGCCATGTTTCATGGCCTACGATGCAAATTTACACCACCGAGACCATCCTATCCATCCGATCAATTGCTTGAAGAATGGACAATCAAGATCATTTGTATAAAACAGGTAAAACCAAGGTTTTAATACATTTATTTGTGTCCATCCATCATGGATTGCTCACATTTCTAAAGCAACACTTTCATCATGTCATCGTAACCATCTCATCCATTGTTTCTATAATGGATGGCTATAAAAATGAAAGCTATAATTTATGGATTTAATCTCCTGATCTTGCTCCACCTAATTGATGGTCCAGATTAATCATTTCGACTTTTTAAGAATCTATATGCAAATAGTAATACTTCTAATTCTCTTTTAGTATTGGACTGTCTCTCAATTTTACAAGGGATAATGACCGAATACCCCTTTAATTTAGGTGAGTCTCACCAGCAACGTCTACCTAAAAGGTCTAAATTCACATAGCATGGCCTGATTGAATGTCGTAATGTCCTGATTGTCGAGGTGTCCCTTCACTAGGTGGGCCCAGGGAGAGGTTTGTCCTCATCCCCCTTTTTGTAATGGGAAAAGACAACATGTAGACAATATAGGTAGAGGTGCATGCCCATCTCCCACTCTCAATACCAGTTAAATATTGTATGCCTAACGCATATGGATGCATAGGAAATGGTTATCCCAAGAAGTGGGAGATATAAACGGAGGAGCAAGTGTAATATTTAATAATCTGACAAAGTGTGATTCTTCATATTATGGCACATTAGCATAGTATATTTGGTATACATTAGTTCAATTGAACCGTTCAAAATTATGATACTCGCTTAAGACGGTTAGCATTTAAAACTCATATCAATTTTAATAATCCTGTCATCTTGTCACTGAGCATTTATTTGTTGAATTAATCCAATAAATGTCCACCAAGCGGTAGTTGGAAAATTAAATCAATGACAATGTTTGTCCAAGACGGATGGGGCCTATGATTTGACAAGTTTAGTTTTAGTTAATTGTATGCCATGTTGTTGTCGTAGGGATTTAGACAATGAATTTAGATTGCTGAAATTAGCTACGTAGTCTTTAACCGGTAAGAGCTTCTCTCGTTGGGGGACTCTTCGATGCATAAATCAGGTCCAAGAATAAAAAAATTAGGGTTTGAATGTTAAGATGTTTTGTACCTTTGAAGTAGAGATCCAATCCCTATTTATAGGACATGAGGTCAGTTCGGAATGTTGGATTCTACTAAGATACAGTCAGTTGAATCCCTATTTTAGTAAGATTATATCCCGGTTGCGTCAGAGAGATCCGATTTAAGAATAAAGGACAGATCCTAAAATATCCAAATGGGATCTCCGAATATCCGAAGACATTTTGGACCAACCTTGGGTGGTCAGCTTCACGGACCGCCTTTAGGTAGTCAACCATTTACATTGGGGAGCTCAGTGCTCGAGCTTTTCTACCTAGGTCCGTTTTCAACTATAAATCTCAGACGATGTGAGGTTTTTGTAGCGTCTGTCTCCTAGGCGGAGCATTGTTGACAAGTCCTCGATCGTTAACCTTAGCTGACGACCAAGCCTCATCTTAATGGTAGTAGTTTGTTGAAAGTCAATACAAGCTATTGTCATAGAGCCCTCAACTCATTCTAAGTTAAGGACTACTACTCAGTCTTCTTCTTCTTTTTTTAATGGGCTCCCTCACATCTGTCAGCCTTGGGCCAGCTCAGATTACCCCTTAACAACATGTATAAGTTCTTAGTTCAAATGCATACCTCACATTTTACGAGAGTATAGAAGAGGAAAAAAATTTCTTGTGGCTATAAAGGCTATCTTTGCAGACAAACCTTTTATATTAAGGGCTATTTCCATATTATTTATAAGATATTTGTAAATATCTGTAGGGCTATTTCCATATTATTTATAAGATATTTGTAAATATCTGTATAAAAACATATGGTTTAAAATAATCAAATTATTAATTTATTATTATTATAAATACTCATGTTTTATTAACAACAGTTAGAAAATGACAGAAATGCCTATATGAAACATACCACAAAATTTTCCTTCATGAAAACAAATCTTTTAATTTTCTCCATAAGGAATATATCACAAAATAATTTTAATTAGAGTTTTATAAATTCTAAATATAGAGAGGTTTTAGGATATGGGTAAAATTTTATCATTTTTTCAAATTATGATAAAAGAGTTAACTGTCGTTGGGAAAAAATTTAAAAAAAAAAGTGGATATTTGCAATAAACACAAATTAATAATGTAGTTATTTGAACACATTATTTTATGTGGTTATTTGCCTTATTATTTAGATAGTTAGATTTGCTTCAATTTAGTTTAAAAAACTTGATAATGTCCTTTGGTGGCTGTTTGATTTTTAAAATCCATCCATAAATACCCTATAAACAAGCAATTATTATAATTTCACCCAATTTGAAAATAAGTAGGTATTTCTGCTTTAAAAACCAGTCCAAAAGGACATGTTTAAATTTATGGGCCCCACCATGATATATATGACATATCTATGTTGTCCATCAATTTTACCGTAACATTTTGAGGCATGAACTGAAAACTGAGGCAGATCCAACATCCAAGTGGCCCACACCAAAGGAAACAACATCATTAAGAAGTTTTTAATGGTAGGTGTTTGATTCTCTTTTTCCTATGGTGTGGTCCAATTGAGCATTGGATCTGCCTCATTTTTTAGCTCATGCCCTAAATTCAGCTGGCATAAGGATGCATAGTGTGGATAACCCATATACATCATGGTGGGCCCCACATATATGTTGCAGTGTCCTCAGTTTTTGTGCACTGGGACTGTTTCAGAATTATTGAAGTAAATAATTATTACTCATTTACAAAGTATTTACCAAGGAAAATCAAGCAGGCCTATACACTTATGATGTAATAGGCTCAATATACAAAATAATTATTACTCATTAGCAATGCATAGTTTTTAAGAATTCAAGAGAAAATTACTTGTGCACTACTCATGTAATAGTGATATGTTTAATGGAATTCTTAATAGGCCTCTCAAAATAGACATTAAAAAATTTTCAATTTTGAAATGTTGTTAGACACCCACCCAAAATATTTATACTGTTTCCGTAGATAATGGGAACTGTTTTGAAATGTTGTTAGACACCCACCTGAAATCTTTATACCGTGATAGATAATGGCACTGTGATCGATGACGGGCTCATAGCCCCGTGTGCTTTGAAGTGGTGTACATCTACTACATACAACGCAAGCAATGTTTGGGTTGTTTTGCCTTTACAATTATTGATGAGATGGGCTAGAACTTTTGAAAAATGGGATGCCTATGGCCCTTCAATTGAGGCCCACTCTCCACTTACGATGCAAGGAAGAGCCTAAAACAATGAGAAAAAGCTCACCATCTTTCTCAAGTGGGTAAAACCTTGAATCCACAAGGTAAACAAACAAACAAAAACTTAATTGTATCATTGAATAATAATATAAAATGTGTTATTACACCACTTATGAAAGACTCAAACCTTAATAGAACTCCTAATTCGAATATAACAGAAATTATCCAAAACAATAAATTTTGTCAAAAATAGAAAGTTCTAAATTAACTTTAGTGGAGCATTCTGACTTATGACAAAATTAAAATTTGCTAAAAATAATAATTTTTCCTAAAATTGAAATTTTAAACCCAAAAGTTTGTGTTTTCTCGTAAAGCGGGCAGATGTGACTTGCTATTAAGGTTGGTTGACCCTGGATGGCCTGCAACATGAAAATCGATAGGTCAAAGCATTTCGTGACGATACCCTAATAAAAAATCATAGCTGATTTACGGCTCAAACTTTGAATGACAATTTCTCTCTATCTATAATGAATTTCTTCAATCTAAACATATATAGACCAATACATCATGCCTTATGTAGGACTAGGCTTGAATTTAACAAACTACATCCACTTCCATTCAAGCTTATTACAGTCTACCTGTGCCTAGACTATGTCTGTGGCCCACTCTACATTAACTTATCTACATTTAGCCCACACCGTTGGTGCTATTAGGTAGCAGTGGACTAAAAGGTATGTCAGGTCAAGCTTATGACAACAGTGCCCCTGGCATCAAAATCCACCGTGTTAATCTAGTACTGCCTCTATCTTTCAGGATGCCAATCTACGAAACGAGGCGAAAGTAAAACTCCAATAAGCCATCGCACAGGAAAAAATGGAGATGTCTTAGCCGCCTTCCAAACCATTGTGAGACAGGCTTATCTTTCTCACTGGACCATCTCGCGCACATGCCATACCCTTAATTTATAAATGTAAATGATTTTTGCAACTAACACAAGAAACCTACTTCTATAATTTTATTATAGATCATACGTGAACCAAATTTTATAAATTCAGATAATATAAAATATTACCCTTTTTTCCATGCATTAAACAAGTTTTGTGGCAAGGTAGGGGGCATACATATACTTTGGATCTGTAACTATATATTATTTTACACTATTTAATAAATTGGCCCCACCATGAGGAATTGTAGATATTGTGTTACACCTTTCAATAGATTGGCCCCACTACCAGGAGCATTTTATGCAAAAGTCAGCCATGTACACTCATGAAGTAGACCACACATTTGTATTTTGCTATACATTTGTTTTCTATGGTGTAGCTCACCTGATGAGTAGATAGGGCTGAATTTCAAACTAGGTGATCCTCATGGTGGGGCCAACCTATTAAGAGAATTGGATGTCACAGTCACTTAACAGGTTTGAAGTTATCCACTGGGTGGACCCTAAACTGTGGTCCAACCAGTTGCACCTGAGACCTTCTCATTTCAACAAAGTTAGTGAGTAAGCAGGTTGCATGAATGTGTGGAAATTTGGACCATCCAAAATGTGGGCCCTACTGTGGATGTAGCATAGCCAGCGCTGATCAAACAATCTTAACCATGTTTTGAATTTGGACGATGACCATTTAATTGTAACTACTATTTTAACGGTTAGAATTGTTCAATGGATGTGATTATCAGATTATCTCAATCGATAATGAGCCCCAATGGTTTGGAGGGTCTGGATTGCCATGCGTGTATGCCGTGTAGCATTCAGAAATGAGGAGCTGATCCATACCATGAGAAATTAAATTGATAAGTTATCCGGCCTGACTTTTGGGCAAGAGCAATCTCATGATGGCCCTACTTGATTAACGGAATCGATCATGCACACGTATGCCAATCAGACGTGTCGTGAATCACCCTTCAATCCCTCGTGCGAGTCACACCATCACTTCTCGACAAGCATTTTGATAGAATGCTGGACCCCATCACGACAACTATACAAGTCTTAGATCCAAGCCATTCATCAGGTAGCGTACACTTTGGACATGCCCAGGACCAAAAGTACTACTGGTTGATTGATCAGGCATATCATAATAGCAATAAAATAAAATAAAATAAAATAAGGGGTAGTTAGTAAAAACATTTTCAATGGTCCAAACTACCTTTAAGGGTAGCGATGGGCCTGGCAGCTCTACCTTGTAGGGCAAGGGCCTGGGACCTAACTTGGCCCAAGTGCTAGCCCAAGCACGAAATCTGGGGCTGGTGTTTGGACCAAACGGGCCCAGGACAATGGTAATTGGCCTTGTCCCATCATCGAGTGGGCCACCATTGTAGAAAAGAATAGAAGGCTTTAAAGACACTAATAAGCAGTTCCCATTCACGATGCATATGTGGTTTAAAGATACTCGTTGGATCCCAATCATGTTTCAAATCCAAGCCATTCAAAGACTGCGACTCATATTAGATAGAAGTATGTGTTGATACCCTTTTCAAAATAACTTCGAGCTCTCGTTTAAGTATTTTCTTTGCGGTGGGCCAAGGCTTTTCAACCTGATATGGGGCTGAGCTTAGGGGACTAGGGGCAACCCTGACCGTCCCTTTTCAACGGTTGTGATCTTGGGAGAGTTGCCCTTTCACAGTAGGGTTGCCAAAGTAGTTCCCCTATCATGTCCTGTCCAGTTGTGCAAGTGTCCTAGTCGGACATGACCGAGGATGTAGATTTTGAGTTAGAAAAAGCCACGAACTATGCGTGTTCTTGAGTGGCTTCTACCGAGAGAAGTCCTGAGCCTCTCAGGTCTACAGAAAGTGATCACTTTCAAAATATGCCCCACTGATCTGACCTAAGGCCCCAGCCAAACTCATCTCTTACGGCTGGATGCAAGGTACTGAAGATCCAAAACTAGGCTAGGTTATCTTTGTTGGGAATAGAGATGCCGGCAGTGGAAGCAGAAGCCGAATCACACCACAGCAGAATATAAGATTAGACGAGAAAAACAATGCAATCACACCACACAAGCATTCAACCACAAGAGACAATCTGATTTTATGTGGAAAAACCCCTCAACGGGTTAAAAACCACGGCACAAAGCAATCTACTATGATTCTAAAAGATTACAGAGATTGACAACTCACGAGCAAGGAAAAATAAAGAAAACTCAAGCTCTCTCTCTCTCAAAATACTATCCCATCTTCCTAATGCAATTATAAAACCTTGGACACCTTAGGATTACATCTAATCCCGAATTCATGCCATATATATAGCAAGCAACCTAGAATTAGAAACATGTTACGCAAAACTGCGTAACCATGCACAACACCGTCATTGTGCATGCAGACCGGTCGCACATGGCGTAAAACAGTCCAGAGGAAAATCACACAGAAATCGCACATCTGCCTCACCTTAGACCTGTCACCCGACCGGTCTAAGCCCCCTGCAGACCTGTTAACCGACCGATCTAAGCCCCCTGCAAACCTGTCGCCCGACAGGTTTAGGGTGAGAAAAAACAATCCAACGGCCTCCTATGCATCTGGGCTAAACAGCCAGACCAGTCCCCCGACTGGTCTGAGCACGCAACCTATGCACAGTTTGAAGGCTCTCCAACAGTCTTGCCCATAGGAGTGTAATGAGCCGGGTGACCTAGCTATGGACCAGGGTTGAACCTATTATCTTGGTCCATTACCTGGCCTTGGGCAGGCATATATGGCCCCAATCAATTTTCATGTTGGGTTGGGCTCAGGTCATTTTAGACCATTTTGACCTGACAGACATGATGGGCACACATGTTCTATTTTATAAATATCCATTCCAGGGTGGGCAACGCATGGGTCTTGCAAAAAGACCGTTGGTTTTCATTTTCCTAGATAGTATATTTCTAATCAATGATGCATTTGGAACGTTCACCTTCAGAAATAGAGATTTCGATCAATGGCCCAACCAATTTTCACGAGGATCACGCCTTGTTTCTTATAGCGTCGACCCTAGCCTGGTCCATTGCCACCCCTACTTGTCCTAGTGATTCCATTGATTATAGTTTAAGAGGTTAGCTTGTCCCCGTACAAGCACCCGGGCACACATGCATGGCAATCTGGGCCATCTAACTGGTGTGGAACCCACTAAATAAATCATCTGGTCAAAGTTTCAATCTATTGAACAGCCAGGCGGGCCCAAATGTACTAAAAGAAATTGGATGTTGATTTTGTACATGATCCTCCAGATAGCTGATCGGCCTTAATCTATACCACAGGCCCTACTAGATACATGGCCTGGATGTGCTAGTACCTGTGCCTGCACTGTGCGTGTGGAGATATGAGAATACGATGTCATCTGGTAAAAGACAACAGCCGGGAGTCATTGTTCCTTCTAAGACATGGCCCATGGTTCCTTAAGCTCAAATCTACAGATAATTCTTCGGATATTCCCCACTAAATCTCTCCAGGGATCCGGTTATTCCGCAATACATAAGATTCACAAATAATTGATTGAAAGGAACTCTACAAACACGTGGGCTGCTTCTTTGCACTGCATACGTGGATTTTAGATGCTGACAAGTGGGTACCACTTTTCAGTAACCCAGATCATTGGGTGAAATTGAGTGGAGGTCCAAACCAACTGATGTTGAAGAATCAGTGGATGAGTGGCGGTTTGTGGTGAAATGTCATTGAACCTGGAGTTAGTTGGTGCTCTCTGAAAATGCATTGAGGCGCAGCAATTGATTGAACATCTAGGGGGGTAAAGCACTGTTTCAAGGCTCCCCCTATCACCACTGGACCTATTCCTTCCTAAGAGTATCCTAGAAAAGAAACCTTTCATCTCCCCAGCAATTTTGGGTTAAGAAGATGTTAAAGTATATTTCTCTTAAATGAACTTTTTTTCCAAAGATCTCCATCATAGGAGCTACATTGCATTTTTAAGCCATACATCGTGGTTCGAGTATTATGCAGAAGGAGCAACTTTTATTTGGAGGTAAAAGCAATGAATGTTATTCAGCTATATTAAATTACCTGTCCCATCATCAATTGGGCCACCGTTTGAGGTCTTTTGAGATCATGTATTTGATATGCATTTGCAAATATCATGGAATGGATGTAAATTGGATTCAACTACTTTGTTCAGCAACATATAATTGTCATTGTCATCTAGTGAATGTAATTAGAATCCACTTTAATGTATTTGATAGCTTATATTTGAAATGCACTAGTTGAGAGAGAGAGAAAAAAGAGAGAGAAGGACCATGACTTGTCAATTGTTAGTCATCAGAATCCATGTGAAACTTCTCTCTTCAAGAAAAGTTTTTTTTATCTAGGTACAGCTACCTTCGTTACCTCTATTAATGAGGTTACGTCAACCTCTCTTCATTATTGTGTGAGCCATCTACCTAGGCCAAGGTTGCTAGAGGGGTGGAAATTTTGTCGTTCTCTCATAGAACGGAATGGCTTAGGAGTTTGCTCAGGTCATCAACACAGAGCTAGCGTGATATGTTGCCTGATTTTGAGATCTCTTCCACTACGTAGGTGTTCACATGATGGGACACCTAATACAGCCACTACTGACGCACATCAAATACACTATGCCAAATGCACTATTACCACCAATTCACAACGATTATATAGAAAAGAATGCGAAGGGTTAAAGACACTTGTAAGTAGATTCATTTACAATGGCTCTATGGTTTAAAGATACTTGTTGGATCCCAATCATGTTTCCATAATCCAAGCCATTCAAAGAATGTGACTTATCTTTGATTGAAGATTTAAAAAATGGGTTTTTAAAAATAACTACTAAAGTAATAGTATAAATGTGGTTATAAATAACAACATGGTTACGGTAAATATCTACTTTCCATTAATTTTCTTAATGGCACTCAACTTTTTGGCATATTCTTAAAAAATAATAATAAAATTAAACCTTACCCTAAAATATTTTCCTCCCTTTCCAACTAGACAACATAATAATAAATTAAACTTATTTGTTGGATGTTTAATATGAAGGAGAATTAAAGGTTTTATATTCCCAAGAAGGAGAATTTTGTGATATATTTCACATGTGCATTTTTGTCATTTTCTAACTGTACTAATTAAAGTTTTAAAAAAAAACTAACGAAATGTAGTTAATTACAACAATGGCGAATTGTCAATGTGTTGATTTGTAAACCATATGTTTTTACCTAAGTATTTTACAATACCCTCTTATTAATATGGGAATCTACAAAAATAAAAAAAAATAAAAGAGCTTCGATGTAACTATCTCAAGTCCTTGATCAGTTATATCTTCCTTGTAAGGTGGACCAGGGCTTTTCAACCCAACTTGAGGCCAGAGCTTAGAGAACAAGGGGCAACCCTGGCCGTGTGCCATTAGGAACCAGGCCCCGCATGGTAGATGTGATGCGGGTGCACATTCTATCAAAACGGGAGAAGAATCAAAGTCAAACACAAAGAAGATGGGTTCCTGTGCAAGTTAGAGCTATTAATGGACCAAGCAAAAGGAAACATTTTTGAATGGGCAGGCTTGGCCCACACAAATGCAAAATTTTGAATGGGCCCAACCTGTACGGCTCGAATCCAGCCCTACGGCAACCCCATGTTAGGATCAGCCCAAGCTTGATTTGTTTATTACTCAGACTTCAATTCCTGAGTCTTTTGTCACACTTGCTTTGGCCGTACCCCAATACAAAACCAGCTTCGAAAAAAATGTCCAGGCCCGGCCCATTTATTTTAGGGGCCTAACATTAAGGGTCCAACCCATCATATGATGGACCCGTACCCACAACCTGATGGGCCCAGACCATTGCCAAACCAAACTGAGATTGACCCGGACCCAAAACGGTCCGCCAGCATATTTCGCAGTGGGTGAGTGATCAGTAAAAGGAAGAGCTCTAATACAATGACCCTATCTGATTGGGCGCCCTGTCAATCTACCGTTATCAAAAGCCTGACCAGTAAAATACTATAAGCGTTTAGGATTGTTCAACGGTTGTGATCTTCGGAGAGTATTCCATTCACAGTAGGATCCACCAAGTAGTTCTTCTATCGTGAACTGTCCGGCTGTGTAAGTGTCCTGCATCAACATGACCGAGGACATTGATTTTTGAGTTAGAAAAAACCCAAGAATCATCCATGTTTTTTATGGTTTCTACAAAGATGAGTCCTGGTCCTCGCTGATCCATGGAAGGTGATCACTTTCAAAATGGGCCCTGATGATCTGGCCTAAGACCCCAGTCTAAATCATCTTCTACGGCTGGCTGCAAGCTATTGAAGATCCAAACCACGTTAAGTTGTCTTGTCCATGGGAGTGCAACGGCTGGGCAACCCGGCTATGTATTGCGGTTCGACCTATTAGCTTGGGCCTGGCACATATGGGTCAATCATTGTCAAGCTGTGATTGGGCTGAGGTCATTTTAGCCCATTCTGAAACGTATATTTCTAAATAGGGATTTTGATCAACGGCACAAGCAAACTTTCACGCTCGGGCTTGGGCCTGCTGTCCTAGGATCGTGATGGGTCCAGGCCTTGATTCTTATATTGTCAATCCTAGTCCATGGGTCCTTAAATTCAAATATAGAGATAATGCTTCTGATATTCCACACGAAAACCCTTTATGATAATTGATTGAAAGGAACTCTTAAGACAAGTGGCCTGACTACTTGCACTGCATTCGTGGGTTTTAGATGCTGACAAGTGGGTCCCATGGTTCGGAAATTTAGATCATTGGCCTCATACATCATGCTTTGAATGAACGTTTCTCCAAAAATCTCTCAAAATGCACAGGTCATGGAACAAAATAAGGTTGCAACAAAATGATTGCCATGTAGAAAATCATAAAAGAGCTAAGTAAGTTTGTTATCTCGTGCATACGTGTGAGGCAGCCCATCAATATCCACACACGTGCACGATCTTACCCATTCATCATGTAGTCCCATGGTAGACCCGGCTATAGATAGGTCATCAGTTTAAAATCAAGTGATTTCTTAGATGACTTTAACTTCTGATAACTTTAACTTTTTCTTAGTGGGCATTTGTTTGTTGATTTTGTGCAGCTTAGAGCTGAACACAAGCCAAGCTAGTTTTGTTAACTCGCCTCGATTCAACTCGGATCGAAAGTTAGGTTCGAGCCAAGCTAAGCTATTTTTTTAGCTCAAAATAATTTCGAGCTGAGTTTGATCTAACCTTGAGCTCGACTCAACTTGATTTGAAGCTCGGTTCGAACTTGACTCGGTTTGACTCAGCCAATTTTAAAACTTAAATATATATAATATTGATCTAATTCAAGCACCATAATCCCTAGTCTTTAAAATAATAATAATAATAATAAATAATAAATAATTCGCCTGAGCTTTCTTTTTTTTTCACCTAATAAATAATAAATAATTCGCCCGAACTCTCTCTTTTTTTCACCTTAGTTGACTTCAACTCAGCTCGAAAACTCAAACTCAGCCTTGAGTTGACCAGAACTACTAACCAAAATAAGTTGAGCTCACTAGTCAGGCTCGAGGACCGAGTCAAGCCAAACTCAAGCTAGGGTAGGCTCTTAACCGAATCGAGCCAAGCTCGACTTTGTTTAAACCATGTACAGCTTTATTTGTGTTGTTGACTACTTGTCATTTTAACTGTCCATCAGATATCCAACTATTGGTAAGGTAGAACATTGATTCAATGTAATTGTTGGTTTGTGCTCCATCTAAAGGGGAGCCTATGATTTTTGGACAATTTAATTGGACTTATTTATGTGATACATGAGCATATTAGCACATATTCCCAGTAAAATTAATGGCTTTTTTCTTTTTTTCTTTTTTGCTTAGAATGTTTGATTGTTGCCCATTTTAATATTTGAACTTCTTAGTGTGCCCCACCATAGTGTTTTTGTTTTATCCATGTCATTCATCCATTTTTTTAGCTCATTTTAAGGGATCATTCCAAAAATGATGCAAATCTAAAGCTCAAGTGAACCACACTACAAGGAAAAAAGTTAGAATTGAATGCTTATTGTTAAAAAGTTCTTGTGGTCACAAAAGTTTTGGATCAAGCTTTTTTTTATTATATATATTTATGTTTTCCTTTCATCTAGGTTTATGTGACTTTATAAATAACTTGGATGGCAAATAAACACTTCAGTGGGCCTTTGAAAGTTTTCAATGGTGGGCATCACTATCCCCACTGCTTCCTGTGGTGTGGTCCACTTGGGCTTTATATTTGCCTCATTTTTTAGCTCATACATTAAAACAAACTTGAATCTAATGAGGATCCAAATCTTAGGTGAACCATACAACAGGGAATGGTGAAGTTGTGCGTACACTATTAAAATCATTTAAAGCTTACTGTAATGTGTATATGCCACCAAAATTTACCCAATATCTCTTTGGGCCCTTTTCTGGGTTGACCAAGCTAATAAACAGAGCATATCATTTGTATTTAGACCCTACTTAGCCAAAGATATAAAAAAAAAAAAAAAAATTTAAAAAATCAAAGAGGTTTAAACTTCGGAACATCCTAGAAGACGCGGCTACCCAGCCTTCGTGAGCAAAAAGAGGTCCACAACTTTTTTGGCATGAATGAGTAGGACCCACCTTGATGTATATGTTATATCCACGTTAGCCATCTAATTTTTCAGATTATTTTAAGGCCACGTCCCAAAAATGAGACGTATCCCAATCTCAAGTCGACAATACCATAGTAAACATTGAAATTTGCACCATTTTGCTACTAAATTAAATATATTATATTATATATTTTTTAGATTTGTGATGGAATGGATTTAGACCTAGATCCAATCCAGTCTGAATCTAACTACTGATTTTTAGACTTGGAGACGTATCCAACTGGATCCAATTCAAATCAGACCCATTTTGAGCCCTACATTTGAAGGCATCATTTAAAAAATGACACAGATCTAAACCTTAAGTGAACCTAACAATAGGGAAAAAAAGAAAGTTGAAATTGAATGCCTATAGTTGAAAATTTCTTGTTGTCAAAAAAGTTTTGGATCAAATTGTTTTTATTTTTTTTATGTTCATATTTTTCCTTCATCCAGCTATATGTGACTTTATGAGAAGGTTGGATGGCAAATATACACCTCAGTGGGCCTTCGAAGGTTTCAACAGTGGGTGTCACTATCCCCATTGCTTTTTGTGGTGTGGTCCTACTTGAGCTCTAGATCTATCTCATTTTTTTACTCATGCCCTAAAATGAGCTCCCAACAGTCAATGGACAACAAGGAGGAAACACATACATCACTGTCAGGCCCATGCCATAGAGCTTTTCCAATGTAGCCCAAGACCGAGCTCAACACTGGCAATTGCTATTGAATCCGGCTCCCTTAAAAATTACTTAGAAAATGCACACGTAGCAAACAAGTAACTCCCATTAAATAAGGCTGTTGGGCTGTCAATAGGCCGTACGTGGGATTCGCCTCAGCCTGAATTTTGAACTATTTTGGTCCAGGCTATTGAGTCGGGCCTATTCAAAATTTTGATTTTGGCAGACCTGACCCAGCCCATTGACAGCCCTAATTAAACTAAGTTAGGGTCACAATCCTATTATGAACAAAAAAAAATTACACTTATTTGATAATCTTACTATTGAATTGGTAGACATCTTTTTAATGGCTAAAAATTAGAAATATTCAATGATTTTATTTCATCAAAAAGTGTCTATGAATCAAACGTTAGAATTGTTAAAAAATCTGATTTTGGGACCGTGACTCAGTGACAATAGGTTAAACAACTTATCTACTTATCTTCAGTTCACGTATGCCACATATATAATTTCTGAGTGCCTGAGTATCAACTACTCTACTCTGCCGGAGTTTCAAATAACTCTTCTTTCCGGAACATATGGAATTCATGAGAAAAAATTCTATGCTCTGTCAGAGTGGGATGGATGATACACAGCCACCTAGAAAGTACTTAGAAATTGCACACTTGGGATGAAAGTAGTCAAGTTTAACTGTCCAAATTATGGTAACTAGTATAAATTTATTGTAAAACAAAAAATAATCTTATTTTTAAATATCAGACTACCTGATTGGTGGCCACTTATCAGATGGTCAAAATGAAAAAAAAAAAAATAGAAATCCAACAGATCCTATTTCCACAAACAATATTTCATGAATCAGAGTTTAGGATTATTCAATCAATCTGATTTTGAGAGTGTAATTTGGCAACAGACCGGTTCACAATCTGTTCGGTTTTATTTGAGTTAATATATTCCACGTGTACAATTTCTGAATGCCTGTGTATCAAGTATCATATGCAGCCTGAGTATTATACAACTCATCGGAATTTACCCCTTTTGTCTACACGGACGAATCGGGACAACGATTTAACCAGTAATTCGCCACTCATTCGTGGGTCAGACAGTGACACCCTGGAATCCTTACCGAACAGGACACGTGATTAGGTAGTACCCCGACTACCATAAGCCTACCTTACTGCACATCTTTTCCTGTCACTATTTCACATGTCAAGGACATCCGAACCACACAAACGTTTGGTACAATCATGTACATCAACTTGCATAGAGATCATGCCGTTATAATAATCAGGTGGGCCATACTACTGAAATCAATGAACAGACAAACAATCTGACTCGACTTACAAAATCGGCCTACCTTATGAATGGATGGTTCTGATTTTCAGATTAGGTGACCTTAATGTTAAGGCCGACCTTTTTCCCGGATTGGATGTCCCTCAGATTCGCCATATTGGTACTAAAAAACTATGCAGAACGGTAAGCTTACGGTACTCTGTGCAGTACCTTATCATTTATCTTTGAGAAAAAATTGATACTCTGACAGAGTGTGATGGATGATGCGCAGCCACTTAGAAATTACTTGGAAATTGAACACGTATCATACAAATATTCAAATTAAACTATCCAGTTTAGATTTATCATTAATAAATTAAGCTTATTTGATAAACATTTATTGGACGGTCAAAAAAAATGCAACGGTCCACTTTCTACAAACAGTGTCCATGAATCAGAGGTTATGATTGTTCATCCAATCAGATACTTATGATTGTGAGTTGGGGACATTGATCTGCACAATCTAGCCGGTTTGATTTGGGTTGCTATATGCCACGTGTACAATTTCTGAGTGCCTGCGTACCAAGTTTCATTACGCAACTTGAGTATCATATAACTCATCTTTCTCTTTCCAGAGCAACATAGCTTTCGAGCCATTACCAAAAGGTCCGAAGTCGGAAGGCGCGGATTTCCTGCGAAAGCATTGCGCAGGAATTTCCTGCGCTGGGAACCAAGGTGGGCCCACAGTGATGTTTTTTAACAAATCCACACCGTCCATCCGTTTTGGGAGCACATTTTAGGATATGGAAATAAAAATGAACCGGATCCAAGATCAAGTGGGCCGAAAACGTGAGATTTAAACGTCCACAGTTGAAATATTTGTGGAGCCACAGGAGTTTTGAATCAGGATAATATTTGTTTTTCCAGTTCATCCCAGTAGTAGTGACGTTATGAACGGTGGACCCCATGGAGGTTTCAACGGTAGTAATTTACGTACCCACCTTTTCCTTTATTGAGGCCCACTTGAGTCTTGGATCCGGTTCATTTTTGTTTTCATGTCCTAAAATGATCTCCTAAAACGGATGGACGGGGTGGATTTATAGAAAAACATCACTGTGGGCCCCACCGTGGTTCCCAGCGCAGGAAATTCCTGCGCAGGGCTTTCGCAGGAAATCCGCGCCCGAATTATTCGGATGAGCAGGCGGTATTATCCACCATTCCTACCGTACAAAGATATCACTGCAGGGGTAATCTGGTCAATTCAAAAAATTCAGGTGGATTTTTTTAAATCTGTAGTACAAAGGGAGTAATTTAAACGTTCGGAAATAACTAAGATACATGAGGAAGGGGGATTGTGATCGGGACCATTCATCCACTGGACCAATCATATAAAGTGCCTAATTCAAGAAATCACCCTAATCCAACGGTGGTCGTTATCCTATTTCTTCGCTTCTCCCTGATGAATGTCACACATTAAGAATTCTGTTTTCTGCCATTATTAGCTTTGGAGAACACTGATCGGATGGCTAAGATTGTCCCATTGGTGTGGTTTATGAAAAATGGGCCATCCATTCTAGGGCCCATTAGATGGATGGTCCCTACTTCACATGCCCTCCTAACACGTGTACGTGTAGAAGCGTGCCTATCTTATCGAGACGGAGACGGCGCCTCCGTTAATTGAAAGGGCAAAATACCAAAACCTAGTTTCAACCTTCAATTGACCAAAATATCCATCTGTGATATCAATTATGTGATAGTGACTCACACCTTTTTAATGTATACACAGGTTTGTAATTCTAACAAGAAGTGTTCCTTGATCTGTAATCCATCCATTGATCTCATGAATCCAACCATGCATGGACGACACGTCAAAAACCTCATTGATTGGACAATCCTAGCCTTTCAAATCGTGGCCTAATATGGACGATCATGAGATAAATACAATAATGATCCACGTTCAACTAACAAATGTCCTATTAATAGTAGCTTGGATCATCCAGTACGGAAGATTTTGGAATTGGAAACACGTGTACTGTGCAAAGATAAGTGCACGCATAAAATGCAATTTCCTCATTTATGCATTTTGTGAGAAGAGTGGGCGGTTACACCACCTTAGGCTGAAAGTCGGGCGGGTTCAACACTACCGACCTGCGACCGTTGATTGGACTTGGGTTGGAAGTTATAATCTTGAGCTTAGGCTATGAAAACACCAATTAGATAAAATTTAAGTCAGGATTGAGTTAAGGTCTTAGTTGCTCGATCAACTACAACTGATCTATATACAAGTTACTTATAATTTTATTGTATTTTAGGAAATTGGATTGCCTCTCCGCATGCTCTTATCATGCGGAATAAAGTCAGTTGGGCCCGCTTAGAATGTATATGCTTTATCTATTCCGTCCATATGTTTTTTCCAGCTCATTTTAGTAGTTGAGCCCAAAATTTAAGCATATCCAAATCTCAAGTGGAACATGCCACATGAAACAGTGAGAATAATGATTTCCACAGTTGAAACCTTCCCAGGCCCTACAATGATGTTTATTTGTCATCCAACCTGTTCAATAGATCACATGGATATGGATGAAGGGAAAACATAAATATCAACTTAATCCAAAACTTATGTGTCCTTTGAGAAATTTTCAATGGTAGACATTCAGTTTACACTTTTCTTGTGGTGTGGTCCACTTTAGATTTTGATATGCTTCATTTTTTGGCATCATACCTAAAATTTTCCATTAGAATGGATGGACGGAGTGGATAGAATACGTAAATCATTGTGGGCTCCACAGAGTTACTCAGTACGCAATCCACTTTCGTATTTTAGTTAAGTAAATTTATTAGTTTATATTACTTTAGTAAGTAAACTTATAATGTTTAAAGTTGAAAATACTTGAGTATTAAAAGAGTTGTTATCCTATATTTTAGCTTATTTAGAAAAAGTAAATTCTTTATAATAAATAACTACATATATAATTAATAAAGTCATGATTACAAAAATAATATATATATTAAAATATAATAAACTAATGTAATAATGAAAATATTAGCACGTATCAACTCGACCAACCCCATCAACCCGATTGAACTTTAGCCCTAGTTACATGGTTATAAATGTTGGCATGAGTGTCGTGACCCTTCTCCACCTCGCACAAGCAAGCAGACTTCGCATCCTCAGTTAGGAACATGCATTCCTCATGCTTGGCCAAAGAAAAAAGATGGGCCAGATGGGCCATAAATGTATCTTGAATATAGACAATTGTTCTTCTTTTCACTAACCACTCACTTCTACTACATGGTTAAATACATGCCCATTTTCTAGGTTAAGAAATATTGTTGTTGTTCCTACATGATTAATGGTCCGGATGCCTTGGAATTTTGCCACGTTGACGCATATACGGAGAATTGTTAAGCACAGCTTCGATGGATCTGAGGTGGGTAGATCCCTTACTGTGGGGGCTCACAATGATATTTTTACCTTATATCTACGCCATCCATCTATTTTGAAAGTTGATTCTAAGGCATGATCAAAAAATTAAAGAAGATCAAAATCTCAAGTGGACCATACCACAAGAAACAATGGTGATTTTTCATGAAAAAAATTTTGTGAGCTACAAAGGTTTTGAATCAAAATTATATTTGCTTGGTCACTTCATTTAGGTCTTTGTGACCATTCAATGGGTTGGATGGAAAATCAACATTCTAGTGGGCCCCTATAAGCTTTTAATGGTAGGTATTCAATCACCAATTTTTCCTATGTTTTGGTCGGCATAAAATTTGAATTTTCTTTATTTTTTAGATCGCACCCTAAAATGAGATTTCAAAACGTATCGGTAGCGTGGATGTAAGTCAAAAACATCAATATAGGCCTCGTAGTCAGGGATCCACCGAAGCGTGTCCCGAGAAATGAGAATTACCACCTCAATCTTTGTTCGCACGAATTCGCAACACTTCTCTTACGTATGGTACAATAAGAGGATTGGCTACAATAACACCCCGTTTTGCACCTTGGATTTGGTGGTAAATGAGAGTATTTCAAATCTTCATTTTTTGTGTGTTTTGAACCATTAAAATGTTGGACATTTAAATGGACGGTTTAAAATCGTTGGTGAGTTGCCTATTTGTGATCCTTATATTTGGGGCCCACCCAATACTCAAAACTTCTTCTTTTTTGGCCAAAGTATATATTTTAATGGGCTTATTATAGCCATTTTATCAAATACTCCACACACACACACACACACACACACACACACACACACAAATTTAGAGTATGAAAGCTAATTTAGTTAACCAAATCTAAGTCACGTGAATATACCGGAAAATTACAATGCCCTCCTAATACAAGCTCTCAAATAAGAGATTTTGATTTTAGAGCATTTCAGCCAAACAGAAGTGAGAATTTGGAATCACCTTGATTCCAATGTAATTGTGATTTGGATTCCCATGTATTCCAAATCCAAGCTCCCAAACAGCCATAAGAGGAGCATTTCTTCAGAGGCGGATTGGCTAGTGAACCCAACACCAGCTCAGGGCAGGGTGTTAAAGCTGTGTGGGCCCCACCATGATGTATGTGTTTTATCCATGCTGTCCATCCACCTTCCACCTCATCACGGCCCAAAAAATGAGGCAGATCCAAATCTCAAGTGGACCACAACACAGGAAACAGTGGGAATTGAATTCTCACTGTTAAAAACTTCTTGGAGGCCACAGAAGTTTTGGATCAAGCTGATATTTGTGTTTTCACTTCAACCAGGTCTGTGTGACCTTATCAATAGGTTGGATGGCAAATAAACATCACAGTGGGCCCTGTGAAGTTTTTAAGGGCCGACGTTCAATCAACACTGTTTTCGTGTGGTGTGGTCCACCTGAGATTTGGATTTGCCTCATTTTTGGGCCCATGCCCTAAAATGAGGTGGAAAAATGGATGGACAGCGTGGATAAAACACGTACATCATGGTGGGCCCACACAGCTTTGACACCAGCCCCGGGGCTAGTGTTGGGGTCACTAGCCAATCCGCGTCCCATTTCTTCTACGCGACTTGGGTGAGACCTCGGAACCAGCGATGTGGGTGTGACCCTGAACCTAGGGCCCACCTGGATGTATTCCTTGTAGATCCATGCCGTTAATATGCTTTCCTGATTATTTTGTACTATGGTACATAAAAGGAAGAAGATGAAAATTTTGGGTGGACTACAGCATAAGAAACAATGGTTAATGTCCATTAAAAACCTCCTGTGAGTCACAAAAGTTTTCTATGAACCTGATGTTTATTTTTTCCTTTTATCCCTGTTTACGTGACCTTGTCAACATATTAGATGGACGGTAAACATTACCGTGGACTCAAAGAAGATTTTAATGGTCACGGTTGAATGATAACTATTTCTTGGGATGTGGTCCACCTAAAACCTAAATTTTGCATCTGTTTCATTTTTGGGACTGCATTAAAATAATACGAAGAAACAGATGAACGGCATGGATCTACAAAGAATACATCCAGGTGAGCCCTAGGTTCGGGTCCCACCCACATCACTGGTTCCGGTGTCTCACCCAAGTCGCGCCACATTTCTTCTGTCCGTACTCCCTACGCATTTCGCCCACGGATACGAATGGGAAACGCGCGACTAAGTTGGAGTAGCAGCCCACCGATACTTGCTAATTTCTCTTAGACGTGAGAGATCGGGACCAACATTTTCCCATAAATAAATTGTCTCAACACGTCCATTATCTGGTCTAACACTATAAATAAATTTATATTATTGGCTCTTTTGAACCGTTCATTTTACCTAAAATTTTATATCCTAAATGATGGTTAAAACTATAAAAAAATTTAAATACCATATAAAATTGTTTTTCCACATCATTAAAGGTCCTGATTTTTCAAAAGTGCTCAAATATTCATATATACTGAGAGGAAATTTCATGATCTTACGCGCACGAATCCTGTTAGAACTAAGTTAAGAGGTATCATCGTCCATTCAAGTGTCGGGGTGGTAGGGGCCGGTCAAAATCAGTAAAGTCCAGGGACATTTTTGTACTTTTAATACCATTGATCGGAGCGCGGCAGCACCACCAGCAGCCAATCTAGGTTTCCGTCTCCAAAAAGGCAAAGGGTAGAGAGTCAGCCACACTGTCAATCACCTGAATGAGTATGGAGAGGATCGTACACATGCATCAACCAACTTCGCATGTGACACACTTAATTCAATCCAATCCATTCAGAATGGTGGACCCATTGATAATGAAAGGTTAGTAAAGTTAAATACTTATGAGATTATGATAAGTATCCGAATGTTTGATTTTTATATGTTGAATTTGGACTATTTACCATTTCGCTTTCTGATTATCAAAGATTGTATGATTGTTCGAAAATAACTCATATAAGTATTTGTTTCTGCATTTTCAACGGTTAGGATTGGGATAAAAATGACACGTGTAAAGAGGGTGGGTGCACGGATGAGATTCTCTTACTCTACCAGAGCACACTATACAATTCCTCAGCTCCATGAATAAAAAGAAACACTAGCCGCCACCAAACTCTAGAAGCCGTCGCTCACTCCCCCGCCGCTTTTTAGCGAACTCCCAGAGCCCTTTCTCTCTCTGCCCGTCTGAAAGAAGAGAAAGAAATGCAGATTCCTGAGTAGAGATAGTCGCTGAGAATCGATCGATCGCTGGAAAGAATCCGAAGCAAGACTGAGAAGGATCGTTTGCTAGGGTTTTATGGCGTCGGAGGATGTAGTGGGGAAGACGACAAGCGAGTCGGCGGTATCAACGATCGTCAATCTGGCGGAGGAGGCGAAGCTAGCGAGCGAAGGCGTTAAGGCGCCCGGCCACGCGATCCTCACCATCTGCAAATCACTCCTCGCTGGAGGCGTCGCGGGTGGAGTGTCAGTCCCTCATTCCCTCAATTTCCTTTTATTCCTTGATATCGTCATCATCATCAGTTTCATTGGTTTTATGTTTTCATAGTTTTCTTGATTTCTTTTCTTCTTTTGATTTTGTTTGACTGTTATTCTTCGTGAACCTTGCTTGAAAACTGAAACTGGGAATGAAATCAAATCAGTAGGCCCTGTTTGGTTGCCATTTAAAAATGATTTCATCTCATTTTAGTTAACAGTAATTATGTATTGGAGATATTGGTCAGGATTAAAAATAATATTGATAGCCCACAATTTACATAAATTATGATCTCTAGAACTTAGTTGGTAGATGTGAGGTCCATGGTTGGCCTATCCAAGCCATTGATATGACGGCCTCTATCATTGACAGACCATTCCCATAATATCTTCTCAATTGATCGACTCTTAACCTTCCCATTTTTGGCAGCAAATACATGATTAAAACGAAATGCACGGACAGACCACATTCAATGGAGGAAGGGAGAAAGATTAGACAGCTAGGATCTTCTGATTTGGGAGATTTGTTGGGGGGGGGGGGGGGGAATGGCCCATCCATGATGGGGTTCATCAGATCAATGGCTTGGATGGACAAACCATGGGCTCCACGTCTCCAAACTAAGTTCCGAGCGGGGAAGTTCCCTTTCGGAATTAATAGGGAACTCGGCCTTCTAAAATGAGATGAACTCATTTTTTTAGTGAGGCCTTAGATTTTATGTGAAATTAAGAGAACCCGAAAAAAGGAACAAAAAAAAAAAACAGAACTTGCCCTGTGGAAAGAAAGATGTTGACAAAACGATGACATTCTGACATTTCACATTTTTTATCTGTTTGTTATGTTCTGTGGCACTCAGTGTAGTAATAAGATGCACATCCAATCCAGTCATACAAGAGAAAGAAATCACTCATATGTTGTGAACTGTGATTCCACTTTTCCTTTTTCATCGACTAAATCTGGAACATAGGACTAACTCTAAAATTCTTAGCCACAGTATTCTTGCACTGTTTCCATTTACACTGATTTCTATCTTGCGGGTTTCTACTGCAGGTCACGCACTGCCGTTGCTCCTCTGGAGCGGTTGAAAATTTTGCTCCAGGTAGATTTCTTGGAGACCGTGACATTATATTTCATTTTTAAGATATTCTTAGTTTTTGCAAATTCTGTTTTGTTTCCTTGCTTTTGAACTTTTATGGGAATCCTTTGGTTGGCAGCTGTTGAAGTTTTAGTCAGCAGTTGCAAGTGGTTACTTCTTTATATGTATTCCTGTGACCATTTGTGATAGTAGTTTCAATTGTGGTTTTAGAAGGCAGGCACAGAAGGTTCCATATCTTTACATTCATGTTTTGTTTGTTTTTATGTAACCTCTCAAGCAATGTGGATCCACAAGTGATGAAATCCTCAGCCTTCTGCTATCAGGAATCAATGGAAAGTTAATGAGCAATGTGATCATTTTTAAAATATCAAGGAATGCTAGGGAAAGAAAATTGGGTTTCCGCTGATAAAAGAAATGTGGGCTCATGGTAAAAGAAAGAAAGCTACCTTCACAGGACATCATATTTCTTTGTTTTTTTATTCCGGAAGGAAATCAATTTAATGAAGAAATGGAAAGAGAATAACAAATCCATGAGGTAACATGTAACCTCATTATCTCGGCCACACCATAGAAAACAATGGCAACCTACAATTCGGTTCAAAGCAGTGTTGTTATATGGAATTGCATAGGCGCTTATGCCATTGCATATGCCATTTTGGACTAGTGGACTGCATATGCCATGGTGACATATGCGGTTATTTATGCCGTTGAGGCATATGAAGTCACATAGGAAGTATGCAACCACATAAGCCATAGTTATGCTGTTATGCCATCACATTGGCATAACCTCTCAATGGTTAGATCTCTGATTGTTGCGACTTATGTTTTTCTTCATTTCCTTCCCCCCCCCTCTATTACTCTCATCTCTTAATCGTTGTACTCTCTCACACTCTATTACTCTCATCAATAAAATGTATATGTTGTTTTTTCACATTTTTTAGTATGTGCATTCATTTAAGTAGTTGTTAGTTGACTCGCTATAGTCTAATATTCTAATAAAACTAAATAAAAAAAATTCCCTACACTTGTAATATTCTTACATAATTTTTCATATATATTTTTTTATTTTTCCTTTATTTTTCCAGTTTTTTTATTTTTTTTCAAAAAAAAAAAAGTTTTGGGGGATGTGCCATCGCATAAGCGCACAGCCCCCTTAGGTCACACGGGATTGTTTATGCCATTTGACACCATTGCTTCAAAGTACACATGTGGCCCACCTGATGAGTGGATCGATCTGTTTTTTGTATCAGTTGGTCTTCATGGTGGGTCAACCTGTTTGACAGGTTGGATGTCATATGCACATGCCACATAAGCTATTAGTCATCTAACTGTGCATTACTTAGACCTCATGTGTGTTGCCACGCGATTGTGTGTGTGCATGTGCATGTGCATGAGTGTGTGTGGATGTGTGTGGGTGTGTTTGGTGCATGTTCAAAGTCCACAGAATAGCATTCTTGGATCCCTATTCCATAATCACCAAATTTGAGAATGATTTGTAACATTGAAATAGGTTGAGACCCACCTTGGTAGATGGCATCTCCGCCTCATTAGAATCATTTAGTCCAGACAATCTGAGTTGGGCCAATCCATTTATATGCATTCGTCTTGTAGTTCAGTCTGCAACTAATTCTTTGTTTGTTTGTAATGCTGATTATGCAAAGACCAACACATGTATCTCTCTCTGTTTCTTCTTCTTCTTCTTCTTCTTCTTCTTCTTCTACTTCAACATCTTTTTTTTTTCCTGAGAACTGATAACATACAGCCTGCAGTATGCTAGCTTGTCACGCAGCCAAAACTTTCCTGCCAGCATACTACTTGTTTGGAAATCCATACCATGTAAACAGTAGGTCCCACCATAAAGATTACGTAGTATAAAAATTAGGCTGGTTCACATATCAGGTGTGACACCGTTGGAATCAATGGACAACCAATGGTTGGACTCAACATGCTAGTGTGACTCACATGATGAGTGGACCTACCTGATTTTTATGCTAGGTGATCTTCATGGTGGGGTCTATAATTTTCATGGTACAGATGTTCTGCACAAGCGGCATGTTGGTGGGTAAGATGAGGCTGCACAACAAGTTAGCGTGCTTTGGGCTTTATGTGATAAGTTCTTTTTTATTCTTCAATAGAAGTACCTGTGAAATGTTTATTTTGGCATATTGAGGTTCTCAAAATTGCTTATAAATTTGATCCAATAGTTTTGAGCACAGTTTTTATCTCCTTTCTAAAACAGAAGGGCCAAAAAGGGTAGAATTTATAGCCACAAGAGGAACCACAAATCCCCACACCCACCTCACGTAAGAACACCCACCCAATCCCTATGAAGACCATCTCTCCCATACCCAGAAACTCCTTTGGGGTCCTTGCCTAGGAACTAATGTAGCTCCTCGCTCAATCAATTACCTGGGCTACAGTTTTGCCTTTGTTGTTAAAACTCCTGTTATTTCTTTCCTCCTATGTTGGCCACATAATTGCTAGGACACATGGGTTCCAAAGCAATATGCCCTTGCCGACAGAAACATGCAATCAAGAAATAAATGGTTCACACTTTCTGCATACCTTGTGCACATGCAGCAGCCCCATCTATTATCTTCTCATAGAGTGACCTCACAGAGAATTTTCTGAACATTTTCCCATTTCCAAATTCTCCTATGTTGCCCTATCGAATTGAATAACCATCCCCAATAGACTGACCAACTCTTCTTCCTCCCTCAGGCCCCTTCCAAATGTAGGGGACCAAGCAATCTGCGTGCTCATCCAGCTATAGATGTTAACAAATCGTCTTGTTATACATAGAGGCACTATAGAGTGCTTCAAAAAACCGTCACAGTGGCCCATCTCCACTCCAATTATCCTCCTAGTAACAAACCATCGAGTCGTTCCCTGTATCAGATGTTGTGCCATTTCGAGGATGGATTTCTGGGCACAAGAACCTGTGTCTTGACGACCAAGGGGTTCCCCGACCATTTCCAAATTCATAAAAACTGGGCATAGTAGCAGACAGTTTACTACTCCCACAACCTATGCACCCCAATAACCTCTCACAAATATTACCCCATTGGAAATTACAATCCTGTTGCTCCAGCAATGTTGTCAATTAGCATAAGCGATCCTGTGCGATCACTTATGCCTGATCGCACAATCTTTTTTTTTTTTTTAATAAAAGAATACAAAAAGAAAATATCGAGGAAAAAAAAAGGAAAGTATGCGATGGCATATGCAATTATGCGATCACATAATGGCATTGCGATCGCTTTATGCAATATGCAATGGCATACCAGCGCATAGGCCATATGGTATGGATGGCATTATGTGATTATGCGATTGCATAATCAATTATGCGATCGCTTTTGACAACATTGCACTCCAGTCAATTATTTTATATGCATTTGATATCTCAATATTCTCCATCTTTGGCATCACCCTACACCTGTCACTAACAGGCCCATTTTGTCTCCATCTCTACGGCCATCACCTGCCACAGCGTTGATGGCTTTGATGATTGGCCTTCTTGATATCTCCCTCCTCTATCAGAGCTGCCTAGCTAACCCATATTACTGCTAGCTCACCATCTCCTTCCTCCAGCCCTTTTCTCGGTCCTTCTCTACTGGTTAGAAGCCCCTTATGCCCAGCTTCTTATCTTTTTTTACTGACCTTAATTTCTTCCCATCTCAGGTGCTCGTTGTCTCACTTCTACAATGATTTTGAAGCAAACCTGCTCCACACATGGTATGACAACCTTCTTGATTGCCTTCTCTCTACCAGTGCTTACCCACACCGCTGCAAACTCGAACATACTACAATCTTCTACACTCTCGTCAAGGGTCGCTACTCTCCCCAAATATTACTCCACTTGCCCCATCACTACATCAACCAAACATCAAGAGGAATTCCATATAATCGCATGGACTCTTTTCATTCTCATGAGAAGTGCCAACTTTCAATTTTATGAACTGGACCGTCATAGAAGTTGTCCCCTCCAGCCAGATTCTTCACCCCCACTTCATTCTCCACTTGAATCCACATCTAGGTTTTACTTGGCCTCTCAACCACTGCTTAGAGAGTTCCAGTTCCCCTACACATCTCGACCCACCCCACTACACCAAAATATTATTGCTTTCTAGAGTTCCCACCATGCTTTCTCCGAGTATCAATGCCTTCAGTCACTCCACTGTTAATCTTCACTGTTTGCTTACCCACCCTCTTGTTGATCCATGTTGATCCACTTGCCTAACCATCTTACTTCACAACCCCCCCCCCCCCCCCCCCCCCAAAATAATAATGATTCCTCATCATCCTCTAATGACCCTCTTGTTGCACTTCTCCCATCACCCACCCTCCATCCATTCATTGTCCAGAGCATCACCAATTGCCTCCCCTGGCAACATAACCAGAAAATTATGGATGGCAGACTGAAACTTTTTCCAAACTTCCATTAGCATCTTACTATCACTTCTCATCTCCTTTATGGGACCTCTTAGCATTTTCTTTTTTTTTTTTGGAAGTTTAGCTTATTTGAATATTAGGGATCATATGATTAAAACAGCTATCTCAAATGTTTCAATTTGTTCTAAGAGAGATTGAGAAGGATGTTGCTCATAGAAGGTTGGATTAAGTGGAAATGTACATCTAGAGTTTTATGTGACTGTCACATACCAATCAAACTAGAGGGAAGATTTTATAGGATAGCTATAAGACAAGCCATGCTTTATGTGATAGAATGTTGGGCAGTCAAGGAACAACATGTTCATAGGATGAGATGGCAAGGGGAAGTCCCAAAAGTACATGGGTGTAGGTGGTGAGATAAGATTTGACGACGTATGGTTCAACATGAGAATATGGTGCTTAATAGAGTGGAATAGGATTCATGTAGCGAAGCCCATTTAGTTGGGATAAGGCTTAGATGATGATGATGATGATTTAAAAATGAGTATAGTTATTCAATTGGGTAGACCGATCACTAAATATAATTGCCTGTTGTGGTTATGAATTGTAAAAATTGCTTTGAAAGTGACAAGGATTCTGCATGTAAAATTTCATTTTTCTTGTATTTGGGGTGGTCTTTGACTCTTGGTACCGCACAATACTGGATGGAAAAATCAGTAGCCATGATTTTGTTCTTGATTAGGTTGTGAAGGGTCGAAATATTTTCAAGCTAGCTCTTCATGCTTTGGCTTTTGTACTTTGTATCTTCTTGTCACTGTCTGACTTCTAAAGCATGGTAGTTTCCTTATTTGTTGGAAAACACAGGTTCAGAATCCTCACAGCATCAAGTACAATGGAACAATTCAAGGCTTGAAGTATATATGGAAAACCGAGGGCTTTCTGGGGCTATTTAAAGGCAATGGTACCAATTGTGCGCGCATAGTTCCAAACTCAGCAGTCAAGTTCTTTAGCTATGAGCAAGCAGCTAGGTGTGGTTCTTAACTTCATATAGAGATGGATGCCAATGTTCATTTCCTTTTATCATGATGCCTATAATCACATTTCCTGCATGATACATGACATAATTTTTCTTCTGTTTCATGTCTGTGTATCTGGGCATCGTATTTTCCTCAATGCATAATTTGTACATCACTTACTAAATGTTGCTACTCATAAGGGTGGCAATGGGCAGGACTGTATTTGACTTTGACCAGAATTTTTAACTGCTTGGCCCATTCTGTCACACTGGGTCTATTCAAAACTTGATTTTGCTTGGCTTGTGCCCAGCCCATTGCCAGCCCTAATTAAAGGCTTATGTTCTTGGAGTAGACTCCTATCTGTTTTTGTGTGAAAGTTTGGCAACTCATCCACTGTTCACATTGCATAAATGCAGCCAATCTAGACAGTCAAAAAGCCGGTCCCACTCTGGATTGAACACAGCCCAAAAATTGCACTGATCGGATGATCCTAACCGTTTGATTGGTTACCATCAAATATGGTCAACATTCCAAATTCATTTGCCAAAATCCAATGGTTTGGCATGCAGTTATGCTGTATGTGCCATGAATGAGGTTCCAGAAAGTAGCACTTGTGGCAAATGCACATGGGACTGTAGGTGGTCTAGGCCTATATTCGTATATTTTTTAGTGAATTTGTTATGAGCACCTTCACAATGCAGTTAAAAGAAAATTACAATCATATGCTAGTGTCTAGCTATCAAAGGCCGATGCAACTTCTTTATTCGAATGTAAACTAATTTTGAACAAATCTACTTCACATGCATTGGATGTTTGGACCTTTGGCTACCTTCTCTTCCAGGTCCTTTCTTAACCAACACCATTCTATAGTGGTAAAATGATTCAGATTGAAAGTGACGGTTCATGATTATTTAGAACTTTACAGTGCATTTGTTCAAACATTGGCGAACCCACAGCTTAGAATTTACCTACAATCCAACATATGTTTGGAACTCTGAATGCACGGTGCTTGTTCTTACCAACAGATGTCAGCAATCTGCATTCAGGAATGTCGGGTTAATTGTTAATTCTTCCTCTCTTCTATAGAATTCATCACAGCCATCTTCTGTATGCGATTGTCGTATTTTAAGCATCTCTTTTATTGGTGAGGAGTATGTGACATAGCCCACGGTAGCTCCATGCCTCTGCCATTGGCCATGCATTGCAGATTTCTCCTCCATTTTATGCTGCATATAGTTACAGATGCATGTATGACAGATGTTGTATATGGGTTTATTGTGTGCCTTTTTTTAATCAATATTGTTCTTACCAACCTTTGGAATGGTGATGGCGAGGATTGAGATTGTTGCTAACAGTTGGTTTTTTGTGTAGCCATTTATGAGATTGTGCTTTTCAACAATGATGTGCCATGCTAGGATGCTTGAATACACTATATGCATAACATACCAGTATGGATAAGATGTGGTAGTCTTACTGTGGAAAAATAGAGTTTTTGTGACAAAATAGAGAGTTTTCTGAAAAAACCGATTTTTGTGAGAAAAATCGAGTTCTCATTTTTTATTTTTGGAAAAAATAGTGTTGCTGTGAAAGAAAAAAAAATAGAGTTGGTGAAAAAATAGATTTTTGTAGAAAAATAGAGTTTTTGTTTAAAAAAAAATATTTTTTTGAAAAATGAACAAAAAGGATTTTTGTGAGAAAAATAGAGTTTTTGTGAAAAAAAGAGAGTTTGTGTAAAAAATAGATTTTTGTGTAATGACTAAAAAACAATTTCTTTCTTCGTCTCCTCATTAGATGACAGTGTAGTGTGTGTGAGTGATCCACGGTTCAGGTCCTGGTAGTGTTACCCCGAAAAAGAGAAAAAACTGACAAAAGTACATTTTGTTGGCATGGGGTAAAATATTTCTATCACTGCTTGCATCTTTATCTAGATCTGATTGGTGCAATGCTATCCATCACTATTGGGTGACAAGTCATAAAATTCTCCCTTTAAAAAAACTTGTGAAAAAATTATGACTCTAAAAGCCATTCCCAACAATTCACGAAGCCTTGAGCTCACGAATTATTAGTGATTGATGGATTATTGGGGAAAAAAAAAAGTGGATTATTTACAATGAATTTGTTATTATTTCATAACTAGAGATCTTTGCCAAATTTATTTTGTAATTTGGTAATGGAAACAAAGGTACCAAAAAACTTGATAAAGTAGTTTTTTTTTTTTTCCCCTTTTTTTTAACAATCTACATAGTATTTTGGAATTTGTGAAGAACTACCTTGCCTAGTTTTTCCAAATCTGAACTTTTTAGCTATGGTTTATGTTACCATGTTCCTCATCTTTATGATAACAAGATTGTTGGCATGAATATGTGAATTCCAGCCCCTTTACCTTCATGCGTATTTGATAATTTACATCATTTGCTTCCAGACCCCTTTTTTTAACCTGATGATCGTGGCAATATTAGTGGCCACATCCTCACAGAGATCCCTCGACATGATGTTTTGTGCCCATAACAGTTCGTGGGGAGTACTGTTTTATATATATATATATATATATATATATATATATATATATATATATATATATATATATATATATATATATATATATATATATATATGTGGCAAGTTGTACTTGCAAGCTTGTTGGTTGAGCCTGGTTTGTGATTGGATGATGATCTAAGCACAGAAAGGAAAAAAGAAAAACAACTATAATTACCACACAAAAAAAAGTGAACACAAAGCTGGTTTTCCAGATATATGAATCAAAAGGTTTGACCTTTCATCTACACCTTCAGTTTTTTCCTTTCTTTCCCTCTGGAAAAACAAAAAACTATTTGATGTGGATTTGATTGGCTACTCCAAGTCTTGTCTTAATCAATCTATGTTGCATTGACTGGTCCCATCAGGTTTTCTACTAATACTGTAAAGTAAAATAAAGTAAATGCATGGACATTCAAATTATCATAAAATTTAGATTTTTTGTATGGTAAGGTGCATGGTCGATAATTGTTGTGCGTGACAAGGATATAGACTGTATGCAACTAAAAATAAGGTTGACCATTATGTTCACAGCTATCACATGGAGACTATTTTAATTTAATTTTTCATTAATTGCATCAAAATTATATTATTTTATGCACAAATGTTAGTTTGATCGTGATATTTGAGGGAACTTTTTCTCTTTTTACATGCATATGCAGGTGTATAGTTCTATTATGTCTCAAAAAAAATATTTTTAAGTGTGTAACAGCGTTCATGCATCTTTAAAACAAGGGAAAAAACCAACACCTATTTGCATTCTCTTTTGTTTTAAGCTTCTATACATTTTCCAATTCATCTGAAATGCTCAGTATGCTTATTGCTTAAAGAATCATTCATCACGAGCTACCAAATGTTATTTTACATCGTGTGCATCTCAAACTTAGCATTTGCCTGTTAAAATATTTTCCAAGCTTGCTCACTGTTAATTGGTATTTCTAACAGAGGAATTTTATGGCTTTATCGGCAACAACCTGGCAATGGTATGACCATTCTTATTTTTGCTTTGACATTTTATAGCTTTGTTTAAAATTTGCAATATCTTTGAGGCCGTTAACTTTTCTATGAATTTGATGATGCATTGTACAGTTTCGTGCATATTAACTAGGCATACTTGTATGTCTTGATAATGAACTTGATGAATATGTTCACATCCTCTTATATAGATAAAAGAAAAACATGACGTATAGACCACTGCTTGTGAATTCAGATGAAACATAGCACCTGTATAAATGAGAAATTATTAGTTAGGTTATCCCCACTTTATTTTGGTAACGAACTACTTATAGATGACTAATTCCAAGTATAGAGGGAACATGTTCACAAATTGGCAGATGTATAAAGAAGCCTCTAATTCTAATAGGATATCCTTCATTTTTTTTCTTGGTCTACCAAATTGCCTCTGGAAGGATGACTGGAGGCTACCTTCTGGGATTTGCATACTTCATGAGAATCCCATGGATTCGTAATTACCTTTTATGTCAATCATTTGAACATTTTACAGAAGATGCTCAGCTCACTCCTCTCTTACGGCTTGGAGCTGGAGCATGTGCTGGAATTATTGCCATGTCAGCAACTTATCCTATGGACATGGTACGAGGCAGGTTAACTGTTCAGGTATTGTCTTGAATCTTCAATAACTCCTATTTTTCTAATTGCAGTTTTAGGCTGTTTGTTTTGTTTTAATTGTTTTATTTATTTTCATTTTTTGTTCTTTGTGCAGACAGAGAGGTCTCCTTATCAGTATCGGGGAATGTTCCATGCACTGTCAACAGTCCTTCGGGAGGAAGGTCCACGGGCTCTGTACAAAGGCTGGCTTCCTTCTGTCATTGGAGTTGTGAGTCAAATCTTCCCTATGCATGAACTTGGTTCTTTTAGTGTCTGTCTATCTGCATATGGATCCATTAATGTAGTCTTAAACTGTAGATTCTTCCATGATGAAACAAGCAATGAAAGTGTGTTTGGGCTGGGGTTAGGAGTTTTGTGGCTCCTCTTTGCTTGTAGTTTGTTTTCCCCCTGTTTTTCTTTTTCTCTGTCTTTTTTCTGCTTGTATAATGTTTTTCTTGGCTTTTTGACCTAATGAAGTTGCATCATCTTTCAAAAAAAAAAAAAAAAAACAATGAAAGTGTGTAGTGTTCAGTTAAAAAGGAAAAAGTAAAAAAGAAAAAGAAAGAAAAAAGAAAGTCTCTAGTGCTCTGGTTTACTTTTGCACTCCTACTTCTCTGTCTCAGTTATGGAGACTGATTTTGGTTTCCAATCACAGTGATGTATTCCTTTGTTTCTTAAGCATTTCCTTCTTGGCTGATTGGAAATTATCTGGTAGGAAATTAATTCCTTCTTGGCTGATTGGAAATTGTCTGGTAGGAAACTAACTCCATCTCGGCATCAATGTTGAGTATTTGTGATCTCTCCCATTCCAGTTAAAACCACCTGCGGAGTTTTTCTGCAGGCGCAATATCTTTGACTTGAGATATTGCCTCAGGTGATAAGAGAGACAATACCATTCACGTTGTAGAGTCGATAGCACCATTTCAACCATTTTCTTGTGTCTGGTGTCTATGTTTTATGGATGCCACCATAGCTCTTGTTTTCTTTCCTTTTTCTTCTTTTCTTTTTGTTTTTTGGTGCCATAACTCATTACATTATATTATTGAAGATATAAATTTTGTTTAATATCTGCAGATTCCTTATGTGGGCCTCAACTTTGCCGTTTATGAATCTCTGAAGGACTGGTTAATCCAAACCAAACCGTTAGGACTGGTTCAAGACAATGAGCTGGGCGTGGTGACTAGGCTTGCATGTGGAGCCGCTGCAGGAACTGTTGGCCAGACTGTTGCTTACCCCCTTGATGTCATTCGCAGAAGAATGCAAATGACGGGATGGAAGGATGCCTCCTCCGTTATAACCGGCACTGGGAGGGACAAAGCACCAATTGAGTACTCTGGCATGGTTGATGCATTTAGAAAAACAGTCAGATATGAAGGGTTTAGAGCATTGTACAAGGGTTTGGTTCCCAATTCAGTGAAGGTCAGTGAAAGCCTCCACCTTTTCTCCTCCGTTAGCTTTGCAGAAGTAACTAGACAAGCGTTATTATACTTGTCGAGGATTTGTTTGGTATCCTTGGGTCTTGAGCCTGAACTAGTGGGGCTCATGTTTTTAGTTACACGGACTGTTAATTGGTGGGACCTAGTGCTGTGGATAGATCATACCCCCATACTTTCCAAGATTAGGATCTATCCAATGCTTGGCCCTTTTTTTCCGTTGGGGACAATTGCTGTATTTCATTTTCTTAACCATCTATTTGTAGGCAACTGAATGAAGGGTTATGATTATCTCACAAGGAGATTTTTGTCTATTTGAAGGCCATCAGATCAATGGCCTGGATCAACAAGCCATGCTCCCCACTTCTACAGACTCAAGGCCCATGGATACTGTGAATATGCTCAGGTTGAGGACCATATAATTCATTTGAAGGGAAAAGGACCAATTCCCCCCTCCTAATGCTTTAAGTTCCCAAGCAATCCTTGTGTTTTCAATTCAGCAAAGCGCCATACTTAGGAGACCCCTTCTTTCCAGCCCCTGCAATAAATGGAAGAAACATTGTACCTATTACCTTTTCTTTTATTTGCAAACATACCCATCAAGTTTTTTATTATTCCTGACTATACCCTCATCGACCTCTTGTTGTCTATTTGTCTCTATCTTTACCCACATCATGTTCCCAAGAATGATTCTAGAGGAGTGCAGTACTGTGATTGCACTTGTTCGTGCACCATCACCTGCACACACCAATATGTAAGATAGAAGCCACTCATCAGGTGGACCATACCATGTAGGTCTCCTGGGCTGAAAATTGAGTTGATCTTCTCATTTAATGGGCAAGAATGGGAAAATCAAACGGACAGTTAAAAGGAATTGACAAACCCACCATCGTACTTGCGTTTCTTAGGAGACGAGTAGACCAACTTGTTTTTTACCCTTGTGTATGGTCATGAAGAGGCTGACTGGTTGCATGGTTTGAGTGCACTCACAATACACTTTACACACCTGAAAAGAGGGCTAGATTCCTCTGTTAGGTTTGCACCAGTTTTGTTTTTTTTTTTTTTTAAGTGCCGACTCCAAGGTACACATGAGGTAGTTGTAAGGCAATTTAGACCATCCAAAATGCAGAACTGTGGTTTCAATATGCACAATGGGCCAGACTTCTACAATCAAGGTATTCAATTACTGTAAGAAACAGTGGCTGTAACAGCCATCCTCGTTACTGTTACGCTGAGGGCCACTACGGCCAAATTATTAAAAATAAAAAAGAAATAGAAAAACAAAAACTGTATTGTCCCTGTAATGGACTGTTACGGGCCATTTTTTCCGTAACGGCCCCTAACGCATAACGGTTCCCGCCTTTACCCTTGCGTTACTTGACCATTTCTTAATACGTTGACTACAATGGTTCACCACAATCATTCGTGCTTCTCACTTGTCACAATTATGTTGCTATCTAGATCATCTAAACCCTAGGGGTGCATCTTGATAGAAGGCATCTCTTAAACTGACTCCTATTGGAGCAATCTGAACCATTCATTTTATTCATATCAAGTGCATGGGTAAAAGTAAAACAGTGAGTAGTCTAAATTCCAATGTAAAAAATAAAAGTTAATATCATATTTTGTGTGATTTTTGAGTCATGCTATATTCACGGTTGGGTTAATGATTTGAACGGTCTAGATTGATGTACGATTATCGATATGTATGGTTGAAGAGTCGCCGCCATTTTTAAGATGGAGGTGAATTATCGTAGAAAGTCTTGTGAGGGGTATAAATGGAATTAGAAAAAAATTAATTTCTTCCTACCGTTTTGTAAAACAAGATGAGTGCTCTCTAATGACCAAGGGGTGGTTGGGGCATGAAGATTGAAGGGGTTCAATTGGTCTGGGAAAGCTCAAGCGAGGGATTTTTTTGTCATAATCCCTTCATGTTACTTTCTTGTCACCAAGAGTAACAAAATTGAAGGGAAACTGATGTGTACATACCCATCCTCATCTGATACACTTTCAATTCCCAAAATGGAAAGTCGGCATTTGCAAATTTGGAAGGGATGGGTGTAAACTGAAAGCTGGCACATGCAATTAAGAAAGGGCAGATGTAAATAGTGGCTTCTAATTCAATGCTAATCATCTCTGATCTTTTGTTTCTTGGTTATTCAAATAACTGATGTTCAAGATTCTTCTGTGGAATCTTTCAAAAAAAAAAAAGATTCTGTGGAAATTTGTTGGTTTTAACTGTGCATTGTCTGCTTCATTCAGGTTGTGCCATCCATTTCTATTGCATTTGTGACGTACGAGACGATGAAGGATGTTCTTGGAGTGCAGATGAGAATTTCTGATTGAAGGCGGAGCAGAATAGGAAGCATCATCATACTCAGCTGATTTTTGTAGGCAAGGGAAAGAAACAAAGGATTAATTTAAACAAAAACAGTACGGTAAAGAAATCAGAAAATGGGGAAAGCACTGTTGCCGCCCATGTTGGAATTATTCCTTGCAGCCTTGTCCCAAACCCAACGGAAGAACACCACCATATTGGGTTTTCTCGGCATCTGAATAAGCAGTTGTTTGTATGGTAAAATTTCTTTGTTAAATTTCTACCATTTTTAAACCCTCTATATATTCTGTTTCTGAGGATCTGCGGAAGAGGTCACATGCCTCCTTTATGCTGAGGTTTCTCTTGTTTGGATCTATCATGTCCCGAGAAATTCATATTCTAATCGAATTGATCTTCGGGAAAATGGCGGAATGCCATATTCATTGAGTTTTGATGTTCCAGAGAGGAGGGATAATTTAGTAGAACTGCCCACTTGACCCTCTTTAATAGCTAGTACTCTCTTCTCATACATGTCTTGTCCTTGTAAACCCCTCTCACAAATCTTTCCACGCCACCTGCAGTGGGGCTTGTGGTTTCAAATAACTAAAGAGGTTTGCTCGAATACAATCCCTTTCTCGCCGTACTGGCACTAATATACGTTGGGATTCTGGCCGTTGGATTTGGAGATTTGGACAGGAGAGTTCACGCACGATACAATGGACACCCACAGCTTTCTGTGGCGTTATAAGGCTAGTTGAGCGAATCTCCTCGGCATTACTGTTAGTAAGATTCCTTTACCTTTTCCATCAATGGCGAAAAGGATTCCTTGTGCAGATTCGATCGGTTTGTATGCATGGGAGGCTTGGTGTTACACGTGTTCAATAAGTGTGCCAGGTTTGAGCAATTCATCCACCAGGGGGCACTGTTTAGTGCTCTCTAGCCCAAAATCGGGAAATCGGATTGCGTACTGACTACTGAGTAAACTCTGTTGGGCCTACCGTGAATTATGTGGTTCATCCGTTTTCCAGCTCATTTTAGGGGTTGATCCCAAAATTGAGGCATATCTGAAGTTCAAGGGGACCACGTCAGAGGAAACCGTGGGAATAATGTTGAAACCTTTTTAGGGCCCACCATGATGTTTATTTGTCATCCAAACCTGTTCATAAGATCACACGTTCAATTCACGCTGTTTCTTGTGGTATGGTCCATTTGATTTTTGGATATGCTTCATTTTTGGGCTTAAGCCCTAAAATTATCTGGTAAAATGGATGGACCGATAAAATACATAAATCATGGTCGCCCCACAGAGTTTACTCTGTAGGCTTAGCGTACTGAGTTACTCAGTACGTAATCCGCTGACTGATCCGCTCATCATGTGGATCACAATTGCGTCGTGTGGGAAAAAAAGGTTGGATAGAAAAAATGATCAAAGGTCAATGCTCAACTAAAGCGTCTGGCCTAATCTTGGTCTGTGGCGTGTTCACAGCTCACCCCAAAAAATCGGACGGACATGGTGATCCTAAGGTCCCGTTTGGATCCCACCAGATAAGTTACTTGAGGCATAAGTAGCTGATCTGAAGATCCAAAAGCCCCCTAAATATCTACCCGGTCGCCATCAAATGGACAGTCATAATATATGCTACACAGTCTTTAAGCTAATGTGTCACGTGTGTAGGACCTCTACCCGTGCGAAGGTGGGCCCAAGATGAAGATCCCATGGCATATTCTAAAAGATTAAGGTTGAATGATGTAGTCTTGGAAATGAAACTGAGACTCTACGTTTTAGTGGTATATCATTCGTCCATCTAGTAGGAGTGCCCGGGTAGTAGGCCTGGCAACAGCTGGGCTGCTGGCCGGTTTAGGCCCGGATTTGAATGAACTTTCAGTTTTGCTTGTCGTGTGGAGATGATTATGGCATTATCTAAGCATTCATCATATACCATACCCCCTGGGTAAACTTTGTCAAAGCTGACCCTACTTTTTATCCATTTATCTGATCTGATCTGATCCATCCCACATGCAGGCTTGCAGCCTACGTCTTGGATAAGAGTAGGTTCCTAACTCTTCAATGACCTAAGACTCCTATGCTAGTTTTGTAATGATGTGCAGCTACCACATCATCCAAATTGTTTTGCATGTTGTTGATGAGGAATGCCCTTAAAATTACACTGATCAAGCAATCCCACCAACTGATAAGTGAACCCCAAATCTTGGGCGAAGGCATGTTCACATTGGACCCACCTTTTGGGTGGCCCAGATCCTGAAAAGCTGTGCCAACTCACCATATTTCCCTGTGGATTGCCTCAGCATTTTCATAAAGATGACCATAATAGTACAATACTGATTACCCTTCTTTATCAGGAAAAATGATTTTGAAGATGACCAACTATTTCTTTACTATACATCTCATTTGAGATGTATAGTAAAAAGAGTTATAAAAAACGTACGAGTACGGCAGTCTATATAGTAGAATGTAGGATGCCAACGGAAGAAAAAATGGCCACAGGATTCTGATCAATTCAATTACAACCTTACGTCTCATGGGATGTTTGGAAGAAGGAACTAAAACATGGACTAAACTAACATGGATCCTGTGGCAATGGAAAACAGTGGAATCCAGCAGTAATTGCTGGTGGCTTTGGTGTGATTCTTCATGAAAAAGTGTGGTCCGTTCACTCCTTTCACAGCCTCAAAAATCTTGATTTATCACCTTTGTTATTGAAGACAGGTGCCTTGGAAATGGAAAATGAATTCTGCGACCGCCTTTTTTCACAAACGGGAAAAATAGGATTTCAACGAAAAAGAATTCATCTCTGATTGATTCAATGTTCCCAAATACCCCCCAAATGACTTTATGCACACGATTGCAAATCTTTTATCGAAGTACTGAAGAATCCTGAAATGCCCCAGCTTCTAGACGCAAATTTGAAGCCTTTTCACATTTTCTTCTACCATTCTTCCTAAAATGCCATCACACCATTTGTTTGCAAAATGCCTGTACTCATTACAATTGCAACTAATACCCTTTGAATGTTACTTATTCCAGAAATACATCCATCAATTCTCCATTTTGCTGCTGCTAATGTAAACATTTTCAATGCATTTCTCCTGTGGAGGAATTATAAGATAATTTAGAAGCTTACAACATATCATACAGCATCAATTTACAAATGGCATACAAGTTAACAATCCAGACAGTTGAAAATGGGTAGGAATCTATATAGGGCATACCCCCAAAAAAATCAGATTGATTGGGTTATCCTGACCATCCGATTTCTAATTTATACTGCTGAATATATACCCTTTCAACCATCCATTCGATGCCCACATACTGAACGGTTAGCATTGTCCTACCAGCATGATTTTGCGTGATGCTCACTCCTTGAGTCCCACAAGCTGGACAGTTTGGATTGTAGAACATGTGCACTGTACAGCAGCAGCACAGACTGGCAGATCACATACAATTGCTAATCCATCCTCCCATATATGCTAAGCCAGATAGATCATATTAACAAACCTGAATTGATGGCGGACAACGCAGATATGTGAATCTGATTCAAGCCCTGCAATGTGTGAAATGTACCAACTCTATCAGCAGATGAGAAGGTGGCCTTCTTCATGAACTTGTACAATGCCATGGTAATCCATGCAGTGATAAGGATAGGGCATCCGGAGGGTGTGATCGATGGGAGAACCTTCTATGGAGACTTCCACTTTATCATCGGAGGCTTCCCCTATTCCCTCACTGCTATAAAGAATGGTATCCTCAGATGCAACCAGAGGCAGCCCTATTCCTTGGTTAAACCCTTCGGCAGCAGTGACAAGCGCTTAGAGGTATTGCTTTTTCTCAACCTACTCCCACTCTCCAGTGATCAATACCACTGGGATGTTGCATCCCACCATGGATGGACCATGGCCCAAAAATCTCCAGATCAGAGGATCCCATCCATCAATCTTGTTGGGACTTCTTTTCAGTTAAATGTGATCTTCTACTGTATATCTCTTCTTAACTGTCTATTTTAGGCCGCATTGAAAGATTAGTATTTTCTTATCTGGGTGAGTTCCAGGGCATATCCAATTCCTGGTGGGCCCAACAGACCAAGGGTCTGGATCAATGAACCAATGAACTGAAAGCCCGAGTGCACTGTTCAAAGACGTGAGGATTCTATAGTTCCTGTTCGGTCATTTACCACCTTTAATCTTATGGTTGGGGTCCCTGAAAGAAAGAGCCTCTGGATCACTCAACCGTAGGGGAGGGAGGGAGGGAGACTCTGATTGTTCTGAATGAAAATGCTTCTTTTTCCAGGCCAGCGTTCCATATGGGTGGGGCCTGGTGATGTGTTTGTTCATCTATTTAATCCTATATGTATGGTGATGTAGCAAAATACTAGCCAATACGCATGTAAAAGGATAAAACAAGCAGGCCATGTTCAAGGGATGCAGGAGATTTTTGGGACGTGCACTATGGCCCACCAACCGAACAATCTGGTTTGGTTAAAAGTGGACCCCGCATGTACGGAATACTGTAAGGAGCAAAAACTGCCCCTAGTTCAAGCCAGCATTATATGATATCTCTTTAAAGTTGGGCGTAATTTCTACTGTGAGTTCCATGAGGTTATAACAAAGCTTTAAGTTTATTTTTGCAAATTTGAGTGGTGAATGCCTTACCGTGTTAACACCTTGGCTCTTTGAGACCTAAGAATTCTTAACAATTATCCACTAAAAACATTACTCAGTCTTTGCAGTTTTTGTTAGGATATATTTGTTGATTTTGACAAAAAAAAAAATCCGAAGGGTATCTCCTTTTCTTCCTCTTACCTGGTTCTTCCTTCTCAATTACTTCGTGGTTGCCATGTATGGAAGAAAATAGAAGCAAATAAAGTCCTAATCTCTCGCTTGCCACTCTAATTTAAAGATTACGATGGTGGGTTAAGTAGCGATTATTTTGGTATTTTTCCTTGGCTTTCCCTTTTCTCTTTCAGGAAAAAGGGAACTTCCTTTCTCAAATGTTCACTAGAGGGGATAAATTTTTTTTCCTAACTAATATGTTTTTAACATTAGCTTCCATTGATTTTGGGTCCTTACTCATGGCTCGGTGGTAGACTCACAAGAGTTTCAACACGAGGTCATGGGTTCGAGTAACCATTGTGGTGAAATACCACTGTGGTGTGAGTGCGTGAGTGTGTGTGGTGTGTAAAAAAAAAAAAACTTCCATTGATTTTGAAACTGAAGATTTTCTTATCCAATTGGGCATCATGGCCCACTTAAAAATCATGCTGAGACTAAGTAAACCATTTGCAATATTAGCTAACCCCCCTCTAAAAAGAAAAGAAGAAAAAAAAAAAAAACTCCCCATTTAAGGAAAGTTTGCATCCTTTAAAAAAATTCAGGTGGCACTTCCAAAGGTTAGCCCATTGATCCATTTTGGACTGTGAAATGGGACAAGGTCAAGCCTGACAGTGTGGTTTTTCTCCACCCAAGGGATAGAAGCAGAACTAAGATTTGCTGCGAGGGAGTTCTTCCTCGGGAATGGAATAGAGGTGAGACTTGGAGAAGAGGACTGTATATCTCACTCGAATCATCAAGTAGTAAATCTCTCTCCCTTCTGTGTCTTGAAAGAAACACGAAGCCCGTGTTTTTGAAGAACTAGTCAAAGTGAGAAATTTTCTTTATATATTCTATCAGCCACCACCCCCCGAGATCCAACAGCTCAAGGCGGACCTTGATGCAGAATCAATGGTGTCTTATTTACCTTACCTTGAAAAAAAGAGTTTATGATCTGCACATCTGATCATGTTCTTCAAAAAAGTGCAAGGAGCTCTCCCTAAATTATTTTTTAAACAACTAATGTTCACACGAGCAGTTTTCCTGACAATGTGTATTTCTCCACAGGTATAGCATCGATTTCGGACAAGAAAAGGAGATCCTAAAATGGATCCTAAACTATTTGGATGCAACAAAAGCAGGTCTCTTGACGCATCTTTTGAACAACGGAGGCCCTGTTAACATTGTCTACCAGAATTATGGTCGGTCTTTGAACTCCCCCTAAGTATTATGATTATATTCATTTGGTGTCACAATTATGATTTTCACGACACACGCGCATTGCGAAAGAAAAAGACGCATAAGAAAATCCAAGGGGATTGCAATGTCTAAAGACCTCGAGATTGAAATAGTGGAGAGATTTACAGCGAGAGATGTACATAATACTATAAATTTTGAAGTTGTGTTCCCCCCCCCCCCCCCCCCCCTGAATGGGATCAATCAAAAAGAGAAAATAGATGTGTATTGATTATATTGTATATGATGAATTTGCCAGTGGCATGTGCTTGTATCTAATCTAAGAAATCAAGATATGTTTTTTGGGTCTTCATCAACGAAAAATTTGGTTAATAAGGAGTGTATGTTTTGATGTGTAAGGATGCAAGGATGCAATTTATCTTAGTATTCATATTGAGGCACAAATCTCTCAAATGCAATTATGCTAGTTTCACAAGTTGGAATTAAAAAGGAATGCAGCTGCAATCTGAGGGACAGCTCCTTATCATGAATGCTAAGTTAATCCTTTGGGCTTGGAACATGGGACCATGGCCAATCAATGCAAGACGAAGTGCATGTCAATGCAGTTATTAGAAGAAGAAGAAGAACACAAAATAATAATAATAATAATAATAATAATAAATAAATAAATAAATAAATAAATAAAACTCATTTTCTATATTATGTATATCATTTAGGGGATGTTTGTTTGCACAGCATGTACATATGTAAATGGGATTTGCACACGATTGTTTGCACCGATTTATGTATGTAAATGTTTTCACACTTACCCATTTACATTAAATGGCCAAAAAGTTTTCACACCTTCCCTAAGAGGAAGTGTTTGCATATGTAAATGGCAAAAAAAAATTCATACATTCCCTATGTGAAAGTGTTTGCATACGTAAATGGCTTTCTTTTAGTTTTACTGCCTCAATATGGGCTATCTATTTCCCAAACCACTAATCGGATGGTATATCATCCAATCAAGGTGATTTCAGAGGTGTGGGCAATCAAAGGTGGGCCCCATATGATGGACAGTCTACATCAATGGGTAGACCTCTCTAATGTATTCAATATGGATTGTCCATTTCCTAAGCAATTAGTTTGATAGTTAGGCTCATCTGATCAAAGTGATTTCAGAGGGGTGGGCAATCAAAGGTGAGCCCCACGTGATAGACAGTCCACATCAATGATTAGACCTTTATTATACCTAATATGACCATACATTTCCCGAAGCACTAATCTAATGGTTAGGCTCATTCAATCAAAGTGATTTGAGAGGGAAGGACAATCAAAGGTGGGCTCCACATGATGGACGAACTAGATCCATGCTTAGACCTCTTACGCAAATGTCTACTGCCCATTTCCTAAACCACTAATTGAATCATTAGATTGCCTTGATCAAAGTGATTTGAGAGGGATGGGCAATCAAAGGTGAGTCCTACATGATGGGCAGTCTACTTTGATGCTTAGACCTCTTGATTATACTCTATATGGATCGTCCATTTTCAAAAGACTAAAAAAATGGTTAGGGTTTATCTGATCAAAATGATTTAAGAGGGACGGCCAATCAAACATGGGTCCCACATGATGGAAGGTCCAAATCAATCCTTAAACCTCTCTAGTGTACTCAATATGGGCCATCCATTTACCAAAAAAATAATCCAATGGTTTGGATGATCGGATCAAAGTGATCTGAGAGGGATGGCTACCAAAGGTGGGCCCCACATGACGGACAATCCACATCAATCCTTAGACCTCTCTAATATACTCATAAGGATCACCCATTTCTCAAACCACTAATGTGGTTACAATCATCCAATCAAAGTGATGTGAGAGGGATGGCAATCAAAGGTGGGCCCTACATGATAGACGATTCAGATCAATGCTAAGACCTCTCTAGCATCGACCGTCCATTTGCGATGGTTACGATCATCCAATCAAAGTGATGTGACACATGTGTTGATGTGGTGGGGCCCATCTACCATGATTTGGATCCGTGAAGCCCCACGTGTGCTCATCTAGTCAAAAAATTGACCCCTGCAACCAATTCCCATGGGTTCGGCCATATTCAACAGTCATAGTTTGAGCCATATTTGTGCATTTTCACACTTGTTTCTAGCGCAAACAAACAAGTGACTTACATATGTAAATTGCAAAATCACAAAGATTTTAAAACAGCTTACATGGTAAACTGCTTACATATGTAAATGGTTTCCTATGTAAATACTTTACCATTTATATAGGAATTCATTTACATATGCAAGCAATAAACATGCCCTTGGACCTGAAAAACATAAAAGAAAAAAGAAAAAAAAGTGCCCTTGGTATATTTTATACTACAATTTCTGTTTATTTCCATTTACTATAACTTTCATGATACAAAAGAACTCTATTTACTATATATGCATTTCATTTATGTCCTGGTTCTATGTGAAACTGTTCAACAACCAAATCCACGTGGAGGAATTTGAGTTCACCCCAGGTGGCTGACCAAGATGTTTCACTGCTAAATTTTCCTTCTAACATCACCATTAATTAAGCCAAGGTGCCTACTTCATGACTTCGTTTCTCCTCTAACCCATGCAATGGTGACCTCAATACACCTAAAAAGGCTTTTAAGAGTAGCAATTTGATCCGTGGAAGCTTCGCAAAAGACAAGTGTTTGTCACAAAACTGCAAACGAGAAATTGCAATATTTGAGCCAATATTAAAACTTTGTGAATAAGCCCATCCTTTCCACCTTTAAGAAGTAGGCTTAAGCCTTTGAAAATGGGCATGATCATGAAAGGATCTGAAATAGAGTCAGTCCTGTGGGATGACTGTTTTGTTTTGGAGTATGCAGGGAAAATCAGTCTTGTTTTGAAGGTTTTTCGAGTCTGCCTGGACAATATCAAGTTTTAGTTACACTTTGACTTGGCACGACCTTCAGTACAAGTTTAGGAGAGATTTGTTTGTATGAATAATTAATGGACCATACACGCTACCTTTACTAGAAAATAACATCAACAAAAGCCAACCTGCTTTCCTTCAACATTGGAAATTTCGTGATCAAACTTGAAATCAAACAGTTTCACTTGGATGGGTAAGAAGATAGGAAAGAACAATAAATGAACTGTTTGTATTCATCAGAACACAGATCTTCTTGAGTTGGATGTATACAAGGAATACAAAAGGGGAAATACTATTAATCACATGAAGGGAAGAAATGCGGCCCAAAAAGTATAAATTAAACACGATATTATGATAATCAAAAGAAGAACAGAGCCGATTCAAACAGTACTGGCAGTTAATGGATCCTCACCAGACCAGATTCATACACTTCAGAAGGATATGAACTCCATGCCTGGATTTTCTGAACTTCATTAGAAGAGCAGAATGCTCCTTAGGCCTGGAAAAAGAAAGTGCATCAAATGCCTTACTAAAGTAATGCCGTACATGTAAAGATGAAAGAAATAACATCAAATGAGGAAGAGAGTACCAAAGCAATGCAAGACCTCCATATACATAGCCAGGTCCACACAGACATCCGGGAACATGCATGCAGAAGATCGCACCCAAGCTGCCCAAGCAATGGCAAAATATTGTCCCCTTGTTGATTGGGAGAACTGGTACAAGTTCTATAATCACCGAAAATTTCTGGAAGCTCCTCAACAAAACACCAACAAAGTGGCCTGAACGGGACGGAATTGAAGACATTAAGGTTTGTTTAATGGGCAAGGAACTTTGACCAGGGTTCAAGGTCCGTCGAAGGAGAGTGAAGGGAAAAACTTAAAGGACTTGTATCAAGGCGTTTAGAAGGAATACATGGCTCTGTAAACTTACTGAGAATAGGGCCACAGATAAGAATGACTGATTAATGAACAGGGTTCATAAGCCAACCCCAAACAGCAGGGAGAAGGCCATGATGATGAAGATGGTCCATCTGATTGTAGCAGGGTGAGAATGATTTGATCTGTACTGCTCTGTTGCCAAACCATCAGCAGAACGCTTTCAACTTCATCCTCTCAACAAGGTTCCACATATCCCGGTGAGACAATGGATGCATTAGTTACCAACTCCAAATTCGACTTGAGCCGAGCAAGTTAGATGAAGATCAGGCCAGACAACTGATAGCATGAGTACCAAAGATAGTGCACAGCAATTCTTCCCTAGCAGTTCAAAGCTCAGAGGCAAGACCCTTGCACATGTGAGTTGGGTTTTCCATTGAGAAAGATTTCCATCCACATAACTAGCAACAATGAAAATTATCCACGCTCCTCCCAATCATCAAAGAAGTCGGTTTTCTGTGGTTGCGAGCTTGGTATGCTTCCTTGACCCCAACCTTTCTGTACGCGCTTAAGAACTCTCATTGTTATTCCACTCCCATCATCTCTGTGCACAAATGGGTGTTAGTTACAGAGTGTGAAAGTAATGCGCTCAATCGAAAAGAAACAGCATCCTTTGCCTGACCCAGTGCTACAAAGGCGGGACCAACTCATGGTAACCTACGCCATTCATCTGTTGTGCCCCATCATGAGATGGTCATGCACTGTCACTTCCCAATCAGATGATCCTAGCCATTCAATGAGAATGGACAATTACAAGTAATGGTTCACGTGTAACAATGGTCCAGTCCCCAATGGATGATTAGGATCATCAGATGGGCAAGATGTTTTGGGGTATCTCCAATCCAGCAAAGAAACCCAACCCATGAAGAATTCCGATCAACAAGAGGTGGTTGATGGACCTCACATGTACATTTTATCAGGCTGAGCAAATTCTTGGTTGAACCAAGCATCTTGCATGACAAAATTCGAATTCCGTGTAAGCCAAAAACTTGAATTTTTTGGTAGGAGAAAAAAAGATAAAAATAGACAAGTGCAGAGGATGCACATAAAACTACCAGGCATTAATAAAAGTTTTCTAAAGAATTCCCAAACAGCAGTAGGAACAGAAATGGATAAAAATCATTTGAAAGAGTGTAAAAGACAGAGCTCTTAAACCGACATACCTGTGTAATATAGTTCGCCAATCACCTCTCCCAAACTCATCTTCCTTTGGTTGCCTACGGTTTGATTCCTTCTCCTTATGTCTGAACTTTTCTGCCGTGGCATCAACACCAGTCCGAAGCTGTGGATGTGAAGCCATATGATTCAATTCATCACGGCGAGAAGACATCTCCATCATCTTCTCCGCAAGTCTATCTGCCTCGTGTTTTTTCCCACTCTTGCCCAATTCATCAATCACAGGCATGAAGGATGCAGGATCAAACACGTAACCCTTATCAACCATCTTATTGAGTGTCTCGAGTGCCTCCTCGAACCTGCCATCCTTGCACAGCTCCTCAATCAGGTATCTGTATGAAAATCCCTCAACATCAACCCCTCTCTCTATCGCAGCTTCAAGCAATTCCTTAGCCTCCGTTATTCTCCCACCAGTTTGTAATTCATTGAACATTAGGCTATAAAGTGCACCCTTTTGGTTGCATATGCTTAAAGCGATTTCAAATGCCTCATGGGCTGCTCCAAAATCACGAGCCCTGCAGAAGGCCTTGATCAACATGCTGAAAGAAGAAATGTTAGGAAAGATGCCTCTTTTCAACATCTCATCCAAGAACAAAGCAGCTTCTCTCCCTCTCCCTCCTTCACATAGCGCATTAATGAGATTGTTATAAGTGAAAACATCAGGAAGAAGCCCTCTCTTTTCCATGTCATGCATCAAGTCATGGATTTCGTCTATTTGATGTTTGCTGCCTAACCCTTGGATCAGCAAATTGTAAGTTCTAGTACTTGGATCACAATACTTCTGCATGTCTTTAAGAACCCGAAAAGCTGACGACAACTTCCCATGCTTACAAAAACCAAGTATAAAAGTGTTATAGATGATCAAGTCAGGTGCAACTTTCTTCCCCATCATCTCCACAAATTTCTTCTTGGCTTCATCCAACCTCCCAGCTTTGCACAATCCATTGATTATAGTTGAATAGGAGATCAAATCAGGAGAGCACTTCTTGCCATTATTAGTATTATCAACTAACCCAAGAAATGCATTTCCGAGATCGCCAAGTGCAGCTGAACCATGACGCCACATCCCATCTACAATTTCAATCGCCTTGTCCAATTTCCCACTTCTACATAGACCGTCAACGACGATATTGCAGGTCACAGTATCTAAACCATACCCTTTCTCATTCATCTTCTGCAACAATTTCTCAGCTTCTGAAACCCTCCCTTCTTTCCATAGACTCTGCAACAAGATATTGCAAGTAAAAGTGTTTGGAAAACACCCATCACTCATCATCTCGTGAAGTATCCTACTGGCTTCAAGGACCTTCCCTCTACTACAACATCCATGGAGTAGAGTGGTGTAAGTTACCGTATCTGGTATGATTCCATTACTTCTCATCAAACCCATCACTGTTTTTGCATCTGAAATCATCCCCTCCTTGCATAGTCCATCAATGACAATATTATATGAGTAAGTATCTGGTCCAACATCCTTTTCAACCATCTCTTCCAACACCAATCGAGACTCTAGAAGCTCTCCATTCCTCACCAATCCCGCTAACCAAATATTATAACTTCCCAACTTTGTAAAAATACCATCTTTTTTCATTGACTCAACCAAGTCCTTAGCTTCTTTAAGCATCCCTCCCTTGTAAAATCCATCTAGCATTACATTTAGAGTGACAAGATTAGGCCTAGGTAGGTCCACCCCATCATCCTTCTGCATATCTGTAAATATTCTAAATGCTTCTAGAACCTTCCCTACCTTACAAAGAGCAGAAATCCTAGAATTGAAAGTGATGACGTTTGGGAAAAGACCATCATTTCTCATCCTCGCCACCAATCTCTCAGCTTCATCGGTATTACCCTCCTTGCAGAACCCAGAAATCAAAGTGTTATAAATTACCTGATTAGGACGACAACCAAAATTTCCCATCTCATCCAAAAGTTTCAAAGCTTGAAAATTAAGACCAGCTCTACAATAACCGCGAGCCAAAATCCCAAAACTGAACTCATTCGGTTTGCAGCCCTTTAGTGGCATTTTGTAGAACAGTTGACGGGCATCATCCAGGCGGCCTGATTCACATAGAGAAGCAATCATAACGTTGAAGGTGTAGGTTTCTGGAGAAACTCCAGCGACAAGCATGTCTTTATACAACACAGAGATTAATTCCGGCCGGTTTTCTTTGAGAGAAGATTCAAGAAGGACGTTATATAGGCGAATTGGGGGACGGTCGGCAGGGAAATGGGTCCGAAGTGATTGGAATTGGGAGAGAGCTTTATCGAGGAGACCTGATTTGGCTAAGGTCTGTGTGAGGACAACGAGAGAAATGTGAGATTTTTCGGGTGACAGGCAAATGAGGAGATCATGGAGGTGGTCGATTTCAGTGAGCATTTTGGCCCTGGCAAGGATTTGGGCGATGGCAGCAATGGATTGGACGGATGGATTTGCGGAGGGAGACGATAGGAGGTGTTTGAAGAGGTGCCATGAAAAGGAAGGGTTGTTGGTGTTTTTGAAAAGCGTTTTGGCGAGATGGGTTGTTGGGTTGATGGCCATCTATCAAACGGTCAGTTCGCTCTCGATCCCGTTTGAATTTTCAAATGAATTTTCTTCTGTTCGGTTTATTGCCGTCAAAATATTGAGCGCGGATCTGCTAGTCATAAGCGGTGGTTTCAAATCTCTGTGGGACCTACCATGATGTATGTGTGTTTTATCCAGGCCGTTCATCCATTTTGTCATCTTATTTTAAGGAATGATACCAAAAATGAGACAGATCGAAATCTCACGTGGAACACACCACAGGAAAAATGTGGGGATTGACTCTTACTCTTGAAAACTTTTTGGGGCCACATAACTTTGGTATCAAGATGAGGATGGTAAATAAACATTACAGTGGTTCCTAGGAATATTTTAACGGTGCATATTCAATCCCCACTGTTTTCCTGTGGTGTGGTCCACCTGATATTTATATTTGGATCCTTTTTGGATATTTTCTTAAAATCAGATGGAAAAAATGGATGAACAGCGTGGATAAAACACATACATCATGGTGAGGCCCAGAGAGATTTGAAACCACGTCTTGTCCCTGTGAATCCCTCTCACAAATCTCTGTCCTTACTCCTTAGATTTGGAGTTTCGGACAGAAGAGAGGTCATGCACAATACAGTAGAACCCACAGCTTTTTGTGGTGTATAAGGATAGTTGAGCGAATCTCCACGGCATTATTATTAGTAGGATTCCTTACCTTTGGCATCAAGGGCGAAAAAGGAATCCTCATGCATAAAGCGGAGCAAATTCGATCAGTTTGGATGGATGGGAGGCTTGGTATCACACGTGCTAAGTAAGTGTGCCAGGTTTGAGCGATTCATCCACCAGGGCGCACTGTTTAGCACACGCTGGCCCAAAATCTGGAAATTGGATTGCCTGCTGAGTAAACTCTGTTGACCCACCTTGGGTTATGGTTTATCCACCCGTCCAACCTTCTTATTGGGTTGATCCCAAGAGTGAAGCATATCCAAAGCTCAAGTGTACATAGGAAACAATGGGAATAATGATCTCCATTGTCGAAACCTTCCTAGGGCCTATAGTGATGTTTATTTGGCATCCAACCTATTCATAAGATCACTCAGCCATGGATGAGGGGAAAACATAAATATTAGCTTGATCTAAAACTAGGGTTGTAAATGGTCGGGTTCAGGGTGGGTTTAGCCAAAACCAAACCTGTCCATTTACTAAACGGGTCTGGGTCCAAATTTTAGACCTAGACACTTTTACTAAATAGGCGGGTCTAGGTTGGGTCCGAGTCAACCCATCGGACCCATTTATAAATGGGTCTGGTCTGGTTTGGTAGAGGGAGATCCACCCAGACCCATTTATAAATGGGTTGGGTCTAATGGGTCCGGGCCTGGATCAAGCATGCAAGCATTTTCCAAGGCTTAAAATCGAGAATGGATGGATTTGGGCTAGATGGGTCCTTTGAAACATAGACTAAACCAGCCCACTTACTTAAATGGGTTCGGGTCGGGTCGGGTCGGGTCGGGCCTAATATGAAGGAAACCCATTTAGCAACTGGGTCTGTTCTTGGACCCAGACCCATACCATTTAACAAATGGGTCGGGTCTGGGCCAGGTCTAAATGGGTTGGGTCCGGGTACCCCTTCGGGTCGCTGACCCATTTACAGCCCTATCTAAAACTCAATTCACAATATTTCTTTTGATATGGTCCACTTGAGTTTTGTAGATTCATTTTTTGTCACAAGCTGTCAAATTATCTGGTAAAATGGATGGACGAAGAGTGAGTTACTCAGTACACAATCGGCTTCCCAAAATCTGACTGGTCCACTCATCATGCGGATGACACTTGCGTGGGGAAAAAAGTTGGATAGAAAAATGATCAAACGTCAATGCTCAACTAAAGCGTATGCCTAATTTTTGGTCTGCAGCGGGTTCACAGCTCATAGCTCACCTTACATGTGGGTAGCCCAGACCTCAAGCACGTGTGGCATGTTGGCACGTGTTCCCTGAGGCCCGACCGACCTCATAGCTCATATGAATCCTGTACACGTCATCACAACGGGCTGATATCACCGAATGGCCATTCTCTACGTCTACGTCCAAAAAATCAGGCGGAACTGGCGATCCTAAACATCTACCCGGTCGCCATCAAATGAACCGTCAGAAAGAGGACGGCTGTGACCAAATGCATGCAACCATGAGAACATTTGCAATAAATGTAGTTAGACCCAAACCCGTGAAGTGCTTGGTACCGCTGTGGATGGAGCGTGGCCACAAAATCAGATTGGCTACACGGCCTGGATCTGTTATGGATGGATTCCCGTATGTTGAGTCTGGACCATTGATTAATGTCATTTTAACAGTCCATCTGGTTCCAACCAATCAACCCAGTCAGGATCATTCATTCGGTGTGGTTTCTGGATAATGACCCATTGTGTTTTTTTTTTTTTTTTTTTATATACACATACCACTGTTAGTCATACTTCAATGTTAGCCACCCCACGTTGAGATTCAATTCCAGGACCCTAGTGTTGAAAGGAGGTTATCTTCACTCAATCTACCACTGTCCAGAAGGTGCGGGTGGATGACCAATTGTGGTTGAACCCGCGATTTGGACTGTTTACTTTGAGGCTATGTTGCGCATGAGCATGCGTGCTTTACCTAGAGCATCAAAGTTTTTAAATCTGGAAGATGGTAGGTCCCACGCATCAGCAAAATCGGGCCAATGGTTCACTCATTCAAATAACCATCTAGACTGGAAGGACCCACCCTCGTCTGGGAAATCCCAGCCCTTGGATTTTTGTATTATCTTCCATTAACTATAGCCCGTTGCTATAGTGTCTGCATGTTGAAGGGACGGGATATTCTAACTTGGAAGGTTTTTTTTAGCATCCCCCTTTGTTAGTCATGGAACGCACCCACCTTATTAGCTATGCAAGGCAACCCCACGGTTAGTCACGCAACGTGATGGTGGGGTTAGTGTGTCTATTGAAATTTCAAGCCTGAGACCTGCTCTTGAAACGCCTAGGTATCTTCCAGCTGGGCTAGCATTCCCTAATCGCCCTGGGTTCATCGGATGTCCAATTTCTTATTTCAACAAAGAAAGTATCTAATAATCAAAGTTTAGGAATTTGTGGAACAGTTTAATTTTGGTAGTAAGTACTTTATTCTGTTTAATTTAATTTAATACATGCTCCGTGTACAATTTAAGCGCCACCGTATCCAGCGTCCTACCCAGCCGGAGTATGAAATCCTCCCCCTATTTCCATCCCAGAAATCACGGAACTCGCTGCTCGCATTAGTCATGCGAGACCCGTGAACGACGGCCTGGTCTTTAGTCAACTAAAACGGTCCAGCAACCTCTTCAACACCTATTTTACACACCACCCAAGCTCCGTGGAGCTCATCATGATCTGGAACCAAAAATCAACCAGATCCACAATTCAGATGGGCCACATCACAGAGAGCGATGGAGATGATCAGCTGTCAACCATAGACTTGTTTGTGGGTCTATACGGTGTGCATCTTTCATCAAACTCGGCATGACCTATGACTCGCCACTGGGGCAACCATATTGTAGGCTGCGTGAATATAATGATTCTCACCTGATGATGATAAATAAATGTAGGCTGAAGCGAAGATTAAGACAAATAATAATAAATAAAATAGCCTGATTTTATATAAACAATATGGTAGGCCCTACAGCGGTTAGGTGTGATGGGAAACAAGTTTTGAAGACCAATCCGGTCTGTCTTTGACTAACCCATCGTTAGCCTAGGAAATGGATGGTTTAAACCGAGAAGAATTTTGCTACACACGGATTACGTAAGCTATATATTGCTCAATCCTAGCCGTGGGTGACGCTATATAGCATTCTGTGTAGAAAAGATCGGCTGCGGATTTCGTGCCGAAGCCTTCTTGTGCTTTGAACTTAGGTGGGGCCCATAAGTGATGTTTGTAAGAAATCTACCCCGTCCATCCATTTCGTAAGCTTATTTTAGTACCTGAGACATAAAATGAGCTACATCCAAGAATCAAATGGGCCTCACTAAAGGAAAAGGTGGGTAGGAAAGGAAGAGAATCGTGTAATGACTAGGAGAGAGATGAAAGAGAGGAAATGGTGCATGTTCGCCCAACTTTCTTGCAAAAGCGTTGGAAACTTAGGTAAGGCTCACTGTGATGACCGTGAGAAATCCACCCAACCTAACCATTTTGTGAGCTTATTTTAGGAAGTGTGAACCTAAAATTAAAACATATTCAAAGCTCAAGTGGAATACACCATGGGAAAAAGTGGGAATAATGATTTCCACCTTTGAAACCTTTTTAGGGTCCAAATTGATGTTAATTTGTCATCCAACTTGTTCATAAGATCACATAGACGTGGATGAAGGTAGTAAACAAATATAAGCCTGATCAAAAACTTTCGTGGCTCCCAAGATTTTTTCAATGGTAGAAGTTCAATTCACACTATTTCCTGTGGTGTGGTCCACTTGAGATTTTTATATAGTTCATTTTTTTTCCTCTATCCTTAAAATTACCTTATAAAATGGATGGACGGAGTGGATATAATACATAAATTAAGGTGGATCCTACAACTATGCAATCCCTTTCCTAATGGAAGAGAGAGAGAGAGAGGAGATGAGAGAGACTCGCACTCTTCGCATTTTATACCCCTCCGGATCTCAATATCACCCATGGGTAGCGTATATAGCTAACGCAATCCATGGTGTAGCAAAATTCTTCTTGTTTAAACCTAAGCATAGTTAAATCAACGGTCAAAACACAATGGACCACATGATTTGGATATCCCGCCATCTACACACTGATCCACGGGGTTAATTGTCCCATTTCCCATTCTCCGGGAGCATGTGAGGGAGAAAGTCATAGAACAGTTGTCTATACACACACAAGGGGGGATCCCCTGCAACGTTTCTAGAATAGCTTATTCTACATCCCTTGTCCCTAGGGCCCACTTGATGTTGTCAAGCCAGCCCGCCCGGATTTCTTGTGAAAGCCTTTAGCAAGGGGTTTCTGCAAACTTAGGTGGGGCCACTGGGATGTTTGTGAGAAAATCACCTGTCCATCTGTTTTGTGAGCTCATTTTTGGACACAGGAACAAAAATGAGTTGGATCCAATACTCAAGTGGGCCACACTAAGGGAAAAAGATTAGTAGGGAAATTCTTACCGTTGAAACCTCCATGGGTTTCACAGTGATGTTTACATGCCATCCATACCTTTCATAACGTCATTCCTATTGGGATGAGCTGAAAACACAAATGTTAGCTGATTCAAAACTTTTGTGGCCCACAAATATTACAAATATGGACGTTCAATCCTCACGTATTTTGCCCACTTGAGACTTAGATCCGGCTCATTTTTGGTCTCATAGCCTAAAATGAGCTCACAAAATGAATGGACATGGTGGATTTCTCACAAACATTATAGTGGGCCCACTTAGGTTCCCAACACAGAAACTTCCTATGCATGAAATCCGTGTCACAAGCCATCCAACCCATCCAAAAGGGTGGTCTCCACAACATAATAGGGACCCCTCCAAAATCAGGCTGTTTCAACCATCAGACCAGCCACCATGTGAATGCTAGGCTTTTAGGTAGTTGTCCACTGTTTTTTTCCAATGCAGTGGTCCTTTCTGGTGTTTCATGCAATTCAACCAAAGGATCAAGCCCTGTCATGATGATAGGATTTTCCAGCGGTCAAGATTACAAAATCATCAAGTGAGACCCGCTAAACTACAGTTGATTTGTATGACTTCTAATTCTCATGGTTGGGGACCGTTCATGCATCAATTCCAATGGGCCACACTACCATTGCCCCTAAAAACTTCTAATTTCATGTGGTGGTCGTACAGGAGTTTTGGATCAAGGTGGCTTTTGTATCCTCACTTTAAAATTTTCACTCTTCTTTTGTTTGTCCACTACTTACGAATCTTAAAATGGGGCCAAATTACACTTGATTGACAGATTCAATATAAGATGCATACTACGCCCCATCAAAAAGTGTGTGATTGTTGGATCCACCCCCTAACTGTGGGGCCCACCCTAATGTATGTACCTTACATCCACACTTTTCATCCATTTTGACATCTCATGATTCCAAAAATATGAAGCAGATCTATATCTCACGTGAATCAGATTATATGAAACAATGGTTATTGAATACCCACCATTAAAAGCTTCTGGGAGGTCGCTTGAATGTTTGTTTGTCATCGAACCAGTTGATAAGGTCACAAAGTCCTGGATTAATGGACTACACAAATATAAGCTTGATCCAAAACTTTTGGGGCCCACATAAAGTTTTTAATGACTAATCGCCACTGCCTCCCATGATGTGGTCCACTGGAGATCTTAATCTGCTTCAGTTTTTGGATCATGCCCTAAAATGAGCTGTCAAGAGAGATGGATGCATAGTTGAAAGCCATATACATCATAATGGGACCCACACTCAAAGATTCAGCTACTAAGGTGGACAGGGAGATCCACCCATAAACACCATACCACCTGGGCTAGTAGCTTGATGAGGCATGAATGACTCTTAAAAGTCATTACTTTAGCTCTAGCCTTGCCTAATACCAAAGTTATTATACTAACCTTAGCTATGCCTAAGTCATATTGAAGCCTTAATCATACCCAAGGCTTATGCATTATTCAAGCCATCACCTTACATCTTAAGCCAAAACCCTAACTAAATTATTTTAGGTTATTTGAAGTCAAATATAAGAATTGTATCCAAGGGAGGTTTATTCAAGGAGAATATATTTAATATCCTCCCAAAATGCTATTAAATTTCATTTTAATTACATGATCTACCATTTTCTTAGCAAATGAGGGGATGTCATTTGATGTCCACCATCTATCATACAGGTCTCACCTTTGTTGTAGACCATCCATCATGTGGGGGCCCAACCTTTAACACGAGTCATTCATCATGTGAGCTCACCTTTAACGTCAACCTTGCATCATTTGATCCCACATTCAATGTCTACCATCCATCATGTAGGTCCCACCTTTGATGTAGACCATCCATTAGGTAAGGCCTACTTGTTGTGGATCATCCATCATGTGAGGCCACACTTTAATGCAGGCCATCCATCACGTGTGGCTCACCTTTAATGTGATTGTGCGTTAAGTGGGCCCACCTTTGATGTGGATCATTCATCATGTGAGGCCTACCTTTAATATGAGTCATTCGCCACCTCAAAGAGATTGTAAAGAGAAGAGGGTAAATTAGAAATTACTTAAAAAGCTTAAGTATAAACTTGTTAAAAATTAGTCTAAAATAGTTACCTATTTAAGCCAAATAAGCACTTTAATTAGACTTTTATTAAATCGGCCAAAAGCTTAATTTTTTTTAAGAAATAGGCTAATAACCTCTTATTTATAGAGAGAGATGGCTAACGATCCTTAAATAAAGAGGGTGTTCGGAATTACCAGCCGCGTCCATTTAACGCATCACGTAGAACACCCAATCTCTGTGGCCCACCCCAAGGAGAAGACAGAAGCAAACCATCTGCCTGTTTGATGTTTGTATCTTTCACTAAACCCGCTTAACGGGCGTATCGCAACAGGATGAAGTGAAAAAATAAAAGAAAAAAAAATCAACCCCTGAACCAAAACTCAAGCTGACCAGACCACATGAGCATGGAGATAATTGTTCCCACTGGCGTGGCCCATTAGATTGTCTTATTAGGTTCATCTTTTGTACGTACGATTTAAAAAACGTTTCCGATCAGATGGACGGAGTAGATCTACATGATGTGCCCCACAGAACTTGGGCATTAGGTGCTGTGGAGTAACTTAGTCACTGCCCCTGGGCTTGCCGAATGGACGGGCCACATCTCACACACGGATGCCGCTCCCACGAATAGCGTTGTGGAAGCAAGGGTTTTCGTCATGTCCACGCAAAAGAAGGAGACCATGGACACGCATTCCATAAACGCAGAGCCGTTCAGTCTCTCCGAAATTCCTGTGGCGCCCCAAATTCCACCGCGAGTCATACACGCCTCACCACCCGTCGTACACGCACTCCTCTCCTCTCCGCTTCTCTCCAGCACGAGCTTGCGAACGAATAAAGACCTAGAAGAAACACAACCCACCACCACTCGTCTTACAAAATCACCTCTTTTTTCTCCACAAAAAGCAAGAAAAAACCCCACTTGTATTGACAAGATTCAAATCACATATATTAATAGTACCTAATTCGCAAGATTCAGGGCCTCTCTACCTTTCTTTCTTTGGCCTTCTTATATATATATATATATTCTATTTCTGGTATTCTTTTTTTGGGGGGTTTTGAGAGAGTATTTGAAAGAGAGATGGTATGTTCAAGGCATTCCGTTCCTTCATGGCTGAGTGCGGCATCGAGGGTCGATTTCGACGGTGGGGCCACTGCTAATGTGTCCGTGTCCGAATCCGTTTTCGCCGAAGGTCTGGATGCTTCCTCTCACCACCACCATTCCAACACTCTCTCCGACGCCACCATGGGTATTGCTGAACGTGCTTTTTCCGCCGCTGGGGCTGCTGTCCTGTCAGCGGTCCTCGTTAATCCGCTAGACGTTGTGAAGGTAGTTTTTTTAATTTATTTTTTAATTTTTTTAATTTTTGTTTCTGTTTTTATTGTGATTGTGGTATTTGTGGAATGACCCATTTGTTATTTTTCTCGATTTTTTTTTAAATTTTCTTTCTGTTTTTATTGTAACTGTGGTGTTTGTGGAAAGACCCATTTGTTCTTTTTCTCGAAATTTGTAAATTTCTTTCCATTTTATTGTAACTGTGATATTTGTGGAAAGACTTGTTTGTTATTTTTCTCGAAATTTTTAGGTTTCTCTCTATTTTTATTGTAATTGTGGTATTTTTGGAAAGAAGCATTTGTTATTTTTATTGTAATTGTCTTATTTGTTGAAATACCCATTTGTTTTTGTTTTTGTTTTTGTTTTTGTTTTTTGTTTTTCTCAAATTGTAATGGGTTTATTTTAGCTACGTGATTTTTTGAATTGTTGGTCATTAGTGTGGAATTCATTTTCTACCAGTGGGTTTGTTGTATTGGTTTTTTGATATGAGTTGTTTTTTCCCCCTCTTGATCCCAATATCTATATGCTTTGTGTGTGAATGTGCGAATTTAGGAATTTTCTTCCTGGATTACGATCTTTCGTTTTTTTTTTCTTTTCTGCAGACTAGGTTGCAGGCGCAGGCTGCTGGAGTTCCTTATTCACCTCCAAATCAGCAGATGAGCAGGTGCATGGCATCTCTCGGGCCGAGCATGGTATGATAGAATTCCTTCTCTCTCTCTCTCTCTCTCTCTCTCTCTCTCTCTCTCTTTTCTCCCGTCGCCTTCATGAGTAGGTAATGGCCGACGATTGGTATTGCTTGTGGTCGTGGTTCTTATTAAAATAACTGAAAGAGTTGTGTATGAATGCATCGGGCAGTTGGGACTGCTGATTGGTTGTCCCTCCAGGTGCATTAGATGTAGTTGAAAAGCCCTGGTGATTGAACTGTCCTGGGCGCCTGATCATTGGGATTTTTTGCCTGTTGAATGTGGAAATATTGTGGATGTCTGGCCATTCTTTTGCTCAGCTTTTAATATTTGGCAGCTAGTGATCTGCTGCTACCAGTCCACAGTCCATTCATGATGATTTGTGGGTTATGGCCCGTCTACACGATGAGCCACCAAATGGAAGTTCCTTATTACTGTGCATAAGTTTGAAGTTGTTTTATTGTGAACTCCATGAAACCTGTATCATATCAGTACCCTCCTTTCTAAAGGAGGAAAATGCATGTTTCCATTAGGGGTGCCGATGGGTTGGGTCACCTCAATGGATTGTTGGAACCAACCCAAAGGCTAAATAGGTTTGACTCTCAATTTGGACCTATTGGAGCAGTTGTGTCTAAAATGTTCTGATCATTTTATGTGTCAGACCCTATCCAAGCCCCAACCCGAGTGGAGGTGTTTGAGAGCCAAACATTCATTCTTTCTATATTTATTTTATAGATCTTATCTATAGAGAGATGATGTTTATGTATATACCTGTGCTGATTTACACATGTATGGCTGTGCCTATCCACACGATGGTACATGTGTCGATATGGCATTCTGTGCAAGACTGAACTGGTCCATCAGGTGGGCCCTTCTATATTGATGCTGTGTGTGAAAATCCTGTTATACTTTCCATACTTGACCCATGAAATAAAGGGGCCAGGTCTGCATCCTCCTGCATCAAATCCAATTCATTTGATAAATGGGTTGCTTATTTTTATGGGACCTAATCTGGACCCAACCTAGATTGATGAGTTGGGTTAGGGGCCAAAGTATAGATCTAATCATTACATGGGTCAGATCCAGAACTCCCTTCAAGCTGAACCATTTGCAACCTTATCTTCTATGGTTTAAATTTGTGTCTTCAGGGAATGCTAAGGAAGCTGTTCATCGTGCTCGACTTGTTGGTACTGACAAAAAAATTATTGTGTTAGAAATCTTTATCCTATGAGTTATCCAATTTGTACCTGTGTGTAGCATTCTGTCTCTTGAATTTGCCAAAAATGATGCAGTCTTGTAATTTTAGTTTTGTCGACATTTTAGCTATTAGCAATCTTGTATTAATGCTTGTTAACCGCATCTTGGGAAAATCACATAATTGCTTTCTTGTATGAATGCTTGTTAAGGGCGTGTCTGGAAGTTTCTGCATTTAGTGGTGGATGGGATGTACACTGCCCAAATCGCTAGTGGTTGAAAAAGAAGGGAAAATGTGAAACCGTCTAATGCGGTTCCCATTTGCCTTGGTTAAGCTTTCTGCTGAAAAAAGCAGAACCACTTGGATAGGCGTGAAATGTCACTATCACCATTTATTCAGAATCTTCATGATTGGGCAATTGGCATGCTTCTGCATCTGTAATTTGCTCAATCAGAGTTGAAGTTCTGTGATTCATGATAAAGTGCTTACCTGGACTGTCTAATCTGTTGGATGTCACAGCTCTTTTATTGAAAACTCAATCTGTTCTTGTTCTTTGATGCATGGGGTTATTAATCCACTTCGGAATATGCTGTTCAGATCTTCTCGGATGCAAGATGTTCTCCATCATGCACCCGCGGTGGAATTCTTGGTACCGAACCCTTTTGTCCTCCTGATTGTTTTCAGTACAAGGGAACCATGGATGTGTTTTACAAAATTATTAGACAGGTAGGTGTATCTATTTAGTTAATGGGTTGATGTTACTAAGCAGAGTAAGCCTCACCAATTGCTACGAATCTAACAAAAAGAGTTCTTACAGGAAGGAGTTGCTAGGTTGTGGAGGGGAACAAATGCAAGCTTGGCATTGGCTGTACCAACGGTGAGTTACTTTTTGCAGTAGCATTGGCTAGGTAGATCTCATTGGAGTACTTTCTATGATACATATCATGGTAATGTTTGTGAAAGTTCGCTGTGATGTGTTTATGACATCCGACCCATCCCTCAGATGTGCCCTAACTCATTCGAAATGGGCCCAACACTCAGGTGGGCTACCCGACAAGAAACACTTTAGGGGGAACTTTTAGGTAGGTCACACTTGAGGGAACAATGAGAATCGTGCCTAAAATATCTAAATTCACTTTGAGTGTGGCCCACCTGATTTTGGTGTCCCTTCATCCTTGTGGTGTGCATCCAATGGAGTTGCCCTACAAAATAGTATAGAGGGTTTCATTGGTTGGGTGTCCCCTCAAATTTTGTGTGTGTGAAGAATGGAGCATATATTTGTTGTGTGCATCATCACTAGTCACAATAATACAAAACCAGATGCACATTTGTGTAAAGAATGGAGCATGTTTGTTGCACACACACACGTGCATGCGTGCGTGTGTGCGTGACCTCTCCCCTAGGTACAAGAACCAACAACAGTTTTCCTAGTGCCAATAGATCTTGTTTGAGTGGACGCGTTTCAATATCTGTTAGATGATTGGAAGCTTTATGCTGCTTTTGGATGTAAGCCCCCAGAAAAGTGGCTAGCAGGGCTTCCAAATCCAAGCCAATATGGTGTATGTGTTTGGAGTTTGGACAGCATGTAAAACGGAATCTGCATTAGGCAGGCTTACATGCCAAAGTGGTGCAGTTTGCATTTGGTCAACATATAAAACAGAATCCATGTTACGCAGGCATCCAGCCTGATATGATGCAATATGCATTTGGATGGTGCGTAAAATGGAATCGGTTAGGTGGGTCAATATGATTCAAATTGCACTTGGACAAGACACAAACCAGAATCTGCATTAAGCAGGGTTCCTAGCCCATATGATGCAATTTGCACTTGGACAGCACACAAACGGAATTTGGATGAGGTTTTTGTACTGAATCATTAGAGAGATATTCTGGGGGATGGTCTTGCACTTCTCACATGCATTTGGCACTAATTGACTAATGTGGACCTTTGGAACCAAGAATTCTTGAACGTACTCTATCTTTGAAGCCAGTGGTGCAAGATGCATTTGGACAGTAGGATAAAATAGAATCCAGGTTAGGAGGGTTTCAAAACCAGTACGATGCAATTTCCATTTGGATGGTATATAAAACTGAATGCACGTTAGGTAGGCTTCCAGGCTAATACTGTACAATTAATATTTGACAGTATGATGTAAAACAGAATACGTATGAGGTGGGTCCCGAGCTTAGGTGGGTCCTGAGCCAATATGACGCAGTTTGGACTCAAACAGCACACAAAACAGAACCTGCATGAGACAGGCTTTTATTATCTTGCCTTTGTTGCCCTGAATCATATGTGAGATGTTATGGCTCTTGACCATGTCTCACCTGCATTTGGCACTTCATTTGGACCTTGTGAACCAGAATTCCTGAATATACCCTATGTTCTTTCCATGGCTGCTGGAAAAAAAAAATTTAATGCACAGGTCGCCCGTTCGTTAGATGAGCTGGTGGAGACAGCGTAGTGTGTGTGAGTGATCCAGGGTTCAATCCCTGGTGGTGTTACCTTTAAAAAAAAAAATCTTGCACAAAACCCTTGCCTGATGCATGCCCATGCATTGCAGGTAGCATGAGTTTCTTGGAATTTTACTTATATTATGCTTTCTATTTATGCCTTTTTATTAATCTAGATACAAATTTGTTTATCTTATTCTTTCAAGAACTAATATTTGTATAGTAATATACGGAGCAATATAGTATTAACTGTTCCAGCATGCTAGTGTATGGGGTTTTCAAGGTCCCTGGTGTATGACACCTTGTTTCCGTGGCCAAGTTACATGATTTTGGCTGACATATGTTTCACAAAAATTTCAGTGTATGGCCTTGATGTTCACCTGTTTTGTGAACTGCAGTTTTCTGATATGTTACTCGTCTAAATTGTCAATCAGGTGGGAATTTACTTGCCTTGTTATGACATTTTCCGCAACTGGATAGAAGAATTTACAGCAAAAAATGCTCCTACCTTGACACCATATGGTCCCCTAGTGGCCGGCTCACTCGCACGATCTCTAGCTTGCATCACCTGTTCTCCTATTGAATTGGCAAGAACGCGCATGCAGGTATGCAACTTTCGTGTTGGCATCTTTAACAACTAAAAACCACATATGCAATGGCCTGGAAGCCAGTGCATTTAAAGTATCGGATATGCAATTGCCTATGACCAGTTTCATGCATCAAGATTCTTTTAATTCCATTACATGTATCTTACATTTTCTTATTTTTATATTTAAATGTGTTAATCATTTGCTAATTTAAAAAATTACCCAATGAAGATGTTAAATAACAGAATTGATATGGTCATCTGTGTTTTCCAATGAAGATTCTTGGGTGTGATCTCCTTGATTTAACAAAAATGTTTTTTAAATATTTTTTCTGATGACAGAACTTTTATTAGGAAGAGAACAAATCGCAAAGGATTTTTTTCTTTTTTTTTCTTTTTCTATCAGCTGTGGTTTCTTTAGGCTTTTGGGTGTACAACTACAGCCTGGCGCTGGTAGTGGCATATTATCCCTTTTAAAAAAAAGGGATCACCTACAAACCAGTAACTCACAACAAAAGAGTTCGGTCTGTACGGGCTAAAGCCATGTTTAAAGCACCATCTCATCTTCAGGAGAATCCCTATGGATATCGTGCCAAGAAATGTCTAGAAGCCCAAAGAAAATTAAATGCACCCCCCCCCCCCCCCCCCCCCCCGCCCAAAAAAAAAAAAAAAAAGAAGGAATTACCATAGTAGTTTTACAATTTTTAGGGGGCAAAACCATGCATTATCAGCTATAACTGATGCAATTATATGCAAAAATGAGTTCATATCATTCAAATGCCGTGCAATAAAACTTATACAAGCAATAAAATACAAACAATATGACCAAATTAGCACAAAGGAGACTCATGCTGTGTTAATTATGAGTGGCATCTTCTTATGCGTGCTGGTGTAGAAAGGGTAGACTACAAGGTATTAGTAGATCTTATAGAGCAAACAACCCACAAACAAAAGAGATACAGATGGTCTAATGGCAGCAACAATAGAAGGCAATCAAGGAAAGGCTAAGGTTGAATAGAGATTTGATTATTAGGAGTGTTCTCAGTATGTGATGCAGGGGCATGTGATGACCTAACCCTAGATGCATGAATATTCAGTTGGAAGATATTCAAATAATAAGATTACGAAACTAGCTATTTTCAATCAAAGGAAACTAACAAATCTTAACACAAAAATGAGGTATGTCCGTCCGGATCATGCCCCTTCACATAAAACCATGTAAAATTGTAAAACAGGGAGGATCTAGGGATATGAGGATATCCTAGATCTAGCATAGACCAGTTCACAGTCAAGTTTGGATCCGGTTATCGTGGCTAGGCATCCCTCTTTTCGATCGTACGCAAGGGGGGGGGGGGGGGGGGGGGGGGGGGGGGTTTCAGAAAAGGACGAGGGATGTCGAAAAGCAATGGGTTCTCATGAAGTATGAATTAGGAATCAAAAGAAGCTTACCTTTCCTCGCACCTTGAAGAAAGAGATGAGAAAACGGAAAATCCGGGGTGGAATCCTCAACACCCGAGGGCCAATCCTGAAACCCTAATCTCTCAACAAAAAGGAAGAAACTCACGAATTTTTTATTCATTCAATAATATCGAAATAGGGTTTCTCACAGTATATATAAGCTACGAAAATAAAAAGTGCACTAAAGTGCCTGAAAACCAAAGAAATAACATAAAAACGCCTAAAGTAAATAACAACACTAAAGCGCCTAGAAACAAGGAAATAAACAGAAAAGCGCCTAAACGTAAATCTGTCCTCATGGTCCAGCGCTCATAATGCTCCTGCGCGATCCTGCATCTCGCGTACTCGTAACGCGTCAGAAAATGGGCCCAAGGGGCCCGGCGTCCATCCACATCAACTCGTCTGCTCCAACACTCGATCTGCGACGTCGCCTCCTCTGGTACACTCTAAAGGGTACACCACTGATGTCCGCATCAGTATGTGAGTAAAAGAGCAAAATGTATGAAGGAAGAATACAGGACAAGGCTGTTATAGTAAAGTGATTGAAAGATAGAAGATGATATGTCAAGTAGAAAAGATTAATCAAGAGAACCCAATTTCATTAAGTTCTCAAGTGGAAGATACAAGAGGGAACATTGCAGATGTCGCGGAAAGTATTGGGAATTATTGCCGATATTCACAATATATTGGCATGTAACTACAATATTATCATTGGTACATTGAATGTTTTTGCATTTTAGGACATCACCATATCTCTTACCAGCGATTCTGAAAACATCAACCAAAATGTCATCTGTGCATAAAATACTAGTTAAGTCAGCAGGAATTTCAGGTATGTATCTTGTCCAAAATTTCCCTATATTAAAGAAAAGATGTTGAGGGATGTGCCCCATTTCCTTTACACCACCCAAATTCGTTGAGGGTGTTTTTTCAACATCTCAGTTCCACAAGTCCAAGAGTCTGACCTAAAATGGTGAAATTTAAGGAAAGGTACTAGTTTGAAAATGTAGGTTCTTTCAACTAAGGGCAAAAGAAACATAACTTTTGAGAAACTCTACCAAGATGATTACGATGATGAGAAACAACTCTTTGGAAGCTGCCTCACTGAACTGAGTATGATGCAGGGATTTCACATGCATATGAAATATTCCACTATTACATGATTTATATTTTGTCCAAATCCTTCTCTCTTAAATATCTTGTTTAAAATATATATAGTAATTCCGATCATGCGTTTTCATGCTTTCTCTATATTGATTGGTTGGCATGGGAATAATCGAGAATATGGGTCTTCCAATAAATGGCTTAGATCACAATAGAATTGATCCCACCTGCATGGTGTGCTTGAAGAATGGGAATTGTAATGTTGTTCATGCATTTTCATGCTTCCTGTGAAGCGGAGGCACACTCGGGGTAGGCGGCCCATGTGAGGCGGAACCCATGTGAAGTGGGGCCCACGAGGGGGGTTTGGCAGAGGGCTTGACCTGGGCTATGAGATAAAGGGATTGATTCTCCACTCTCTATCAGTTCAAGCTTTTAGAGCAAGTGGTTAGTCGTCCTGCGTCAATTCATGTGCAATAAAGCTTGCCACATGTGCTAGCATGGCACGATAGGTCTTTGATCCATCGATTAGAATCACACCACCATATTGATGTCCTCACCCAAGAATTAGATTGATCCACTGGTTAGGTGGGCCATAGTTTGCAAAACAAATGTATGGCTATGAAAAACTTGGTTGAAGTTTTCCGACCCATTTGCCTGTTTCCAGTATTGGAGTTCAAATACCGAGTGAATCGAATTTATTTTGGGAAAACATGTACAAGGTCAGAGCAACTTGATGGATGGATTAGATCTCACTAGTATGTGCCATACTGGCATGTGTGGTGTGTACATGAGCTTTATTGTACATACGTGTGCTTATCAAAGCGCTGATTACTTTATGATTAATGTTTAGAAACTATCTTTTATGGTCCTACAATGAACCTTTTCTGTTTAGATATTTGGTATTGACATAGTACCAGCTCAACTTTGTTATACGAGTTCAAAGAGAAAGGTTAAATTATTTGGAAATTACTTATAATGGCCGACCCCCACCCTAGTGTTGAGGATGTCGATTTAATCAATTGGGATTTTATTCTCACTCAATTTCTAGGAATGTCGCTTATGGATCTCCTTGGCAATTGGTTTTGATTGCAAGTTCGAAGGCTTCTCATCCTCGTGCCCGGAGAAGGCTTTATTTTAATTGTTCCTCTTGGGTAGCTGGGGACTTTTGCTATGGGTGATGTCCTTTATGATGAAATTGACAATATTATCTCCTCTTATTTGGTTCCGGCTATTAATAAGAAAATGAGAGAAATAGATCACACCATTCTATTGGTAAATCCTCACTACTAATAATCGTAAGGCTTAGAGAAATCACCAATGCATTGAAGTCTCTCTGTTCTACATGTTCCTTGGGCATCATAGCATGCAAATGCTAGAAGAGGTTATGCTCACTGGTATTCAAGTCATTAAGGATTTAGCAGAAAGAAAAAAAAAATCATTGAATTCCTTTCAGTTCTAGAGTTTCTGATGATTTGGAGAGTGGAAATACCGATGCTCCAGCAGACGTATTCAAAACATGCGGCTACGGGCTAAAGGTAATGCCAAATTTTTTTTTGTCTTAGGTTATTTAGGTGCTAGCTACTTTGCATGGTCTTGCATCATTTCTTCAATGCTATGATCCATCTAACCGCACACATGGTGTGGCATAAGTGTACCACCCTTTTGTTTAGAATTCACACTGATCGCATGATCTTACCATCTGATACCAACCGTTGAATTTGTACCCCTGACCATGTCTCCATTTTTTGGTGTTACCTTCAACCCGTACTGCATGTTTTGAATATCTCTGCCGGAGCATCGAAATTTTCAATCTCTAAATCATCAGAAACTTTAGAACTGGAAGGAATTCACTGAGTTTTTTTATTCTGCTAGATCCTTGACTACTAGTGAGCATAACTTCGTCTAACATTTGGACGCTATGCTACCGAAGGAAGATGGAGAGCAGAGAGATTTCAACGCATTGATGATTTCTCTAAGCCTTACGCTTATTAGTGGTGAGGATTCACCAATAAAATGCGGTTATCTGTTTATCTCTTTCTTTTATTAATAGCTGGAACCAAATAAGAGTAGGTAATGTTGTCAATTTCATCATAAAGCACACCACTTACACCAAAGGGCCCCAACTACCCAAGAGGAACCATCAAAATAAAGCCTTCTCTGGGTACAAGGATGATAAGCCTTCAAACTTGCAATCAAGGACCAATTGCCAAGGAGATCTATAGGCGACGTTGTTCGCTCGCCTTAAGTGCAAGGCTGTGATGTAGTAATAATTCTCTGTAAGACCGAAGTCAATCCTCAGGAATTGTCGTAACAATTCTAAACTATGTAACTATGATGGACTAAATTCAGAATTATATTAATGGATGGAATAAAACTATCTACTTTAGAACTAAATCAGGGAAATAAAACACTAGAGCACCAAGGATCCATTTATAATTATTTACAATGCCAACTCAATCATTCAAGCCAATAACTCAATTGGAATCAGAGTCTATTCCTATCCAATCGGAATATGGAGCAATCAAATCATCATAATATATCTAATATGGATGAATCATCTACCGATATGGTTCTCTCATATCAACTAAGGTATTGGGCGTATCCAATCACACAGCCCAATCCTTCACAAAACAAGAGAGATCACATTCATGATTCTTCCTTAAGTTTTGTCATTAGACTTGATTTAGAAGCATGAATTGAACTTTAATTGAACCAAAATCAATATGTAAACATCTATCTTAGATCAAATTAAAAGATAAAAATCCCTTCTACTTTAGTTCTAGATAAGCACTTATGAAACTTGGTTTGTAAGTTCACTTAGCATTTACCGCATCATGATGAATCTAAGATCTCAACAACCCCAAAATCCTATCAACAACACCCTATTGATCAATTTCAGTAAATCAAAACATCCCATATAAGCATAATCACAAGAAATAGAATAAATTAAAAATATCAACTTTATTTCAAACTAGAACTAGAATTGTTCATCATTAAATCTCAAAATACTTGAATTAAATCAAACTGAGCATTATAAACGAGCATAAGCTTTACCTCTTAGCCCTAGTTAAGAGGTTTAGCCAACCATGAAGAAGGTTGAGCTAAACTCAAAAGAAAACTAAGAAAACTAAACATTAAACTAGAAAAATCCAGAAAACAGAGTTGTAGAAGCTCCCATTTGATCTTCTCCACTTCTAGCACGACTGAAATTCTTCTAGGATGCCTTAGGAAGAGTGTGGAGATGTCCTTTTATAGCAAAAATCACTCACTGCCTCAAATTGCGTAAGAATTTACGCACTTACGTCGATTATCGGGCGCTCGACCATACCACAAAACAGTCTAGCAAGTTTGGTAACTTTTCTTTAAATTTCGGGCGCCTGGAACCTCTTTATCGGGCGCCCGACGGGTCATCTAGCGCTTGGCCATGTTCAGAAAAGTTCCAGCAAGAAACTGAAATTTCTGTGAATTTCGAGCGCCCAGTAAAGTGGTGGTCGGGCGCTCGAAGGCCTAAAGTATAATTTTTCTGCTCTGCAAGGTCATCTGCTGAACTTTCTGCAGTTTACTTTTCTAGCCTTGCAGCTCTGCAATTTGATTTTTCTGGCCATTCCAGGTTTTAAACTTGACTCATTCAAAGTTTTTTCTCCACTTCTTTGGATCATCAAAGCTTGGTCTTCTAATTACTCCAAATCCTTTAAATTAGTAATAAATCCATGCAATCTCTCTCTTTTACCAACAAACACAAAAACAAGCATAAGTCCTTATCTTAACAACTTAATTATGCAATTGTGCTATGAATTGGGGTTCAGATATGTACAATTCATGGCTCAACGAGCCATCCCTAGAAATTGAGTGAGAATAAAATCTCAACTGATTAAATGATGCATCCGGAACACTAGGGTGGGGGTAAGCTATTAGAAGCAATTTCCAGATAATTTAGCCATTCTCTTTGAACTCTTGTAACAAAGTTGAGTTGATATTATGTCAATACCAAATATCTAAACAGTGTTCATCAAGTATTAACCACCAAAACAACATGAAAAAAGTTCATTGTAGGACCACAAAAGATGGTTTCTTAACATTAATCATAAAAGTCACCAACGCTTTGATAGGCACACGCATGTGCAATAAAGTTCGTGTACACAACACATGCCAGCATGGCACATGATAGTGAGATCTAATCCATCCATTAAGTTGCTTGTATATGTTTTCCCAAAATAAATTCGATTCACTCAGCACGTGGACTAGTGTATGTTTTCAATGACCATATGTTTTTGCGATGTGAGGGAAGGATTAGACTTAAAAGAATGCACATTACTTTCATGTTTCACAATAGCATTCAATGTTGTCAAATCGTAAATCGTAATCGAGTTTGAATCGCATCGTATTGTAAATTGTAAGATTTTTTTTTAGATTTTCATAAATATATCATAACAAAATACAAAAAAATTATAAATAAATCAGAAAAATTAAAAAAAACATATTACTTATCCATTTTCTCATGAATATGCTAAAAAAACAATTTAACCATAACATGATTCTCATTTCTCGTCATTAATTGTATGTCTGTATCCTTGTATAAATGTATCACTGTGTTGTATCATATCATAATCAAGTTAAAAGACACGAACCAAAGGATATTTTATTTAAAAAATTAAAGAAAGGAAAAAGAAAAGATTAAATAAGGAAAATATGAGATATTCTAATGTAGGTGGTATTGATTGTGTCTGGTATTATGTTTCCTTAGATCTCTAAGTCCACTCGGACAAAGGGGGGGTGTGGGGGGAGACCTCCTACTATTTGGAGCCGGGGGGGGGGGGTCCAGTGGGGGACGGTGTTCAGGGGGTCCGAAGCGTAAAATCCAGTAAAATCACAATTGATTCCGTTGAACGTTGAAAAAGATATGAGAACTTCTTTCTCCAAGATTTCTTGGCCCCACAAGCTCCAAAAGTTGCAAAAGATGTGTTTTTCTAATGAGGGTGGGCCTAAATACGCTTTAAAGAGAAATCCCTAAAAAAGAATTGCAAGAAAAAAAAAAGAAGATTTTTAACAACTCCAAATTGTACGTTTCACGATAAAATCGTACGAGTCGATATCGAATATATAGAATCGTACGATTCTATGGGATTTGCGATTCACTCGTACGATATGATTCAAATCATACGATTCGAATGATAAATCGTACGATTTTAACAACACTGATAGCATTCACTTATCTAGCATATATCTACGCCTCACCTCTTGAACCAACTGATGCTTTTACATTGAATCCAGCATCATTGGTTTCTAGATGATTGCACTCATTTTGTAGGCATGCATCCTAGCCATTGAAGTTCACAAATAAATTTGACAAATACAGTGTAAACTTAAGTGATTCTCTTACAACCAGTGAAAATTACAAAGAAAGTACCTCTTTTGATTACAAAATGATCAAAACCTTATGCCTTGTGGGCCCACCTGTGGATGAGGACATTCCAAATTTTCACCATATAGAGGATCACAACTATTTAATCCGTGCAAATTCCCAGTGCCCATCCATCTAAGATGGCGCATGTATTGGGTGTATGGTTCCAGTCACTGAGTACACTACACTCAAGAATAATCGAGATTGGCCATGGTGTCCTTGCGGGGCCTAAAATAAGTCTTCAAAGAAGAATACCTCTTTCATTATAAATGATCTGTGACAATGGCAACAACTGAAGCACAAGTTTCCTACAGAACAAAGGTTACCAGCTAAAACAGAATCTCATGAAAGAATTACAAACCATTGAGAATCACAAAGAACTATAAACTAAGCTAATATGCCTCTTTTTCTATAAAAGGTTCTATGGCCAGTCTCTGTGGATGGGTGTCTAGAAACCCAACTTGGGCACATCAATGAACCCAAACCACGTGCACCCATCATCCCAATATTATGAATTCCATGAATCGGTCTCCCCGGAAAAATAAAAAATAAAAAAAAGAGGATTAACAGCAGCCGGCAGAACATTTAAATTACTCAAATTCATTTAGGCAAGGTCTTTGATTGATTTCTGATGAAGAAAACCATTCGGGAAAGTGATGATCTCAGCTTGGTTTTTTTTTTTTTTTTTCCTGTTCTTTTTTTCTTTCGTCCTTCTCGTATAGGGCTAGACTTGTATGATACCAGGTAACTCATCCTGATCATCCAAATTGTGGGGCACCTTGTGGATGTGTTGTATCTCTAAAATCATGCGAACCAAGCAATCAAAACCGTCCAATTGGAAAGTTATCAAATTGATTGGTCAAAGTAAAATAGTGACCAGTCCAAAATCCAAGGGCATGGTTACTGTCATCTTCTCAGTGTAATTTCTATGTGAATCTTCTTCCATGATTTCGTTAGCAGTTCGGATGGTCTGATTGCCATAAACTATGCCACGTGTATGGTGGAAGAGTCACTACCATTTTTTACATGGTGGCAAACTATCATAATGGTCTACCATATTCACATGGCTGGAGCTCGAGTTCACTTGCCCCCGAGTGGAAACAAGAGCACTTTGCATGCTCAGAGCCACTAATCAAGCAATTCGGACAGTGTAGATGGAATCTCTAAACAGACAAACAAACATGCTGATATGATAGTGATACTGATCAGGTGGGCAACGGGTGCCGGTGCACAACATAAAAGGAAAAAAGAAAAAAAAACAGTTTATAGAAATTGACCAACTGACCGAATTCTTTGTACAGGCATGGCCCACCTAATGATCAAGTGGGCCTAAGTTTGAGTGATGGCATCTACCCGGGGGAGATAACCTGATGAGTGGCTCCCACATCACACGCAGATGTCATTTCAATGTGTGATTTCAAGAATGCTCCCATCACCACAAATTCTGATTCCCTAAAATTCACTTTTGTAATTGTTAACAAGCTCGATACAACTTCAAAGCACCAAATAATCTTCTGCATAATATAGACCTTGCTGAAGACCTCTCAACAGTCTAAAAGAAACCTTTGAGAGAGCCATTACACCAAAGCAGAAAATCTAGCTGATCTAACACATTCCAATCGATCAATATGAACTGTCTATTAAGTCTAGAAAACGTTTAATGGGCTATTTTTCCAAAAATCACGCTGATCCCACGATCCAATCCATCCCTGATTTGTCGTTGTCCTTGTAACCATCCTTTTTTCCAAGCCATGCATGAGATGGTTAGGATTTCCTGATAAAAGTGAATCTTTACAATCAGAAGCAATATATGATGGGATCCAACAAATAGATTTATTTAGTTGTTGGTAGGAACTATTTTTGTGTAAATGATCTTGACCATTCAAATCAAAGGCTAATGATTAGATAGTTGCAATTGTCAGATTTGTGTGCTATTTATGTGGTAGCCTATAGTATCTATGTTGGACCTAATCTACAGTCTAGATCAGGCGATTGGATCAAGGTATTCAATAACGGTAATGTTGGTGGTCATAATGGACACTGCCTTTACCATTTCAATACAGCTGTTACAGCCTTTTTATTTTTTAGTTTTTTGAAAAGCCCGTTATGACCCTGTAACGCATAATGGTTTCCAGTTACTTTCCACTGTTATAATTATGTAGTGGCTGTTACGGCCATTACATAACCAGTTTTTAATACCTTGGATTGAATTGTCTAAGCGTCTCAATGCAACTAGGAGCGCTATAACTTGGTGCTTTGAGAGCACTAGAGCATTTCTCCTCTAATATAGCTGGTAAAACTGTGAAGAGACATGATAGAACTGTTGTACTTCTGGCTTCTATTTGGGGTGCTTTCTTTGAAATTTATGTGATTAAATTGCAATATTTGGTTGCTGAATGAGTTATTAGTTGTTGCAGAGAGTAGTTAATAGTTCTTTATTTTGTTGCATATCTTGTTGATAACAGGCATATAAAGAGTTCCAAATTGGAGCAAAGCCTCCTGGAATGTGGAAAACTTTGGTTGGGGCCCTCCCTTCTGTCAGGAGTGCAAGTAACCTTCAGAGCTGTATGTTCTTTTATACTTCGATTCAGTGTTTTAAATAGCTACGCTATGTAGCGTGTAGCTTACGCTATGTAGCGTAGCTTAGCCTTAATGCTATGTAGCTCATGAAAATAGCTTAAGTCACGTGTAGCCTACACTACATGATAATTTGCACATGTTACATAAACTAGGCTACACGCTACGTACCTCACATTATAAGTTATTTTTCATTACAGCATTAAAATTAAATAATATTTTCAATGATTTGTTACATTTTTCTATTTTCAATATATAATGCTTTTAGTAAAAATAATATAAGCAACAATATTAAATTAGTTTTGTTGCTCTTTCTTTACCTTTATACTTAATGATTACCCTTTTCTATTACTTTAAGTCGCGTTTGGTTGCACCAAATATCATGAGAATTTGTTAAATTTCATTATTAATCCATCTAATTTGGTGAATATCATGGAATTAGTGCAATCAAGAACAACCTTAATAAAAAAATTTAGAAGGCCTCACGCTTTAGAGGGGCGAACACTATGCTACACGCTATTCGCTATTGAAAACACTAGGTCAATTTAGTAGCAGTTGTATCTGGCTTCTCCCCTTTTTGCTCAGATGTTTGGTTCAGTATCAGAACCTTATTTTCTATTTACAAAGTACAGAAAATTTGCATTAGCTATTTTCGATCTTGTTCTTTTTATCGTACATGCTTATACTCAGATCCACATGAAGCACATGCATGCATGAAATGCTGCATATGTTTGACATACATGCTTGCTAATCCCAGACCCAAATGCCTCAGCCTACATGTCAAATTCAAGTAGCCTGAGCCCACATATCAAATTCAAGTAGCACTTCCCTACCCAATTGACCCCATATTTATGATTTTTTTTTCCCCATTTCCTCATCAACCTGGAGTTGAACTCTCATCCCTCTGTGTACTTTGATTGCATGTGAAAGGCACACAAACACATGAATTTTGATCACATCTAGTTGACTCTACCCTAGCTTATGGTAGGGTCGATCTGAATGGGGCACTGTGTTGTGTGTCAGACATCGAACCCATCCGTCATTTGTGCCTCCCAATGTCAGGCCCATGGACCAAATTTCAGCCTGCCGGAGGGCACAATGGAGAAGGGATGCTCACCATAGGTTTGTGGGGCTGTCCATGGTCTGTATATGCATCCAATCTGTTTATCATGTGCGCCCTTCCTGGATGAAGGCAGAAGCAAAAACCTCGACCATTTCAAAATTCCCCATCTGAGTTTTGGATCTGGATTTTTTTTGGGGGGGCATCCCATATTCATGATGGGGCACATCTGATGCATGGTTTGGATGATTGACACACATCACAGTGGGCCCCACACGCAGTCAACTACACGGTCTCGTTGACTGCATGTGACTCTCTGTGTGCGTGGGGAGGGAGGAATTTCCTGTTTCATGGACATGTTATGATTGAGCTTCTCTTGCAATCAAACAGTTCAGGGCTTTCGCATCCTATGGACGGGCGTTGGAGCACAACTCGCTCGCGATGTTCCTTTCTCTGCGATTTGCTGGTCAACCCTTGAACCGGTAAGATTCACATGGTTATTAATAGATTTTTATAAGATTGCAACGTATGCAATTTCTTATTTGGCATTTTATCTATTGTTTGAATCTGCTCTAACTATACAGATTAGGAGAAGATTACTTGGGCTGGTTGGTGAAGAGGCCAATGCAGCAAGTGTTCTAGGGGCAAACTTCTCAGCTGGTTTTGTTGCAGGGAGCCTTGCTGCTGCAGCTACATGTCCTCTAGATGTTGTCAAGACTCGAAGACAAATTGAGGTTGGTTCTTGAACTCAAACATGTTAATCTAATCTCATGTCATCCCCTTTATTATGGGTGCTTCTGGATGTACCTGAAATCCATAGTGCTGTGAATGCTTTTGGCAGAATGATCGGTCAGCCAACCTGCTGCCACACCAAAAATAAAATAAGAAAAAGAAAAACGGAGTGATTTGAGTACATTTCATTTCAGGCCCAATTTGTAGGGACAGCATAACATGCTCCAACGGTTACTGGTTATGACATTATATAGTAATCTGGGTTTTAATTAGAACCTGAAAATGGAAGGAATTAGAAGATTTATGAACGAGCATGTGGAATCTTTAACATAGAGGGATGTTTTCCTTATATTTTGCTTTCTGAGATATGTTTCACAGGACGCAAACTTGTTAGTGTGAATGGTATGGCATGTTCAGCCCTTGGCTTCATTTAGTAATTGGAGTTGTACATGTTTTCCAGAGGGATCCAACAAAGGCAATGAGGATGACGACGAGGCAAACACTAATCGAAGTCTGGAGGTATGTTCCCCTTTGTTTCTATGTTATCATGCAGTTTCCCCTTTCATTTTTTGCAATATTTCCCAACAAACCATGTTGAAGCAAACTGATTGTGAACAACATGGAAAATGATTCACATGCACTTAAGCCTTCTGTTTTGTTTTCCGGTGTCGTACCTTATTAAATTATGTCAACATAACCCTTTTGTTTTGCTTTCCAAAATTATAGCATGTATGGTTTTGGTATCTGAATCGAATATGGAGATGATGCCAATGGTTACAGCTCATCTGTGTGGGATACATCTAGGCATGCATGCATAGCATGGGGTTCATATTGGTACCTAAAAATACAATTTTATTCGTGAATTGACCATTGCCAAATTTCACATCAATTTTGTGAAACGTACCAATACATTTAGGCTGCTGATGCATATCGATCTCATCTTGTTCTTCTTCTTCTTCTTCCTTTTTTTTTTTTTAGTTATTGTGGCTTTTTTCTCTTAAGAGTGTGAAAAAAAATAATTCCAGCTTCACTCCCCTTCTTGTGTAGGTAATAATCTGGGAGGCCCCAGTTCCTCTACAATGACAATTTCGTGCAACTAGTTGCTTCTGGGGCCACCCATGGTGTCTATGGCATCCAACCTGGCCAGAAGGGTCACCCTACCATGAAATTGGAATGCCCTGAAAGTCAGGCAGGTGTATTCGTGTGGGCCACACATAAAATAATGAGCAACCGCTCGGAAACCTTCAGGCTGTGGTTGACCTGATGAATGGCCAGCCTGATTTATGTGCGAGTCCCTTTTGTTGCAGTAGAGGTGCCATTGATTCCATCATCCATCAATAATTGTTCACAAACTCAAGCCACACATAATTCATAGAAACAAACTAAAATGGGATATGAATCTTGCAACAGGGATGGAAAGATGAAGGGACTTTTTACAGGCATTGGACCCCGGGTTGCACGTGCTGGCCCTTCAGTCGGGATCGTGGTTTCCTTTTATGAGGTTGTTAAGTATGCTCTACATCAAAGACGCTCAAACTCATGAGGGGAGGGAGTACTTGGACGATTATTCCATCCTGTTGTTTTGAGCTGCATTGTGGTGCATCATTTTGAGCCGCATGCATCATGGTGCGTTGTTTTGAGCTGGATCGTGGTGCCAGGTTAGATAACGCAGCTGTTTCCTTTTTCTGAGGTCTTGCACAAAGATGCCTCCCTGAATTTTGAGTCCCCATTTTTTTTTTCTTCCTTTTGTTTCAATGTCAATCTCATTTGATTTTGAAAGTATAATTCGGAAGAGGATGTTCGAAGTACAGTTGTTGGAAGAAGAGAAGATGTTCTTTTAAAGTCCTGTTATTTTTTCATTTTCTAAGCAGGTTTTGTGGGGAATATGATTTTTCCTTCAGATCTGTAATATAAGGTTTTTGTACTAAGTTCAAATTCATTTAACATTTTAAATCCCCAGTGGATCCGATCCACATCTTTTAATCACGATGTGTGCAGATGAACAAGCAGCAATAGCTGTTGAATTGTAACAGCGTCGGAATGAAATTTGTCTCGGGACTGACTGCCATAAAACAGGATATGGAGAATTTCCCCCAGTTGCACCTTTGTCCTGTAATCCAAACCCTCCACACTATGGCTATGGAGGGGGGAAAAAGCTAGTACCAGATGGGGAAGTCCTAACGCCTTCATTGGTATTTGGTGGCCAATAGAAAGAAAATATAGGGATTTTGTTGGGACTTGAACTGAAGGCCTGGGTGTAATGTGGATACTCTCAGGATTGGGATTTTATAATTAACATTGTGCCCGTTATTGGTGGGATTTTATCTGCATTCAAAAGTTGGGATTTTCAAATCCCGTTTTGAAATGCATTTTCTGATTGTGAACCGCCATTCATGGATGGACGGTGAGAGAGAGTATCATTACACGGACTATTGGTGAGCAGAACAATCTTCTCAGCAGCTGCCCATGCCATGCTGAAAAGGCCAGAAATTCTTTCCTTCTCTTTTCTTTCGGCAAGAACTTTGTTTTTACCATCCATGGTATCATAATGCCTACGCTCTCAACATCTTTAACCGGTAATAGCTGATGATTTTTTTTATATTTTTTTATTCTCTTGAGTATCTAGGAGCATGCTTTTGCCTAGATGCACATATCCCTAATTAGAGGGCTTGGAGCTTCCAGCTTGATGGATGAGATACCCATAAATTTGATAAATGTCCCACATGTGCTGCCACACTGTAAAGGCCAGAATTTTCTTCATCTTGTCTTTGGGCAGGAGCTTTTTTCCACCATCTATTGTGGCAGAATGCCCACAACCAGGTAGTAAACGCAGAAAAGCATCTCAGGGACGAGAAGGGCAAAGCCATAACCGCATCAAAGTGCGCAAAAAAGCAAAAATGCGCCAGATGGTGCAAGATCTTTTGGCGCTACCAATTGTTTTTATTTTTTTTATTTAATCGCTAGGAGTCTGTGGGCTTTTGGGAGAAATGGAAATGTATTGTGGAATACATTATAGCATACAGGCAATGCTGCTGAAGTGCACGTTGTTATCGCATACAGGCAATGCTGCTGAAGTGCACGTTATCTCGCATACAGGCAACGCTACTAAAGTGCATGGTGAGTTGATGTCCACTGGGAAACGTTGAAGTTTGTTTTGCCTCTACCATGTCGCCCCTGAGGCCCACATATGCTCTCATGAATGGAAGTGACTATTTTGTGGACGGACAACCATAATAACCTTACACGGAAGCAAGAAGAAAATTTTCAATGACTCTCATTCAACTCCAAAAGGTTTTAAGTTCATGCAGCAATCATTCACATAGGCTCTCAATTGGGTGATAAAAAGATAATAATATATGGTAGTTGTCATAAACGTTTAAAAGGAGCGGCCGACTGCCATTTATGTTTGGAAAAATCAGCCGATTGCTGTTTACGTTTGGGAAAATCAGCCGATTACCATATGTAACTAGGATAGCAGCCAATTTTGTTAGCCGATTATGCAACTAGGATAGCAGCAGATTTCGCTGGCTGATTACCGTTTAAGAAGCAAGACAGTGGTCCGATTGCATTGGTCAATTGTCGTTTGCGTTCGAAAAAAGCGACTGAGCGTTTCAACAGAATAAGGATAGTGGCCGATTACATTTTACATTCCTAGAAAAGTGGCCGATTGAATTGGCCTCCTTGGAACAACGGTCGATTGCTGTTTAAATTCAAGGACAATGGTCGATTGCCATTTTAGGAAGATCTAACATTAAAGTGGGCTGCAAATAGTGAAGGTCGAACATACACTGTTGAAATATTGGTGGGACATTAGAAACTTTGGGTTATTGTGATATTTTTGTGTTTTTTTATTCATCTTGGCATGAATGACCTTGTGAATGGTGGATGGTGGATTTTTCACAAATATCACGCTGGCCTCACCTAGCTTCACTGGGCATATGTTCTTGTATGTGAGAGAGAGAAGTCTCTGGAAAGGAATGATGGTGAAACGGTTGTTGTAACCGTCAAGGAATGGTGCATCCAGATAATTCCACCATTCGAAGAGAAAGTTATAAAAGGAGGATCTCAGCATTACAAAGGGTTTAGCACCAACCAAATCAAATCAACACTTCAATTTCAAGCTTATCATGTTCCTTATCCTTTTGTTTAAGTTATTTAATGTAATCAGTTTCTTTACTTTCCTTAGCCTAATTACATTGCTTCTGTTCCGTAGTGTAACCCTTGAGATTATATTTTATAGCAGTAAATCTGTAGCAAAAGCTTTCTAATCAGTAATTTTTTTTTTCTATGCTTATATTGGCTGAGAGAAGTCCTCTCGTTCGGAAGGCAAAGGTAGAATTTACTTTTTGAAAGATGAATCCTATATTCCAAACATCGCTTGGATATTTGTTCTAAAACAATTGAGCGAGTGGCTAAGTAGGTGATCGATCTCTACAGATCTTGGTCATATACCATTAATCACAACGTATTTGCCTTTTTTGGTGCTTGGAGTCATCGTTGTTCAGTTGGAATCGAGCCGTGAAATTTGGTTCTAGCACACCCGCACACATATAACACGCGTGGCCGAAGAATAACGAGCAACAATAGCAACAAGAACATGGATGGTGTAAATCATTGGACCTCAGCATGTAGGCTTTAATGAGTGGTGACACTAGGTCATGTGTCGATAGAGTCAAAACAAACTCTTTAGGACAGATGGAAGAGTCTTTGATCAAGGGTCGTGATTCAACTAGGGTTCTTGTGGAAGGGGATGGAATGCATGTTAGAAATCAGGTCATTCATCAGGTTAGATGCACTGAAGTTCGAACATCTTGTATCCAAAGATTATAGGATGCTCATAATGTCAGCCACGTGTGTTGAATTTGGATAGGCTTTTTGCAGCGCTTCATTTTTCTGGTACAAGTTTGACGTTTATGATTAAGTGGATCAACATTATTTTTGGTCCAATACGTGGCATGTTTTGTCCACCGTTCTTGCTTTTATTTTTAGCTAATAGTTTAAATTCGATGGGACAACAATCTGGTTTGACATACTTGAATGGTCCACCTGCAGAGTGGACATGCCTGATTTTTCCACCAGGACATCTCCTACACCCATCATTATGGCATGTGAAAAAGAGAATCAGGCCATCTCAGCAAACCCAAAAACATCAAGAAGGATTTTCCGATCTAATAGAGCTTTTTGGGCTTTCTTCACAATTCTCGTCGTGACTATGTGTAGGCTCACAAAAACAAAGGCCAGCGAAGTTGCATCTAGCTTGTCCATGGTTTGTCAAACCGTTAACGCACTGCAATATTAAAAGATAAGGACAGTGACTTCATGATTTGTCAAACCATGAATCCACAAGTACCGCAAGCAAAGGGATTGCACGTCTTTGCAAACAAGTGGAATCACAAGGAGATAGAACACAATGTTCATGCAAACAAACCAAAGTCAGCAAACAACACAAGAAATGGAAATAGAGAGAATGCCCCAAATAAAATTTCATCCAACAAAAATAATCCACAATAACCAAATTGAAAAAATGTAAAATCAGTGAATAATGGTTATACAAGGAACATCTCTCCCTTTCCTCTCTGCTGGGGCACCACATCAATCAGCAATCATCAGAAGAGCTTGAAAGAAGAGGCATCATCCACGCAGTGTATGAGGTAGGTGAGAACCAAAGCTAAAAGCATCAGCACATAAGCAATCCCTTGGTCGATTGAGGTACCTAAACAACCAACCAAAAAAAAAAAAAAAAAAATTAGAATATTCCAAACTCACCTCAACATCATTCATGCAAAATAAACAACAGGAGAAAGGAAAGCAAATCTATTATCGAAATGAAGCTAGAAAACCAGGAGCACCGAAGCATTTGTAAACAACGAGAAAGAAATTTCCGACAGAAGATCATTTTCTACAGACATATGAAAAGCAGATTCTTTCTAGAAAAACAAAAAGATTTCATGAGAAAATGCATGAAAATCAAACGAATAATAACGCTCATTACTGTGAAAGAAAGAACAGATTTTCACCACTTACACATGAAAAGAAAAGAGTACTCAATAGGCAATTAAAACAAATGGCAATGGAAAGAACCTGAAATAAATTACTTAGTGGGATTGTGTTAGGCCCGAAAATTACAGAGTTCGGTGAGTTGCTGTCAGGCCACACAAAGCATGTTTAAAAGTACATAACAAGCGTAACTTGGCTGCAATGCGGAACCAGCTATGTGGGTGGATCCTGACCGTAGGGTCCACCTCAATGTATGTACTGTCCATATGTTTTGCCAGCAGGCATGGTACCAAAAATGAAGCAAATACAAAATTCAGGTGGACCACATCACAGGAAACAATGGTAGTTGAATGGCCACCATTAAAACCTTCCCAGGGTCCATGGGGCTCGACCAATCAAGTTTCGCCACATCAGGGCCGCACCGAACTAGGTGTTTCCCCAGCCATTCGTTCTAGGTCAGATAGAGGCAGTCACCCACCAAACGGCAGTTCCGAAGGGGGAAGCGGACATCGTCGTTATGACTGTCGTTTTAACGGCAGTTATATAACTTTTTTTTTTTTTTCTAGTGCCGTGCAGGGGACGAGGAATCAGATCTGACGAGATCGTTGAGAAAACATCATAAAGCAAGCAGAATCATCGAAATCATGAGAAGAAAACGAGAGAATGCAGAATCAGAAATCAAGAAAATCAGAAACGGGAGAGAAAGACCGTCGCTGGCAGGAGCCGGAGCCGGAGCAAGGCCCTGAGCTTGAACCGCAGGCAAGAAGATGCCGAAAATAAGAGCGACAACGACGACCGGAAGCGCGAAAGAAACCCTAGAAACCGCCATTTCCCCGACTCTCTCTGAATCTCTCTTTCCTGAAAAGAAAATTGAAAATCTCTTCAATGGCTCGAAAAAGAGCCAAAGAGAGAAGATCTTAAAACGATAGGAGAGGAGAGAGTCGGATGTGATTTCGTTTTTGAGTTCCTTTCGAGATCGGTCTCAATATGTCAGATGGGAATCCTTATTTATGGGCGATTCTCCAGAGCGGAACTCTTGTGTGGGCCCGCTCGCCCGTATGCCCCGGCCTCGCACCCATGTGACCGTTCGTTTATTCTCTCGAGACAGTCTGGCCTCTCAGTTGTCGCCAACTGGCATGACCATCATCACTACACGTGGCATTTTTGTTAGAAGAGTGGATGCCACTTTCCTACAACGCAAAGCTCTGTGGGGCCTACTTTTATGTATGCATAAAATCCACTCCGTTCATCAGTTTCGCAAGGTCATCTTACAATGAGACGCCGAAAACGAGGCATATCCAATATACAAGTGGACCACAGCATAGGAAACATGGGGATGGAAATAACTACAATTGAAACCTTTCTGGGGTCCATCCAACGGGTTAGTAAGGTCCATCCCACTAGGATGAAAGAGGAAACATAAACATCAGCCTGATCAAAACTTTCTTTGGACCCAATAAGGTTTCAATGGTGAGCATTTTCAATCCCCCACTGTTTCTTGAGGTGTGGCTTGTTTTGGTCTTAAATCTGCTTAATTTTAGGTCTCTCAAACTAACATGATCTTAGAAAAATGATGGACGGATTGGATTTTGCATGGACATCACAATGGGCCCACCTGAGCTTGTGTACAGGAAACTCGCGCCTCCGTAGTCATTATTCTACCGAAAGAAAAAAGAATTTTATACTCTTGCAGAGTGATGGATGATACGCAGGCACTTAGAAATTACATATAAATTGCATATTTAGAATTTAATTAATTAAAATTAAACCGTACAAATTATGATTACTGGTTTAGATCGATCTTTGACCAAATATCACGCTTATTCTATGGTCTGATTTTCGGATTGGTGAACATCTATTCAAGGGTTAAAAATGAAAAATATCAAATGGTCCACGAAACATGGGTTAGGATTGTTCAACGAATCTGATATTGATCATGTAATTTACCAGCATCTACAGATTTGAGTAATTACATAACACGTGTACCATTCCTAAGTGCCTTCTGATCAACCATCATGCGCAGCCAGAGTACCAAAATAGCTCCCCTTACCCAAATGAGGTGTGGTCACATGACGCACGCGCCCACGTCAATCGTACATACGATCCACCCCGTCCATCGTGTTCTACCACTCATCTTCACCGTAGAATATGAAGATAAGCTCGACCAAAAGCTTAGGTTGGCCTCAACGCAGGGAACAGTGCAAAATCATGACAACACCTCTAAATTCATGCAGTGTTGCTCGCGTGGGCATTGGAATGGCCTGATTTGGCATCTAGTGAACGGATTAGATGGCATATATACAACTTTGTATTGGTTGAGCGCCTCTTACAAACTTCCCTCGTTGTGTGGTCCACTTGAATTTCGGTGCGGGTTGATTTTTGGCTTCATCGCCTAAGATCAAAGGGCCCACTTAGTGGATAGGATGGATCTAATGTACATTTGAAGTGGGTCCCACAAAAGTACGGTCACACCCCAAGTTGTGGATTGCCTGATCGAGCAGATTTATAAGGTGCAATCCATATGAAGGATGCGGATTGCCTAATCGAGGCCCACAGGCAAGGATTGTAAACCCATTCGTGTGGACCGGAATAGTCCACGACTCCTATTTAACTCAGCGTGTAAAACACACGGGTCCACCATGTTATATATGTAAAATCTACTCCGTCCATCAAGTGGCAACAATTAAATGGACCGTACATTCATAAGATAAGCCTGATTAAAAACTCAAATAAGCCGCATCAACAGGAGTAATGTAAAATTGCTACGCAAACTGCTAATTTCACACGGTATGCCCTGCCTGAATTTTTTTGTAGGCTGATTTTCATATCTTCAATTCATCCTTGGAAGTTATATCTGATCAACGGTTTTGATAAAAGATACACAGCATGGTGGCTCCACAAACTAACATATGGTTAGCATTCCATCCCCACCATTCCATGTGGTGTGGCCCATCTTAGCCGTGGATCTAGTTGATTTTTTGGCCTGGGGACCTGACTGAGAAGATAAAACCTGATAGATGGAGTGCATTTTACATATACAATATGGTCGGTCCCACATGGATTCCTGTCCCATTTGTACTAGGTGAAGATGCGAATAATTCGTCAGAAACGGTACCCGAGAACAAAGGAAGTTATTTGATACTCTGTCTGCGTATCACGCTTGATACGCATCCAGCTAGAAATACTATATTTGGCGTAATTAACTCAAATTAATCGACTAGTCTATGAATCTACTGTCAATAAGTTGCAACCTAAAAATAAGATTGACTAAACAATCCTAACCTCTGATGCTTGGAACTTGTTTTTTAAAATAAGGCCGTTGGAACTTTTCACTCTAACCGTCCAATAAATGCCTAAAAATTTAGTATTTGGATTATAAAATAAAAGTAACTTTCGTTTCACAATACATGCTACATATGCAATTTCACAGTGACGTCCCACTGCATGCACATGATCCAATGTACCATGACAGAGTATTTCTCTTGCAAAAGCCGAGTTTCTTTTATACGCATAGGCAGGACACTGCATGCATGTACACAATCCAAAGCGTCCAAATCGTGGTCCCCATTGTACATATACCCAAAAACGGATTGATTGGTCACGCTAATATCAAGTTATAGATATTTGTATTTCGAATCTTGACCATCCACTATGCTCCATCTCAACCGTCCATTTCTAAATCATCAATAGGATCACTATAATATGTCTTTACAGTATGACTTTGGGTTTATGCCCTCACCTGCGTTGGGCCCATTATTTGAATACATTGGATTGGCGTATATGGATGCCACGTGTACATTGGTTGCATCTTTGAATGCCACCCGTCATCCAATGCCACGTTATCAAGGCTTTTCTGGACGCGGATTGCATACCGACTGACCCTAACAGTATAGAGGTCGCTGCTGGTCGCTGCTGTGGGCCCCGTCGTGATGTATGTGTTTTATCCGAGTTGCCTATGCATTTTTGCCAGCCCATTGTAGGGCATGAGCCCAAAAATGAATCAGATCCAAATATCAGGTGGACCACACCACAGGGAAGCATTGGTGATTGAATGCCCACTATTAAAAGCTTTTGTGGCACCAACAAGTTTTAATGGTGGCCGTTCAATCACCACCTTTTCTTGTGGTGTGGTCCATCTGAGATTTGGATTTGCTTCATTTTTTTGGCTCTTGCCTAAAAATGAAGTAGAAAAAATGGATGGACGGCCTAGATAAAACGCATACATCATGGTGGGGCCCACAGAGCACCGACCAGTTGTGACGTCGGCACTGGCAGGGTTCGTATGCAATCCGCGCCCGGCTTGTGAGATACACGATCCGTACAAAAAAACAAACGGTTTGGATCAGAAGACGTCCATGCATCAATATGAATAGTCCATTTGAAAGAGTCCACTTTCAATAATATTTGTCTGATGACCATAATAATCCATCCGTTGCTTGGGTAACCGACGGTTATAAAAGGAGAGGCCATTGTTAGGAAGATTTCCGTGATCCGATCAAAATGATTATTTCATGGTGGCCAATGAAAGGTGAGGCAATCCACATGAACGGTCCAGATTGATGATTTGGCCATCCATGTGTCAGTGCCCGTGGCACATTAACGGCCATTAATGTGCCGTTGGCCCAGATCAGGATCCCTTTGACTATTTTATTCCTTTTGCATCAGCAGGCGGCAACAACAAATGCTTTTTGCGTGTGCCCAACCGCTTTCATGCTGGACAGTTGGGGACCACGAAATAGTAACGGTATTTTGAAAGCAAGGAGCGGGTCCCCTGCTCTCAGAGGCACAGGAGTTCGTGCCTCTACATCCTGTACCGTACGTTTTTCGCATTGTGATGTGCATAATGATCCAAACTAGTGATCCTTCCTCCTACACCTTTGATTGGTCCATTGACAAAAATTCCTTTGCTCGCACACCGTCCACGAAATAAAACGTTTCTCAATGGATGGTATCCATTGCTGGATTTTGTTTTCTATTGTAGATTGGTGGACCACCAACTTGAGGGCTAGGCTATTGAATCACAACTTTTTGTGGACTACGGACCACTCACTATCGGAGATACCAAGTGCATAGTTTCGATCTAGTCCAAGTCGGCAACTGGTCCGAGATGAACGGTCAAAATTAGAAACGCTAGATGCCAACGTTATGCTTAACGGTCATTATTCATTAAATAGACTAGAGATTATACAACGTTGTATCTTTACTTAATTAATAACATCTTTTTCTGTTATTTCACCTTACGTGTCACCCAGCGGATCATATGGGCGGTGAAAAGGGTGGACCGTACCATGAGGATCACCACAAAACATATGTTGACTCAGACCACTGGCTGTGCATTGATTTCAACGGTGTAGCCTTTCTAATTAATAGAATCATTCTGGTTTTTGTCCCAGGTGGTCTTTATGATGTGGCCTACCTTTTGCACGGCTCAGATGTTATGCACGTCAGTGGAAAGTGAAAGAAAAAAAAAACGTAATATGTTAACATGCCCAGTTGTGTGTGATCATTTTTTCTAGAGGCATTTGGTCCTTCTTACCGTTAGACAAAGCCACCTACCCTCTATAGCCTTATCATAGGCACACGTGCCAACATTGATATCCGTTTGATTTCACCTAAAAGAAAGAGACATTAGCATCCATGATTTCATGGTTTTTATAGTAGCCGTAAATGAAAGGTCCCATAATGCATTTATGACTGGAAATCAAGTGAGGGACAATTGGAAATTACAGAAAAGAAGAACAAGGATTCATAACCATTTTGCTTTTTAAGCTAAAATTAGAGAAAAAGAAAATAAAAGTATTGAAGAATTATTGTTTCTTTCCTTTATTTGCTTTTTTAAGGTAAAATTCTTGGAAAGGAAAAACACATAATATTTGCTTTTGTTTTTTCTTCCCTCTGGGCATCATTTTGATCATTGAAGATGACGACAGATAGTGATCATACGAGTTATTATTTTTATTTATTATCAATTTTTCAGAAATTTTCCTTTTTAAGAAATTAGAAAGAACGATACCATTGGCGAATTGATACAATTCGACCTCTATTACATCTTACAATATGATTATGACTCCGACAACTTTGCTTAATTGAATCATTTATGAAACAGAGGTTTGCTATTGCTAAACATCCTCACATTACTAATAATAGAAAAAGCTTTGCTAAACCCACATGCCCATATAAGGCAGTCCCTCTAAATGCCAACATATCACCAAATGTCACATATGTCTGAGATCGGAGCTGTCCATTAGCTCAATCCCACACTGTCAAGGTCCTGGCCTGATAGCTAGACCAGTCCACTCATCAAATGGGCAACAGTGCACAGAAGAAAATTACCACTAAATTTTTTTGGCCAAGTTCTTTTCAGCTGACGGTTTCACGAACTGTGACTCACCTGATGTTTGGGCCATGAAAATTAAGTCATGGGGCCACCAGATAGACAGCTTGGATCACACGTGTTCCATGTTGTTGTGCAGAGGGGCTGAGTTTATAGAATTGTTCGGGGTTAGCAAATCCTAAAATAAACAAAGTTGTCACTTGTGCTGGGCACTAGAACCTCATAATGATTCAAAACAGTTTCAACAGGTCCCCATTATGCCTCTGGTATTAGTGCTGCTTAATTCAGGTATTGTTTTGATGTGCCCCAAAATACAGAAATATCCATTACTGCTATACATATGAGGTTAAGAAGAAAATAGGATCTGCATTACAAGGTTCTCTTTTCCATGCTAACAAATCAACATTTCGATTGCTTCAGGTCCAGTCGGAAACATTCCTCTAATTAATTTAGGAAGAGAAGTATCCCACCCGCTCAGGAAATTGGGACATCCAGCACTTTGTGGGACACAGTTGAGGCTCTTTGTCTATGATGCCCAAAACAGGTACTGATACCAACATGGAAACCGGAAAGAAAGTACTATTCTCCATTACTCAAAAAATGTGGATACAGGTATCCCATTTGTAACATGCCATCCTTACACAGCTGTATGATTATTATTTTTTTGAATATTACAGTTGTATGATTTTTTGACCTATTAACTCTACTAAAGAGTGCCATTCTCAAGAATTCATAATGAGGAAGCAGCCCTCAGATCAAGGTTATGTTTCTTTCAAGTTCATCTTGATAGTATAACTGCAATTTGGAGCCCATCCCTTGGTGAAGATGCTAAGCAAGGGAATCATAGTTGGATTATTTCCACTTCTTAGACTAATAATGGCATTCAATTCAATATTGGATCCAAACATACCTTGGGGAACTAGAATCCAAAATGCAATCACATTACTTTCAAGCAGGACTTGAAAAGAATGCGACTTTAATTTGGAGTGCTAATTGCTCAATATCTAATGCTAGGAAGTAATTTCTTGTCACTTCCTCTTTGGATTAAGCTGAATGGTTGCAACTTGATTCACTTGTGCATCCAAATACAGCCTATGCTTTTACAAAGTTTTTGCATTATGATTTCTTATATGATTTTTTATGGGTGTTTGTGTGAAGAGAATACAATATGTTGGGATTCTGAAGATAAGGAGTCCAATACAACAAGATCACCTAAACCATATCTGTGAAAATCCTATGAGTTCCTTTACTAACTAGATACTTACAAGAACTTCTATACCAAGTTACACAACCATGAAGCAGTGTGAAATATCGGCAGACACCAGCACTATATTTTGATTGGAATTGATTAGAGATAAATCAAACAGCATATACATTACAGCAATCCATCATAACAAAACAAAGATAAGTTCTGCCATGTTGGAAGAATCAACATCTATCCACAAAGCTTTCTTGGGAAGGGATGAGAACCGCTTACTTGACTATCTTTTCTTTCTTTCTTTTTTTAATTGGCACTTACTTGGCCATCTTTACAGTGCTATATTTGAGTCCTCTGTTCCCGAGACACTGCTTTCTCCAGTGAGAACTCGATCCGGGTCCTACAAAAAAATGCCCCCCTAAGCAAAACTGTGCTGAGAAATCAATAATAAAATAACATGGAAAGTCAGCTTCCATTGACAACATACCTCTATCCCCCATTTGATGTAATCTGGTGACTCACATGCCCTGTATTCATCAACCAAGCTCTCTATTATCTCTCGAGACTCATCGAATTCGGAGAGATCGTTGTCCTGGTGGAAGGAGGAAAAAAAAAAAAAAAAATCTCTCGTGATCAGATAAGAGTAAATGCAGTTGCTTATAATTGGGCTTTGGCCTCTGGTTGGTAAAAATATCTTGCTTACCTTCTCAAATAAATAAATGAATAATGAAAAGAAAAGGGAAAATGCAGTCGCAAACTACAATGGCAGTGACAGGCAACTTACTGCAAACATTGGGAACTTCCGATAATTGTCAAGGAAGGCCTGCTTCTTCCTCAACTTTTCATACTGGCTCAGACACTTGCTGAAGAGGTGCCTTATACTAGTGTGGCTTGCTAGCATCAGACCACTAACCTATTAAAGAGTATGTAGAAGCATAAAAAAAATGAATCCTTCAAATATCTATTTTAAGCATTTTGGTAATCCAACCAAAAGTGATAAAACAGTTGTGTTTAAAAATCAAAATTCATGATGGGAAGAAATTTCAATAAAGTTGCTAAGTTTTAGGAAGAGTACAAGAACTAAGTACAGTTGTTGGATACAAATAGAGATTGAACTAAAGAAAACCAGCAGAATATCTTACTCTATGAGCTGTTTGAACATATGGAGATTTTCTAGACAAAGCAACCTGCAAAAGAATCATGTGATACCCCCAAAAAATGAGGCAGAAGGGTCTAAATTAAATCAATTTGAACTTTGCTTTAGTGGATATAAACCTGAATGCTAGCAGGGCCCCACTCAATGAAATTGACGAGCTTTCTTTCTCGTATTCTCTGCAAACTTTCATGCACCTGGTCCAAAGATTGTCAGAAGTTAGTGCTGTTGTAAGTACTGCATGTTTGAAAGGTTAGAACAGATCAAAACACAGCCCACAAACAGAAAGAATATAAATGACAGACATTCAAAAGGGAAAGAACAAAGAACTCCTGAATTCCCCATAAATCACCTTGAAAAGATTTTTTCCCCTTTTTTGGGCAAGAGAAAGTAGGATTTTATTAACATTACACATCAGCATATAATCTTACCTCATATTTTTCGATTCATGATCAAAATTTATGGCATAAGTTTGATGCCGGCTGCCAACCAGATGAAACCCTCCTTTATCCGGGCCGGGGATCAGCAATGACAGCACAAAACTCCCATAGGTGGAATGTAATAGACTATTATATAGGTTGATTACAATCAAGCACTATCTAATAGTCTATTACATAGGTTGATTACAATCAAGCACTATCTAATAGTCCATAACATAGGTTGATTACAATCAAGGACTATCTAATAGTCTATTACATAGGTTGATTTCAATCAACGAGTTGATGGAGTGGAATTGAGGAACATGATTCATGTAGCCAATCCCAATTAATTGGTATAAGGATTAGAAGATGATTTTATCCTACATCAATGGTTAGTTAAAATCAATGTATCCTGGTATGTTGATGCAGCAAAGGTGATTTTGGAGGCTGAGGTCATGTACATTCATGCTTCTATCTAGAATATACAGAATAAACTCCTAAATTCCAGTTTGTCTGAACTAGCTAAACCTTTGGAGCAGACACCAAAAAAAAAGAAAAAAAGATAAGAAGTAATTTCAATATTTAGTCAAGATTCTCAGTGTGGATATATGCAAAGTAACCAAGAGAATATATAAAGAAAGGAATCTGTGTTATAAGCTGACAGCAAGAGCTGTGTTGCCAACAATAGACAATGGATATGTGTTACCCACACATGAATAGGGATATAAACTAATTATTTTCCATCTTCATCACAATCATCACCATCATTGCCTTGTCTCAGCTATTTTGGAGATGTGAACTAGTTTGCTTCGGATAAGTGGATTTGGATACATTTTTGGGTACATTTGTTGCTCGGCACGCTTGTGGCAGGGAAGGTGATAGATGTTAGTTATCTTCTCGGTAAACAAGTTGCCCAACATGAATCTCGTCTTTTTTCCATGGAGGGCACTTGCATCTGGGTTGAGAATAAAAAGGAAAAAGAATCTGACATATAGTCGAGACAACAGCTAAATATGTTACTTTTATTCATGAAACAGCATACATGGGGTGATAAGATTTAGGATAAAAAGAAGAAGGAGGAGGAGGAGGAGGAAGCAAGATAAGACTTACAAAATAAAGTTCCATAAAATTCAAGGTATGTTATCTTTTCTTTCTTTTTTATTAGATGGATTCCTAGGTAAGATGACCCTATCACATCATCATCATGTAAGCCTTATCTCACCTAATTGGGGTCGGCTACACAAATCCTATTCAACGATTCCACTATATCAACGACTATATTCTTAGTTAAACCATAGGTCATTATATCTTTTCTTACTATGTTACCCCATGTCCCTTGGGGCCGTCCCTTTGCCCTTTTATAGCCTTCAACCTGAAACAACTCACCCCTAACCGGTGCAGTTCTTGGTCTTTAATACACAATGACCTTATTATATGTGAAACGTGTGTGTGTGTGTGTGTGTGTGTGTGTAAGTAAATAAATAAATATTATATATATAATATTTATTTAAGAACACTTTCGGACTTACCTGAGTAGGGTCCACTTCTCCTTGTATGATGTTTAATATTGAAATGTATTTTGCTTGGCTTGCTTCTTTTGTTCGAGCATAGGATGAAACCATGATATTCTTTGTCTGTGAAACACCAAACAAAAATGTCTATTCAGAGCAAGAAAGAGCAATAAAGAAACATTTCAAAATGCCATGATCTTGCCTGCAGAAGTCTTCTCATAACATCGAGTACAGTTGTCTTGCGAATCACGTTAGCCTGCCAAAACAGAAGGGGCTACATAATATAACAATCTAAAATAATCATGACAGTTTTTTCTAGGCACTAGATAACAAAAACATTTTAAGAAAAAGAAAATTGCTTCGTAAAAAGTGCATGCCAGGGGGAAAACCTAATTCTTCTCAATTGAAGCAAACAGGTCAAATCCAGACCAGCAACCAAAAACATCAAGGGCATGTGTAGATGCTATCAGAAGCAGCAATATAAGTTAAACAATATGCAATCCTAGGACCCCAATGTGATGAACATTATGAAAAATGAGCATGCTGAATCTATGTAGTAAATAAATAAATAAAGACCATATATCATGTTGTGTTGTGTAATTGTGAACACAATTATTGAGATTGTAAACTCTATGCAACTAATGACCTGTATTCACATGAGACTAATGGTTTCCAACTGCTTCCGAGCCCATATATCTAACATCATTCTTCACGGGAGACATTATTAATTAAATTACTATAGAATAGACAAATTCAACAGCAATATAGGATAACATCAGGAAGTAGAACTCCTACTGTATTTGAAATCTTACCTGACGCTCCACAGTGAGTGGCGTATACCCTGTCATTAGGAAATGGCATCTTGGAGTTGGGATCAAAGAGGCAAGAAGTCCGACCAGGTCATTGTTCATGTATCCCGGATACCGAAGAGTAGTTGTGCTCGCGGACATTACAGTAGAAACCAATGAATTTGTTTGTGCAAAGGTAGGATTACTTAGATGAAGGCGTTCCACAGCAATCCTGTTTAGTGCAGTGTTGTCAAGAACAACAACACAATCAGCATTTAGAGTCAGTCGTTTGAGAGTCAAAAGTGAGTTGTACGGCTGGACCACAACATCACTCGTCTCCATCTGATTGGGAAATACACTATATGTCTGAACAAGCTTTTTGCTGTAGCGATCATTTAGGGTCTACCAAAAGATATGAACCCATTCCTGCACTAAAGCAATAGATGGGTGTTATGCTAAATAATAGTAGAAGAAGAAGAAGAAGAAAGAAAACAAAGAAAAAAGGAAAAAGAAAAAAAGAGTGCAAAGTAGGAAGTTGAGTTTACTTAAAAAGAAGAATAGGATGCGTGGTAAAATGTTGGGGAAACCGGCAGCGGAAGCGGAAGCCGAACACGCAGAGTAATGTGAGATCAAACGAGAAACAATATGAAATCAAACCACACACAAGCATTCACCACAAGAGAATCCGAATTTACGTGGAAAAACCCCTCAACGAGTAAAAAACCACGGCACAAAGCGATCCACTATGATAAACAAAAGATTACAAAGATTGACAGCCCCACAAGCAAGGAAAACAGAGAAAACCCAAGTTCTCTCTCCCACAAACACCTCTCCCCTCTTCCTAACCCAATTAGGAAACCTAGGATACTTGCTAACCTCGATTACAACCCGTTTATATAGGCAACAAACCAAAAATAGCAACTTCTTACGCACTACCGCGTGGTTGCGCAAGAAAATGCATACACAATCAACCGGTTGCCCGACCGGTCGCACCTTGCACAAAAACAATCCAGAGGAAAAATCACACATCTGCCTTACCTTAGACCTGTCGCCCGACCGGTCTAAGCCCACCTTAGACCTGTCTCATGACCAGTCTAAGCCCCCTCTAGACCCAGACAGGTCTAGGGTGAAGAAAAAACAGTCCAGCAGCCCTCTCGTGCATCCGAGCCAAACGGCTAGACCGGTCGCCCGACCGGTCTAAGCACCCAAATCGCGCACATGTTTGAAGGCTCTCCAACATAAAATCTCTCATAAATGTGAAGAAGGCAAAAGCAATGATCTGCAAAGTGTAAATGATGTAGGGGTATGTGATGACTTAACTCTAAATGTACGTGTGATCAATAACTAGACATTCAAGCAATGAATTACTATCTACTGTTAACTAAAGAGATTATGAGATTTCAACGATGAGTGATAATAACTAGTCAGGATCATAATTCATAGCATAAATGAATATAAACGAGTAAAAGGGGGACCTAGGGATATGAGGACATCCATAAATCTAGCATAGGCCAACCCACATTCACGTCTGAATCAATTTCTCATAACTAGCAATCCCTCTTCTACCGATCATGCCCAAAGGGGAAGATTCGAGGAAGAAAGAAAGAGGAAAAGGAAAATGATTGGCTTCAAGAAGGAGAAGACAAGGGTTCTCCACAAGGAAAGAAGATGGATCTTACCTTCCCACGCACCTTGAAGATCTAAGAAAGAGAAAACATGAAACTCCAGGGTGGAATCCTCAACACCTAAGGGCCAATCCTAAAACCCTAACCTACACGAAGAAGAACTTCAAGAGAAATATATATTTTTTTTCTTCATAAAATCAGCTAGGGCTCCCACGCCCTCCTCTTGTATTTATAGAAGAAACATAAGGAAGAAAGTTACATGTGTCCCTGATGTCTCAACTTTAAAATAAACTAAATCCTAGTTATAAAATAACATCTGAACCGTCCATATATAACTAAAATAAATAAAAACTAAGAAAACTGGGAACGAGCCACCAAAGTGGGCCCGAGTCGATCCAACGGTTGGATGGCCCAATCGGAAGAATCCAACGGTCCGATTGCCATCCAATCTTGGATCCATGGTCGATATGCTCCAAAATCAGCAGCCCGCATATATCTTCGACGAAAGGAGCCTCCAGATGTGTATGTACATGTGCGGGGTCTTCGTGGTCCATAAATAAGGCAGCCGGCGGGCCCGGTGCCCATCTACATCAGCTCCTTTGCTCCAACACTCAATCGGTGACGTTTCCTCCTTTGGTGCACTCTAAAGGGCGCACCACTGATTTCCTCATCAGTAAAGGAAGGCATCCAGAAAATAAGACACCTTGCATATTGAGCAAGGTTTTGAGCGTCAACACAGGGAATATGTTACTTTTCTATCGTGGATGCTACGAATCCTGAAAGTTTTTTAGATGATACCAAAACAACTAACACAACGAATGTCTGTAGAACATCCATTGTATGCTATCAACTGAACCAAGGCATCTACAAAAGTTCAAATTACAGTAGCACCCCTTGTTAGCTTCCATTATGGCCTTTCGAATATATCATGATGAGCATCCATATAATATAGATTCCGGTCTCGAGGGGCGGCAATGGGTCAGGTCAACTTGCCCAACCCGCTTTCGAGGCAGGCTCAGCCGAAGTTAAATAGGAGCTAGAAATGTGATCCATTTAAGTAATGGGCTGGGCTTGGGACCCTTCGACCCAACTCAGTTGAGCCCGACCCATTTACACTTAAATGGTTCGGATCAAATTGGGCTTGATGAATTTTAAGTGGGTCAGGTTTGAGCAAGAATTCTTAGCCTGTTTAGGAAATGGATCGAACTTATCTGACACTAACCTCGCCCAAACCCAACCACTACCAACCCTACCAAGGTATTCCAAAGCAGTTATGTAATGGCGTAACCATCATGTAACAGCAACGGTGGTAATCGTTACGCATTACGGGGTCGTAGCAGCTATTACGGAAAAAAAAAATGACATGTAACGGTTCTGTAACAACCATTACAAGGTCGAAATAGGTGGTTTCCAAAAAAAAAAAAAAAGTCATTATGGGTGCCCACCATTACCGTTATGGAATTCTTTCACTCGTCTCCACTCAAAATAAATCTTCGAATTTTATCTAAATTTCCATTTTAGCAAGCACAATACCTATCATCATCCTTTCCTAACCTACCACACTGATTAGAACAACCTCAACAACATTCACTATGAGCATGACAGAGATAGGTTAGGTCACAAGCAAGGTATGCCAAAACGGTTATGTAACAGTAATGGTGGTAACCATTACGCGTTATGGGGCTGAAATGACCATAACAGCCATTACGGGAAAAAAAAATGGCCCATAAAGGGGGCCAAAACAAAGTATTTAAAAAAAAGAAGCCATAACAGCTGTTACGACCTGTGTCATAACAGTAACAGCAGTGGCCATTACAGCCACCGTTACCTGTTATGGAATACCTTGGTCACAGCACAGATCCCAAATTCTAAACTCAAAATTTGGGCAAATGGTAGAATGATTCTGCTTATTAATACCATAATAACCAAACATAAACAAATGTGAAATGAATCGCTCCCCCTAAACACCCTGCAACAGACCCAATGAATGCCTGTAGAAGAAGAAGGAACATAATCATGCACTATCTGATAACAAAATGCCTTCTAACAAAATCTTCGAAGAGACCTTTCTCTCATCACAGGAAAAGTATGGTATCAATTTCAAAGGACATGGAGCCTGGAGATGGAACGCAGATTAAAAAGGGCAAACCAAAAAGATGAAGGTCATGAACTGACAAGCAGCCAAACTAAAGAAGCAAAAGAAATTCTAGCAAACCACTAAATAGAACCAAAGAAAAGATGTTGCACAAAGATAATGAATACATATTAAATTTCTTATGGCTCATGGGTTACCTAAAAGCAAAAAAAGACGAATAAAAATAAGATAGCAATATGCTAATGAAAAAGGAGAAGGCAACGTTGTTACTTGTTGGTTCTAGAAACTATACATGAAAAATGGGCCCGAGATATAAAAACTTATATAGAGGTTAGCTAACATCAACAATGAAATTATCCAAAGGTCATTTAAATAAAGATAACAAGATACATAAACAATATCAACTAACAAAAGAAAATGTGGGCAAAACTGACAATAATGGACAGAAAATGCATCAATTAACCACCTCAAGCACTCTCCAAATCCTAATCCCAGGGAGTGAGCCTGTTTGTGAACACAATGGTCACTCATCTCATGCAACAATAGCCTGTCAACATCTGGTAGCCCAAATTACCCATTTTACCTACTTACCCATATGGAGATAAGATACCATATAAATGGTTAATTGAGCATGCAAATGTAATTAAAAAGAAACATTGGCATAAGGAGACATGATTCTACACAGCTTCCAAAGACATAAAAAGAGGTTCTATTCTTCCACAAGGAAAGAACAACTGCATGCAATTTCAACAAAAATTTCCCAGAAGCACGACTCACACCACTAAAAACAGTTTCCGACCAAACAACCACAACAACAACCAATAATAATCAAAAGCACATATTATACACCCATGGAAGATAGTGAAGTACTGGAATCTGCAAAAGAATTACATATTACTAGTATATGACATGTAAATGGCATAGGGACAGTGGATGTCCAGTTGAAGCTATCCATTTAACAGTGAATGGTCAGTCAAGCTGCTGCAAGACATTTCGATGTAATTTCTAGGAGCAACAAAACATTGGGAGATGGCATCCAGAATACATGAGGTAAATACATAAATGGACTTGCCATGCATGATAAACCAAATCTACTTTCTCATGCATGCACTACTGAGGCTGGAGGGAGGATATGTTCATAAAGTTTATAGCTCTATAAAAACATCTGAATCCAATAGACCCAAGGTAAATGCATCATAAACATCTGAATCCAATAGACCCAAGGTAAATGCATCATAAACATCTGAATCCAATAGACCCAAGGTAAATGCATCATAAAGCTGACTACTCTGCCTGACATCCACAAAATGTAGTGCATCTTGGATGTCAATAGATAACGGAAGATTCTAAGGGTACAGCAGCAGAAGGATTAATTATTCAACTTCCAGATCAGGGCATCAGAAACTCTGTATCCCCTACAATACATGCAACATGTGGGCTCATTTGGAACTTTCAGTGAAAATATAATGTGGTAAAAATGCCCCATCATTGTGCTATCTACAGTCATGTCAACAAAGGAGTTGCTTTTTTACAGGGATAAAAAGTGGAAAAACGTTTAGCTCCTCTACACTTTATCCCAAAACGTCAGCTACTAGTCTTGAACTGTCTGTAACAATAACATAATCTTTAGAAGGTGTCCTACCATGGTATGTTTTCACTGCAAGCTCCAAATTGGCCCTTAATTCCACTTTTGGATAGCACATAGGCTCTCTTACGTGTAGAAAAGTGCGCAAAGAGAGTCTAGAGACTATGGCACAGCATATTATGTCATATGGCAGCTCAGGTGAGCTAAAGACATTATAGCAAGAATTTTTCCAAATCTACTGCGGAAAGGATAGAGATGCAATATGGCTTATGCAGATACCCTGGTAAGACCATGGTAAGAGCTTATGGTGTGTGCAGAAAAGCTGATCAACCAATACTCAGATGTCTAAGAATCAAGACAGAAACCTTGATGATGCAAGGGGAAAAGAGGAGATTAAAGAAACATTAATAAATGCAAAGGGCAAACCTGAGCCTGTCCCACCAGCTATTGAATGACATAGAACGAAACCCTCAAGGCTATCACTTCCATCCGCTTCTCTATCAACCATGTCCATTATATCCTCTTCAACCTGCTCTCCCTGATCACATGTAATAATAAATTAGGAAAATCTAAAAGACAAATGATTCATGTTCTTGCAACAATGTGCAGTAAAGAGTGTGTGTGTGAACAAATGAAATCTAATGGAATGGATACATTGAGGCACTGATTCAACAACAAGTAGGACGCAAATAACAAACCTGGTGATACCCACTAGCCCAATTATTTCCTGCGCCGCCTCCATGATCTGAGACAAATACGTTCTCGTGATTGTAGAGATTCCGGTATTCACTGTTTTGAATGCCATTAATAACTCTGGGTTCTAAATCTATCAGAAGAGCTCGAGGTATGTAGTGTTGGTCATCAGCTTGATAGAAAAATACATCTTTCCTGTCACCTCCCTGCAGCATCTCATATAAGATATAAACCAGATCTAAAGTTTTATGTTTTTGGTTATAATATAAAACTGCTCTTTAAGCCTACAAAGCAATCCGTTTGAAAAAATATTATATAGGAAATGCATATTAACAGCTTAAAGTCCGCATTCAACAATTAGAAACTGCACAAGGAAAAAGGAAGTTCAGATACTTGTTTCCATAACTAATCTGCTAGAAATCTTGAGCAAAAAACGTAGAAATCAACCCTCACCATTCCAAATCAAAATGTAGAAATTGCCCCATAAATGTAGAAAGCAGAAACTGAAATGACCAATTCACTCAGTAATGCTGGCTCTGGCACAGGCAAAGGCAAGAAAAATAATTCACAATTTTAAGGATTTCTACTTACAGATAATTTCCAAAAATAATGAAAACATACTTGTATTTATACTAAAGAGCTCCTTTCCAGTTATTATCATTATCATCATAGCCTTGTCCTAGCCATTTGGGATTGGAATTACGGTCCCTGTTTTGCCAATCTTTCTTTCCAATACAACACAAAATAACATATTCTACTAGGAGTAGAAATTCCAAAATTCGCAGATTGTTTTTCTCCGTTTGTGAAATGGCCATGCGCCAAACACAGCCTGAAGATAAGAAAATATTGAAGTCAATCATCACTCATTTTACACAAATGAATACTACATGCTTCCACTAGCTTCGATATTTGACGAATAAACAGGTCAGACCCTAATTTCACAAGCATAGAACTTCATTTGCTCCAAACTCTCATATAATCATATTCTTTTCACATTCCTCAACTTCCAATGCCAGGATTTCCATGTATTGTCAACCTACTATTGTGCTTTCAAAAGTGGTTAAAAAAAAAACAACTTTGTGCTTCAAAATTTTCCCTCCAATTTTTTTGGCCAAGTTCCTTTTGCTTTACATTTCTTTTCTTTTAGTTCCACATTGGAAATCTACAAGACTTCCAATTAGTTTATAAGTAGGAGTTGAATTAGAAGGCTTGGGCCTTCGAGCGACATGGGAATTTAGGGTGTGCGCCATCTCTTTGCAATGTGTGTGCGCTGGGCCGTGGCCATGGTGCGTGGTGCGTGTGTGCCCCCTCATTAATTTTCTTTCATCATGGTCATATTTGTTGAAGGCCCAACAGTAATGTCTCTTTAGGCCCAACAGCCGTGGCCATGTCGCGCGTCTGTCCCTTCATTTAATTTTTTTTTCCATTACAGTCATAATCTGTTGAAGGTCCAATGGTAACTCAGGCTCAAGGGACGTGTCCTCTCCCATAGGGTGTGATTACACCCCTGTTTGAAGTCTATTTAGAGACTTCATTTCTCCAGATTTAAAATCATCAATCACATTTCTTCTCTCTCGAATCTCTGCAACTCTTTACTGTTTTTATTCTCTTATATTCAAGTCAAAACCTGCAACGTGGTTCAGGCCCATTGCAGTGTGGCACATTTTGATCAGGCAGCAGTCATTTTATCTTGGAGCTTGACTGTCGAAGAATCTGGTTGCACTAAGGGACATCATCGAAGGAGGGCAGATTCATCTTCAAGCTGAGTGATTGTAAATCATGCCTCAACAACTACAAAATCCAATAAGTTTTCCTTCTTTTTTATTTCTGTTTAACAGTATATAGTCTAGATTGTTTTCCAAAACTCAAACCTAACACCTTCCACTAGCAAGATGAACCACGAAGAGCATGTAAGCAACTGATCACCTACAGAAATCCAAGAAGGATTAATAGCCTTAGATGAAATAAGACCTAGGGTTCTTGTTCCAGAGTCACCTAGGTTTGCAGAATCCCCGGTTTGCTTGGTTTGGATTGAGCCTGGATTTACCATTCATGGATTGAAACTTTCAAATGAACCCAACTAATTATGGGTAGGCTTCCATTATTTGTTCTTCATCTTTCTCTGTTTGTTAGTTTCATTTGCTCTAGAAAATGCTCAAAATGACTATTGGTTGGATATAATCTTTACGAAGGATAAGGAATTAAGGATATTTTACAATTTTGAAACGATAATGGGAAATGTAGGATTTCTTTTCTGAGATCTTTTATTTTAGGAGAAACTATGACACTGAAACCATATATAATCTTTGCAACTTCTTATTTGACTACACTTGATTACCCTTTTGTTTTTGTCTGAATAAAGCACTTTGTTTATGGATTAGGACAAATTGAAATATGAAGATCATAATAGAATCAAGCGGATTATGTAACTGCATGCTAGAACCGAACAAATTAGGTGATTATGTGAGTCACACCTTATGGGTTTTAATAGGAACATACCACAACTACTGTACGGGGGTGGGTTTTCACTGCCAGATTGAACCTTAGGTGATAATATGAATCACTGTTGGGCAGTTAGGAACAACATGTTCGTAGGATGTGTAGCTGAAATGATGATGTTGAGATGGACGAGTAGCAAGACGAGGATGAATAAAAAATGAATGCATTCCAGGGAATTTAGGAGGAGCATTGATAGGTAATAAGATGAGGGAAAGTACACATAGGTGGAGGTAGTAAGAAAAGACTGGCTGACCTATGGTCTAACTAAAGTTAAGGCCCTCAATAGAGAGTGGAATGGCGGAAAAGGATTCATGTAGCCAACCCCAATTAGTTGGGATAAGGCTTAAACGACGACGATGATGATGATTCATATTTTGGATTCTGTGCTACAGGCTCCATCCTAAGAAACACTTCTTGAACTGATGATTGTGTATGATGTTATGGGGATATTCCGAGCTGGGCCATGGGCCCATGGCCCAAAGAATTTGAGGAAGCCCATTCTAGGCAGCCCGTCCCACGGTCCGCGCCGCAGCCCACGCGTCACCCAAAGATAAAACCCAGTCCTCGGCTGCCGACTGACGACTAGGGGACATTGGTAGTCCTCAGCCCAGGGGGCTCCCATTCCCTTGGATTCTCCCCATAGACCTTGAATTGTCCAAGAGTCTGCCGAGCACATCATTAAGGCACCTGCTATAGCTGACCACCCACGGGCGGTCTTATCTACAAAGATCCAGAGATCCCGTCCGGATACTCTGGATCCCTCCCTTCTATTCTTATTCCACCGCCTTGATGCGATCAGAAGGCAGAATCTTACTAAAACAGGGACTCTTCCAACGTATCCTAGCAGGATCCTACTCTCCAAACTGCTTCCAAGCCCTATCAATATAGCTTGGATCCAGACCCCAAAGGTATGAAAACATCTTAGCCTTCAAACCCTTACTCTCCTTACTCCCAAACCTGACTTAGGCATCAGAGAGTCCCCTGCCACCCAGCAGCACCTCCCCTGCCTCTTCTTCTTCTCTTTGCAGATCTAGAGGGCGAAAGGAGTTCCTAGGTGTGGATTGAAGGTCACGTGGCTAACCTCAGCCATCTAGATTCATTGTCCAGATTCCCGCGACAACATATGAAGATGAGTTTGGAACATTGAAAAGTAAAGTTTGAATGGCTCATCTTCAAGTCCAAGAGTCCAAGGTTAGGATCATTAATGAAGCATGATTATTAGGTTATAACTTCTGTAAGGCAGAAATAATCATCATCTAAGATGCAATCCAGGGTGAAAAACCCACCCCCATACAGGACTGTGGTTCAGAGCACGGTATTGAAACCCCACCTCTACATGTTCTCTTGCATGAGGTGTCACTTCTGCAATATCATTTGTGTAATGAGGAAATGCTAATATGCAGGTGGCTGCATCGAAGTCCTACACAGTTCCCATCCTCCAAAGTGCACACGGCAAACATGCCGTCCAAACACATGGATAGTTAGTCTGTATGCCGGGAGGGAGGTCAAGGAGATCAGACTGTGATATCCTGCCAATCAGGGGCCCACTAGAAAAACTTACAAAAACCGAATGCTCAGAGTTGCCTGATCCCTTCGATTTTCACCCCATAGCCCATCCACACAGTGCCCCGCCAGATGAGCAGTCCTGATCACCAGAACTCTAATACAGAGACCTGCATATTAGCATTTCCAATCCGACAATTGGCACTGGTGCAAGTCATGTTCGTTCTATCGGATCATGAGTGGGAACTATGAGGTGATGCATCAGTTAAGAATCGAGAAATCTCCAAAAAAAACTCGATTAAAAGCATTTAGCAGATATAAGAAATTAACCTAGAAATGAGAGAGAAGTGAAAGGATCAAAGGACAGAAGAAATCAAGAAATGTAGAAAAGAAAATATGCCTGTGTGGCGAAATCTTCGAGGATTCCTTCCTTGCTGATGCCATGTTCGAGGCAGAGCTGCTTCCAGAACTCCATCCCTATCTGATTCCCACATTGCCCTACCTGCAGTGTTATGATCTCCCTCGGCATTTCTCCTCACCACCAAAAACCCTAGCGGTACTCTGAGAAAGAGAGAGGAGTAGGAAGTTGTCTCTCTTTTGCCCTTTTGCTTTCCTTCTCTCTGTCTCGGATTTGAAAAGGAGAGGGAAAAAGCAACTCAATCAACGAGTTGTGAGGATGGCGCCCTTTTATACTTGCCTCTGTCGCGACTTATATTCAACCGTATGTCGCCACCCACTGAGGCCCACATAATAAGATATTCCAATGATTTGAACCGTCCATTTTTATATAATTATTCTTCATTTAAAAATATCTTATTTTTATTTTTAAATTTAAATGAAATCCATTAAAAACTTTATTTTTATTGTTTTGAATTTGTCTAAATATATTGATGATCATAACCCTCCTTTTAGAGCAAAATTTTCTGAAATGGCCATTATAGCATAGATTCCATAATGTGAACGGTTACGATCATACGAATACTGAGAAAGTGGGTCCAAATGTGCAGTGACACACGCTAGATCCTGAATAGCGACAGAGGGAAAACAAGGACTAAATGCACTCGCAAAGAGTATACATTGAAAGTGCAATCGCCTCACACGTATAAATGAAACACGTGTGTGTAACATCGGAGCAGCTCTCCATGTCATCCTCAGTATGTAGATTTCATGCCTCTAAAATCAGCTAAATACGATCATTGGTTGGGCCCACCGATTTACACAGAATTTGAACCATTGGTCAATTTCTCAATGTATTTTATTCACTTGTGGCCCACCTGATGATCCTACCCGTCAGTTTTTTTTCGAAGATGTGCTTACATGACTGAGATCACCTGCGAACGGCCGAGATTACACACGAATGTTCCACGTGGGGCGAGTGCAAGTAGCAATCTTGTTTGGCATATGGTTTGGCGTCTTGTAAAAGTATCTTTCAACCGGCAATTTAGGGAGATCCGGTAACTGACCGGTTTTACTTTGATGATGGCCAACCAAACTAAATTTTGTTTTTCTCTGGTGATCCGGGCCGTTCATTCGCAGGGCCTGACCAAAATCTTCCCCCGTTTGAGCGCTGGAGCATTTCTCTTCTTTTAATTGCCCAACAGGTTCAAGTCAGCTGGGCTTACTTGCGGGCCTTGAGGCACAAGCCCAAATCCGGCCCAGCAGGTTCAAATCGCTAATACTCTAGGCTAGAAGACCTGTGAACGTGTTACCATGGAAAATATCAGTCTAGGGGTGGCAATGGGTTGGGTGGACCCAGCATCAACTGGCCAGACCTGGTTTAGATGTGGGTTCAGGCAAATTTAAATAGGTAGCAGGTTGGGCTCATTAACTATAATATGAAGTCCGTTTAAATAAATGCATTGGACTTGGGTTGAACCCTACCCAACCTGACCCACCATATAGGTTGCCGGTGGGCTAGGCCAGAAAACCCATTACAAAATAACCATCAACACACAGATGTGACGTACGTATGGAATGTATGCATTCACTAATTGAGCCGGGCTGGGCATGAGCTGGGCCATACTGAGTTGTACGAGCCCAACTCAATTACTATTGAAGGATAGAGTTGGGTCGGGCTTGGGCTGACCCTGACCTGACCCATTGCCATCGCCAAAGTATTACTACGGGTGTAAACGGGCTGGGTTGGGCCGGGCTGCCAGACTTGTCAAATCATCCGAGTTGGGACTCGACTTAGGGCCGAGTCTTTTAACCATGATCCTTGGAGATTTTGTGGGCACAACATTCCAAATGGTCTGGATTACTGACCTTGGGCACACTCTCAGAAGGAGAGAATACGTGCATGCTGTGCAAAGATGTGGGCCGCACATCATGATATTCCTGCCCAAGATGATATTACTTATTGTATTTGGTCTTTGGTTTGATTTTTGGGCTATATTCCATCCAGTATAGACCTTCAATTTGGATGGTCTCGATTGAGATGAATGACTATGATGAAATACAGTGACTTGAAACAATGGAATGCATCATGTAGTTATGAAAGAAGTGCAAGAGCAACACCGCTACCTAGAGATCTGCTGGCTCCACACGTGCCTCTACACGTAGCACATGTACCATCTTGGGGAAGTGTGTGGAACATCTGAGTGATGCATAAGATGGATCCCACCCTTGAGATGATTTTATTTATGTGATTTTAGATATACTGCTCGTCCACAATATTACCCACAATTGGGAATGTGCGGATGTCTCCACGTGAGTCCATCGTGTCATTTACAAGGCCTTGTCTTGATTCATGAAAAGTATGGGAAAGAAAATAATATTTTCCGTTAAACTCACTTTCTGATGCTTGGTAAGCTTATAGGCTTCTCAAGGGTTAAAGCTCAAACGTGTGCCACATATGCTAACCGAGACATTATCCATATTTAGTCATGCCCCACATGTGCCACCATCCATCTTATCTTGTGCCCCCACATGTGTCATTATACCACATGTGCCACCATCTATCTTATCTTATGCCCCACATATGCAAATAGCCCCAATGTGCTAATGCACCACATATGTCACCAGTCATCTTCTCTTACAACCCACATATGCTATTGTGCCACACGTACCACATTCATCTTACTTGTGCCCCGGCTACATGTCACAAGTGCAAAACATCCCACATGCACCAATGAGCTACACATGCCATTGTCCTTCTTCAATTCTATAAATAAGTAACGTGCCAATGTTCACAAGTGTCATCATCTAGTCTTATTGCCCACATGTCAAATGTGCCACATGTGCCACCATACAACTTCAATCACCTCACGTGTATCACATGCACCACAATTCAACTTTAAGTGCTTGCATATGCCGTGTGTGCCACATGTGCCACTGTGATCATCTCTAAGCATCCCACATTTGCCACATGTGCCATACGTGCTAATTTAGCACATGCTAGTGACTAACTAAAAATCTTTTCAAGAAACATGAATCCAAACAAGCCTTAAGGCAAAATTTTATTAACCTAAAAGTTAATAGCATGTAAAATTTTATACTTAACTATTGATATTATATGTACAGTAGAGACTAGTAACAAAGGGACATGCAATGCACATGGAGAAATTAATAGTAGTTTGCAACAAGGGGAGATAGAGAGGAAAGGTGACTATAAGCTTCACTTTGCCTATTTGGTGCATGGTATTATGTGGGATGAAACTGCGTTTGGTCTCATGCAAATTTCACTTGGCGCTTGGAAATAATAGGAATGATTGTATTAATCCTTGTATCATATCATCTAGAGCTATTAGTAGATATAGCAAGATTTTTTGTGGAAATCCACAGCATCACTGAGCCCCACATTAATGCATGCATTTTGTCCATGCTATCCATCCATATGTGCCTTTTACACATGACATTTAAGTTGCATATGTGTACAAGTCATGACTAGCATCAATTGTAAAATGTAGTCTGTAGATTACAATTCCATGGTTTGAACAATCAAAATACCATAGTATTTCCATACATGTAATCATCTTGCAATAATGATAGTAATTCCATCTAATGCAATTCCCATACCATTTAATCCTGCAGTCCAAACAAGCCCTAAATACTTTTTTTGTTTGTGTTTAAAACCCTTGCCATAACCTTTCATAAGGCAAGGTTTTAGTAAGCTAAAAAATTAATAGCTTGTACACATATGCAACGCACATGGAGAAATGGAGAAATTAGAAGTAGTTAATTTGCAAGACTGGGAGATGGAGTGGAAAAGGTTGTAAACAGTAGGTCTGTCGATGGCAAGTATTGGTTTCACTTTGTAAATTACCTAAATATCCTTTATTTCTTATTTAAAACCCTTGCCATAACATTTCATTAGGCAAGGTTTTGGTAAGATAAAAAAAAAAAAAAAAAAAAATCACATAAAAATTTTTACCCTTGGCTATTTGTATTATATAATAGAGACTCATAACTATGGGATATCCAATGCATGTGGAGAAAGTAGAAGTGGTTTACAAGATTGGGAGAGTAGAGCGGTTGTAAAGAATAAGTTCCTTTGATGGAGAGTTTCAGCTTCACTTTGTAAATTACTTACAGGAAGTGGATTACGAGCTGCCTCGCCTGGATGGAAATTGGTCCAAGCAAGTAGGGTTGTCAACGGATCGGATTTGGAGTGGATCGGGCTGATCCAAATCCAACCCGATTTGTGATTCGGATGATCCGACTCTGACTCGAAATTCGACAGATCTCTAAACATATGATCCGAAACCCGCCCCGATTGAGATTTGGCTGATCCAACTCCGATCCGAATACATGTGGATACCATTCAACAGGTTGGATGGTAAATACTGTGGTCCACTTGAGATAAAATATATGTAGTTTTTTATATGTATTTATATATAAAATATATAATATTATTTAATTCATTTTAAATTCGGATTAGATCTTAATCGGAGCGGATCCAAGGTGATCCGCATTCGATCCGAAATTTGAACGGATCTGATTAACAAGATCTGAATCCGACCCGTTGATCCGAATCCAGTAAAATCGGAGCAAATCAGGACCAAGATCCGATCTGTTGACAACCCTACAAGCAAGGGCTTTGTGGGGCCCACCATGATATATGGGTTTTGTTCATATTGTTCATCTATTTTTCATATCATTTTAAGTTATGAGTCTAAAAACGATCGAGGCAAATCTGCTCAAGTGGACCACACCACAAGAAGCAACGATAATAATGATACCTACTATTGAAACCATCCAAGAGCCCACCACTTGAGCCTTGGATCTTTGGATCTATCTCATTTGTTGGTTCATACCCTAAAATGATCTAGAAAAATGAATGAACGGTGTGGATAAAACATATAAGTTACAATGGCCCCACAAAGCCCCTACCTAGACCAAACTCCTTAAGGAGGGGCAGGACGGAATCCACTTTGTTACTTAAATATCCTAAACATCCTTTTTTAATGTTTAGAACTTTTCTTCTGTCATTTAATAATGCATAATTTTAGCAATTAAAGAAACTAATTGCATGTCGGTTTTTGCAGTTAGCTACTTTTATCACTAATAATAGAGATGAGTTGTGGCATACTTAATGTGGAATTCACCGGATGTGAAAGTTCACCACTATTTTAAGAAAATTTGTGAAAGGTGGCATCCTAATGTGAAAGTTCACCACCATTTTAAAATAGTGGCATTTCATCATCCAAATACTTCGATCGAGAATTCAGATTGTCCAAGTTGTATGGAATATGGAGGATGGATCGTATCTCTAGAATCACAAAGGTAAAAAAATCTAGAATATTTAATTGATGGCTATCAAATGGATGGTAAAATGTAAAACAGTGAATGGTCCAAATTTCAAGAACAAAACAGATGGTTGGTATCATCTCCTTAGTATAATGTTTTTGTTACTGCTACATCCAAGTTTGGTCTAATTATTTAAAAGTACTAGATGTTCTCGAAACTATGCCATACATTCCAAGGGCGTGTTTGCCGCACGGGATTTGGTGGGATTCAATGGGATTGAATGGTAAAAATCACTTTTTCAAATCCACCCCTTGTTTGGTTGTGATTTTTGTTGGTGATGGATTACGCTTTGAAAACTATGTCGGGATTCTCACAAGTCCCACCTATTGTGGGAGCAAATCTTGAAAGGGAGAAGAAATCGGAAGCAAATTATATAACGGTGCATCACCAAGCTCTATGGTCCCCACTATGATATATGTATTATATCCATACCTGTCCATCCGTCTATCGAGATCATATTAGGCCATGAGCCCAAAAATGACACAAATCCAAAGCTTACGTGGACCAAAAGTAGTAAGTACAATGGCTACTACCGTTGAAACCCTCCCAAGGCCCATCATGATGGTTATTTGTCATCAAAGTTGTTCATGAGATCACACATGCATAGATGAAGGTAGGAAAACAAATATCATATTGATCCAAAACTTCTATAGCCCTCAAGAAGTTTTCAATGGTAGACGGTTAAAACTCCACTGCTTTATGATGTGTGGTCAATTTGACATTCAAATATGCCTCATTTTTTGGCCCATGCCCTAAAATGATCTCGTAAAATAGATAGACGGTGTGGATATAATACATACATTGTTGTGGGCCCCACAAAATTGGTGATGTAAACATAGTGTCTTCATCCCAACCGGTATCTCATCCACGCCTCCTCCACCTGCCGCTGGTGGGTTTTCACTGCTGCTAGCCAAACATGGCATGTCGTAGAATGAGATGGGATGAAAATTTTTAATCCCACGACAACTCCTGACGGCATGTAATGATTACTTTCAAGCAATCTCACTCCCGTTTAATCCCACCTAATCCCGTGCGGCAAACACGCCCCAATAGTCATTGCCATTTTAAAAAATGGTGGTAAATTGTTATACTCTGGTCTATAAAAAGTGGCTTTTTTATTTTTATTTTATTTTTATTTCTTTTTATTTTACATACGCACACTCACAGCCACACACAGTGTTGAAACTGTCTACCCATGACCTCAGTGTTGAAACTGTCTACCACTAAGCCATGAGAAGGGACCTATCTATAGAAAGTGGCTTGAGTATTTATACTTGGGCTGAATATGACGCTTGATATGCAGGCATTTTGTTTATTTAATTTACAGTAAATCCAGTTATACCGACTAAATTGAAAAACCCTTACTGACATTGGATATAAACTGGGGCCCATAATTTGAACAGTTTACTTTGAATTTATTGTATTCAACATATGCAATTCATTACACCAAGTATTAGAGTTCTCAGCCTCACAAAGCACATTAGCTGCGCTTGAACCCAAGATCTCAATTGCTGTAACATGCTCGGTCTACAATCGAGCAATGGGTCGAACGCAATGTTTTCTTCAATAAATTGTGCATAGTTTTCACAATTCAAAGAATTAATTGCATGAAAATTTTTGCCCGACTGCTCTTGTTGTGTATAAAAATATATCATTACAATAAGAATATTATCTAAAAATTGCATTTTTCTAAAACAAAGGAAGCTTAAAATTCCATGGCAGTGATAGAGAGGCCACAAACAAATTCAAATTGATTGAAATTTCCCCTCTTTCGTTGTATCCTTTTCAAAGTTATTACATTGTTTTCATCATTATGGAATTCTAGGTTAGTGGTTGGTTGGTTGGTTGAGAGAGAGACTTGGTGGTGGAGACCCATGTATAGAGAATTTAATGCCAAGTAGAAAGAGACGTAAGCAACAGAATCAATGCATTTGATTATTTTGGCGTCTCCATTGCATCCTCCATGAAATCAATAACTTAGATTCTTACGTGCAAACTAGTGAAATATGCTCAAATAGAAAGGAGGTTTGCTTAAATATGCTGCATTACAATAAGATATGACGGGACTCCGAAAGTTGGATTCGGGTCCTTTTCAAAGACACAAACTGTTTGTTTGATAGGGCTCTCCAAAAAAAAAAAAAAAAAAACCTCTTAGATTGAATATTTCAATCAGTGATTATAGAGAAGTTATATACTACTGTTCATATAAATGGCTTCCATCATTGGAAGATAACTCAGATTAAAAGGCTAAAGTCTCGACTTATCATATTGTAATATGTTGGGATGTATTTGAGCAAAACTCAATTGCATGGTAGGCTCTTTCAAGCTTTCAAAGATTACACACACAAGAATAGCTATTAACCATGCATTGAGGTTAAAAGCACACACATGCATACACATCAACATGATTGAATTTGTTTATAATTTTTTAATCTTCATTCATCAAGTTGTTTATAATTTTCAAGACTACATCCATCTCAGCAATCAATGCACCCTCAATAACAGGGGAACCAATGTCTCCCATGCATCCATGTCAATGTGTGGGGCGAACCATATCCTCTCAATGGATGGCGATCCTTTTGGGTCAGAAGTAGTACACCTATCTCAATCTAGTGAGCAATTATTGTTTCGGGTAGATTCAACTAATAATGGGACAGGTAGCTGTGATCGAGGGACTTGATTGGAAGGTTGTAGGCCATCATACTCTATTAACACAAGGGCGTCATGGGATGTTGTGAATATGTTCTTGAGAAATGATATTTCAATGAAAGAGATTTTAAATATAGTTTTTGAGTAATGAGGAGATTATTCTCAAAAATCTAATTTCTGGGTTCGAATGCCAGAAGGGCAATGGTAATTTGATTCAGAATATCATAATTGGACACTAGTCACGGATGATCCATAAACGAATGGTTTGGATCAACTCCACTTGCGGCTCATTGGCACATATACGGACTGCAGTCCTGCCCGGCCAACTCGTTTACTCACACCAGAAGAAATGACTTCTTTTCCTAGGGACTCGTTCTTCGACTTTAGAATCATGCCGATCTACTTATTACGTGGGCCATAGAGTATGACCACTGGTTCTGGATTCTAACTATTTGATCATAATCAATAAAAGATGCGACCAACAATTTGAGCCATTCGTTTGCTGGGCCCATCATGGATCACTAATTGTTCTAAATAATCACCTATCTCGGGCAATTCATGTTGGGACTATGGAAGCAACTTAGAGGAGAATCAAACAAAGCAAACATAAAGGCACCAGCAAATTCAACTATACAAGGCAAACGAATATACATAAAAAAAAAAAAAAAAAAAAACTGTTGCAGGAAAAAACCAAGCACAAAATGAATCACTATAAAAACAAAAGTTACACAAGATGGAAAACACTTACAAAACAACTTTGAGAGAAAAACTTAACTTTCTCTTCTTCCAAAACACTCCCCACACGTCTAGAACTTAAATGTTAGACCCTAATTCCAATTACATCCATATATATAATATGAAACTGAAAATAGAAATAAAACGCATAAAACCACACTAAACAGTGTGAACCGTCAACCGGTCAAGATGGGTCGAGCAAATGTTCGACGGCTCGAAGGCACAAGTTGGACTCAAACCTGCAAAAAAAAACCATCCAAAGAGTTTTACTATGATTCTGAATATTGACGCTCTGTTGAGCCTCAAAGTTCATCTGGTTGAACCCTCCAAAATTGTTCATAAACTTTTTTGTCAAAATCAGACATGCTCAATTAATCAATTAGGGTAGTCAACTTAGTCGAACACCCAATTTTCTTCACAAGAATCCAAACCATCCCATCCATGGCTATGAAAAAGAACACCCAGTACTTGTGGCTGAATCGGATCATCCCATCAGTGCATTTTTTGCATGGCTACCTTTTCAAAAGTGTGATATACCTAAAGGCAGTTCGGTTGTTCGAATGCAATTAGGACTCAATAGTACTCGGACAGCATTGGATTCTCAAAATCGTAGCGGTGGACGGTTTCTCAAAATCTTGTGGACAACTTACACATCAAAACTTGGGATGGAAAGCGATTCTTCTTATGAGTGAAGAACATGGTCATCTATTCAGACCGTCCACAAAAGGGCCACCTCCTGGCTCCTGGATGGGCCATCATGTATAGATGTTGCATCAAAGTTCTCCACAATGAATAATCCAAACCTTTCAATTTTTGGCCAACAAATACATGGCTAAAAAGATACACACCATAATGTTAGCCACCCCCACTCTGGGAATCATGCCAAGACCTCAGTGTTGAGACAAGGCTATCTCCACTCAGTCTACCAATATGTAAAAAACTCTTCATCCCACGTCTATAAAAATCCAGAAGAAGCTAACCTTCTAGAAGAAAAACCATATTCTTCAAAAACTCCTCCATGTGTGTATCTATTTATATTAGAATTGTACAATACACAATCTCTTAGAGAAATAGTTTCAATGGCTTAAAATCTCTTCATCCCGCAAGAAGAAGCTAATCTTTTAAATAAAATAAAAAATCATTTTCCAAAAATTCCTTTAACTCATATCATGGTATCAAATAGGAAAGTTATGTGCTCAAAATCAAGTCAGTTGGGAAATCAAGCCCAGTCTGTCTATGGTGCGAGTGTCCTTTCATCTTTGCCTAGCATGTTCTGCGCAGGGAAATGTTAAAGTCCTGTGATATACATTGATATACCATCTTCTAACGACTTAGCTTTTAGAGCAAATGGTTATTTGTTAATAAAGTGGGTTCACATATCTACCCGAATAAGCTAACCTTTTAGAAAAGAAAAAAAATCAATCTTTGTTAGATTTTCATAATAAAACCCTATTAAACTATTATTACTTAGAAATTATACATGAAATTATGGGTCCCAATTTAAATATATCAAGAACCAAATATTACTATCATTTGATTATTTGACCATTGGATTGTTAGGTGATTATTGGATGGTTACAAAAGAACAGCCATCCAATGGTCCTGTTTGGACAAACTAGCTAGTTTCCACATACCAGAGATTAGGATTGTTTAACCAATCTAATTTTGGAACTATGACCGTGCAACATTGGGTTCCACAATATAGCGAGTTTAGTTGGAATTAATACGTGATACATGCATATACAATTCCTGAGTGCCTGCGTATCATGCCTCACACCTTCGAGAGTATCAATTAACTTTCCAAACCAAAAGGTAAATATACATTAGAAATAGGAAGAAAAAGGAGTTAAGAAAGTAGATCTTCAACATTAGATAAGTTACACATGGACCACGTCACATATATGTGACATAACACACACTACTAATAGAGAAACTGCACCAGATAACGTATGTATACATATATGGCCACATGGGTTGTTGTATCTACCTGGAGCAAGTGAGCAACTTCCTAAAGATCTCACACAACTAGTAGCACCTTATACTATAGTACAACTACCTGCGTTTGGGCATGTGGGCACTCAAGTTATCATCCATCTGGACCGTCCATCTTGTCCAGCTCACCTTTTACAGCCTACCAAGCAGATTATCCAAATCATTCGAGTATTGGTGTATCGCATCATTAGAATCATTTGCAAGGTGGCCTATGAAGGGTGAACCATACGGAATGAACGATCCAGATTGATGATTGGATCGACCACGTGTCCACCTGCAGCTAGTTGCATCATAATAACTACTGTGATGACTGATGGCCCACTTCACTTGTCCTGGGAAGGCCAGAGGAATGAACCCATAGCGAACTTCCGCTTCTCTGCCACGTCACCCATCACGGGCAGACCGTACTCGGACAGCAAGCAGTCGACCCTCCACTCGGGCATGGTCTCATAGTCGGCCTTGGTGTACCTTGGGTAGTGCAGTGGCATCTGAAAGTACGTGCACCTCTTCTTCCCTGCGTTCCCGTCTGCCCGTCTGCCCACGTCGGGCAGCTGTCGGACAACCGAATCCATGCTGCTCATGCTGCCCATGCTGCCCATCTCTCTCTGCCAAAACTCAGCAAGAGTAGGATGCCTTTTATAGAGAGGTTTGCTGGAAGAGAAAAGCTCTGATACTCTGGCAGAGTCTGGCAATGATACGCCGCTAGGTAGCAATTGCACACATGGCATGCTAGTAATATTAAACCGTTCAAGTTATGATACTAAGTATAGATATATCATGAATAAAAAATTTATCTGACTATCGGGTTTGATTCGACATATATTGGATGGTTAAAATTGAAAATTTTCGGACGGTCGCAAACAAGTGCCCACGAATCAAAGGTTAGGATTGTTGAAACAATCTGATCGTTGGATTCTTTGATTTGGAGGCGGTAGATTGCACAATCTAGTCGGTTTAATGGAGTTAATAGATGCCACGTGTACAATTTTTAAGTGCTTGCGTATCAAGAATCATACCCAGCTTGAGTAATACAACTCCCCTTTAAACTCGAACTTGGAGAATGCAATGGAATGCACCAGAATCGTTTGCAACACCTGTTATACGCGGTGCATAAAATACCCAAGCCTTGTGGTGCCCACCATCCTGTATATTTAAATCCAATCCGTCCATCAGGTGAGAACCGTTCTTTGAAATGTATAATTAAAATATCAGCCCAATACAAAAGTCTCATGGACCACACCAATGGGAACAACGTAGAATTTCTCTTAAAACGTCCACACATTGTGGGCCGCTGAGGTTTTTTATATCTTACTTCATCCTGGTTTCTTACACTTGGTTAACGGGTTTGATGACATAAACACACCTTGGTGGCCCCACATAAAAACCTATGGTTGGCATACCATTCCAATTGTTACCTGTAGTGTGGCTCACATAAGTTGTGGATCTGGCTCGTTTACTAACTTATGAACTAAATTCTAAGATTGAACCTGACGAACGGAGTGGATTTTACATATAAGACACGATGGGCTTCACAGAGCCTGGGTTTTGTACGCACTGTAGAAAGCCGTGTTCTCGAATCATGCATACAGTAAATGCTTAGGTGTTTCAAAAATCAAAGACGGTGGTTGCTTTCCTTTTGTTTATGGGATCTATTCTACTAGGAAGGATAGTGACCCAAAATGCCCTTGTTTCCTTTTAGCCCTTCTAGAAATCTCTGCGATGAATTAGCAATCGGGTTCGTTCATCTATGGACCCTTCATCATCAAGGGCCCATAGATGAACGAACCTGATTGATAATTCTGCGATGAATGGCGTATGTTTAAAAAAATAAAGCCTATCAGTCACTCTTACGCGTGAAAACTTTTAAGACTATTAATTATCTTTGTTTTATACCTAAAGATGTACACGAACCGAGTTATAGCTTGAAAAGCTAGCGCGGCTCAGCTTGATTCAGAGGGTGGCTCAAGCCAAGCCAAGCCAAATATGTGAGATAATTGGAAATTCGAGCCAAGCTCGAGTTTGACCTAAGCTCAACTCGGCTCGACTCGTAGAGGCTTAGTATATTTTTAAGTTAAAAATAATACACACACACATTTAAACGCCCGCTCGCCCTAGCTCCCTTACTTTTCTTTTCTTTAAACACCTACTTACTCGCTCCTAACCCTAAAAAGCTAAAAAACAAAACCCACTCGCCCGCTCTTGCCTGACCAGCGGCAGCGACCCCCTTCGGCTGTCCGCATCATCTCCTCCCTCTCCGGCTCTCCCTCATCTGAGTCATTTCATCTCTCTCCACTCTCCAGCCAGGCAAGGTAACTAAGCTACTCTCTCTCTCTCTCTCTTTCTCTCTCTTTCTCGGACAGGCTTGAAAGCTTGAAGCTCGAATGGGCTCGAAAGCTTGAAGCTCGAACAGGCTCAAACTCGGCTCAAAAGCTCGTTCAAAGCAAGCAAAACACACCACCTGAGCTCAAGGACCAAGCCAAGCCAAGCTTGAGCCCAAGTCACCTGCTAACCAATCCGAGCCGAACTGGGCAAAGGTCGGTTCCGCTCGGCTCAGCTCGTGTACAGCTATATTTATACCATTGCTTTGATAGCCACCATGCATATACATAAAAATATTTTAATAGGTGTATTTTTTTTTTTTTTTTTTTTAATGCATGTGCTATCCATGTCAAGACCCAATAAAGGAATGGCCCGGATTGGTCGACGAAAATGATAATTGACCCGAAAAATGATGTCTCAAAAAGGAGCCTGCAAACGTGGGAAGGCCACTATGGAAGGACTTTATGATTATTTAAGAGTATAGTACATTGGCCCACTTCATCAGACCGTTGGCACATCTTAACATGTCCGGTGCTTTCAGATGCGTGGGGTGGTCAAATTATCAACCTCTACAGTCCACCATGTTCACTCTATTTTTCAAGGGCTGCGTTAGAAAAGAACTCACGCCCAATTGATGAGCTTATCCATCTGATCATGACATAAAAAATGAACGGTTTGGATCAAAGAAGGTCCACTGAACAACAACCAATGGTTGTAAAGAAAAGGAGACCAGCGTTTGTAATATTAGCATTCTCCGATCAATAAGACTTTTTAATGGTGACCCAACAAAAGTGCGATGAGCCTGAATAACGGCCCAGATCAATGATTTAGCCATCCACGTGTAATGCACGCAACAGCTTTGATGTACCCTAGTGGCACAAGAGCATTTCCCGTATCCACACATATCCACCGTACATTTATTTACATTCACATCAATCTGGACCATCATATGGCTTAGATGATGATAATCTGGACCACACAAAATGCGGCGTCATCATGAATTGGGGTAGCGCTGAAGTTACAATGGATGTGATGAAGCTAACCAATTAATATCTTCAAACCTGGTTTTAAAACCCATCGGTTAGCGAGTGGCCGGGTCAGCCCACGGGTCAACTTGCCTGACTCACTTCTAGGGTGGGTTTGGGCAAGCTAAGGGCTAGTCTGGTAGTTTGTATTTGGTATAAATTGAAATTGAAATTACAATTACTGTAGAATTGCTAAGAATTGGAATCTTGCATGTAACCTATAATTGAAATTCATGGGAACTTAAAATTGTATTTGCCAACCAATAGTTGAAATGCATTAAATTTTACAGTATATTCATAAAAACCTAAATTTAATTAAGTAAATTAGCTAGAATACCTTAAATTACGGTACCCATATGATATTTGACAAAATGATTATGATAAGCCTGAAATTCCAAGCCTGAGGGAAGCCACAAACTTCAAGATCTAAAACAATACAACTTGCGGGCATTTTTAAACCATCCAATGGATGGCTGACATTCCAATAATTTGGGTCATTTTATTAGTGTGATTTTAGTGATGTGATCAATAATTGAATTATTTTGAGTTATCATCAGGTGACATGGGTTCCTTGCGAAAGCCTTTCACATAAACTTCTTGTCATGAGAAGCTAGGTGGGGCCATTATGATGTTCAGTGGAAATCCACCCTAATTCGTTTTTCTAGATCATGTTAGGATATGGGGCCAAAATTGACGGGAATCCAAAACTCAAGTGGGTCGCATGATAACAAAAGGTAGGTAGGTAAATGCCTACCATTGAAATCTCCTTGGGGTCCATCATGATGTTTGTATGCCATCCACATTGTTCATAAGGTCATTCTTATCAGGATGAATTGAAAACATACACCACAAAAAAAAAAAAACCCAACCTTTATCCAAAACTCCTATGGTTCCACGAATGTTTCAACGGGAAGTTCAATCCTCCGTCATGCGGCCCACTTAGAGTTTTGGATATTTTTAGCTAGTCCCATCTCTTAAAATGGTTAGTTAAAATAAATAGCCAGGTGGATTCCTCACAAGCATCACAATGGGCCCCACCTAGCTTCCTATCAAAGACAGTTTAGGATAGCAATCAACGTACATCATTAGCATGGTGTACACTCGTATTAGTAGCCTAGAAACACCTTTGTTACTCAAGCGGCTCTCTTACTTTTATCAATAGAGCTTAGCTAAGATATTTTACACCAAATGAAATGAGTTCACAATAAAACAAAGGAATTTCAAAATACACCAAAATGCATATTAGGGTTTTGGGTTTTCCTACTCCCTCATCTCATTTACAACGATAAAATAATACCAAAATATTTGATAATCCCAGGTACCATGCAATACTACTTATTCAAATACACTCATAAGGTGGAGGCCACTATAAAAGGTTTACTACTCATCAGCTGGGCCACAACTATAGTTTGAATAGTTGATCGTTTTATTTGCATATGTGCGGTCAACTTTTATTTGAGACCTCAATGTTGGAACGCAGGCTATCTACCATGAGCTAGGGGCTCCATCCCAGTTGTGTGGCCAACAAGACAAGTGCATCAGGCTTGACTTTTTGTCCAGCTAGAGCATGTTCATACTTCACGGTGGCTTTGGCCGAATGAGTGGATCAGATCTCACACGAGCACCAAACCATCACATGTGCCAAAAATCTCTTCTTCAGTCTTTCCTCGCTAGAATCATCCTAGCACTTCTGGATGTAGCTCAATCAATTAGGCAAACAGTGGGTTAGACCCACGCCAGCTTATGAGCTGCTCGTGGACGGGGGTTGAGACTGCTGAATCCCTAACATGGACGGTAGATGCTGTAGGATCAGGTGTCCTTGCCAAATTGGGCTTAGCCCAGTGGTGATGGCGACCCTTCACAAGAGGAGGCAATTAGGGGCAACTCAAGCTGGTTGGGTTTAGACGAAGTTGGCTTGTTTGGCACGTAGCTTGTATTTGGGATGAATTAGAATCCAAATTTGAGGCGGTGCCTCATATCCATACGGAGGCAATGGCTATAGGAGACAGTCTCCTTCTTCTCTTGTTGCATCCATACATATTTGTACGTAGTTCTCTCCCTCTCTCAACGTGTGTTTTATAATGCGAATGCCTAGTTCTCGTAGGACTTTGCCACCGATTCTCTTTAATAGTCTATATAAAGAGAAGCATAGGTAAAGAGATGTATTACATTTATTCATCTTCTATTGTATTCTCTAATAAAAAGCTTTTTCTTATAAAGAAAGAGTAATTAAAGAAATAAGTGTTATAATTATGTTTCTCTTATTCTAGTGAAGAAAGAAAGATATATATTACTATCCCATGGATGTAGGCATGCCTTTGGCTCTTCTTTCGTTTAGCTTTCTTTTTATAGTTTGGATTGTCCTATATTAATCATATGTGAGTGTTTTCTACAACAATTGAAATCCTTAATTGTGTTTGGCAACCTCAAACTAAAATCCGCTAGAATTCCAAAATTATGTTTGACAGCCTATAATTAAATTGCATTGAAATTTTGTAGTATATTTACTGAACTTAAATTTTATTAAGCAAATTGACTTTAATACCTCAAATTAGCATACATATTTAATATTTGACGAAATGACTATAATAAGCCAATTGAAATGTATACTTTGGCAAAAAGATGAATAAATTCTGAGCCCCGAGCAAAACACAAACATAATGTTGGAATCAACGCTTTAAATCTTCAACAACAAGAGTCACTGACTGGTCGGTCATAGCAGATTTCAAGACAAAGTTCTCTGGACATTGTTTGACCAGTTGGCAAGGGTCCCCGACCGGTTGGCAATTTTGAGCGATCGGTCGACAATTTTCTACTTTGAACTAGTTTCCTGCACAGTTTTACGCAAGGTGTTTCTAATTCTGATTTTTTACCTTAAGGGATATAATGCAGGATTAAGGGTTTAGGCCAAAAGGGGTCAAGTTTACTAGAGGGATTGAGAGAATTTTAAGATAAGAGAAAAGGATAGGGGAAAGCTTGGAGTCTATAAGAAAAGAGAAATACTTGTGCTTGTCCTTCTCATGTGAGAAAAGCTTTGAATTAGCTTTGAAATTTCTCTTATGGGCTGAGATTTGAGTTTTGGGCTTCTATCTCTTGTAACTTCTGATATCATAGTGGAATTCGCTAAGTGTCGTGATTTTTTACTCATGAGAGGGTTTTCCACATAAAAATCCAATTGCTTTCATGTGTGTGTTGCTTGTTGTTTTGTGATTACCATTTTAATTACTCATTTTGATTTGCTTCCACTATCAAGATTCCCAACACATAAGGATTCCAAATGACAAGACTTGCCAACAATTTTTAACCAATCATTAGATGGCCAACTGTTTGGATAGTTTTTATTGATGTAATTTTAGAGATGCTGCAGATGATTAAATTACTTTGGGGTATCATTAGCTTGCCACATGCATGGCACATTTGTAGCTGAACGACATTTTTGTTACTGTTGTCTCTTCTGCATTTAAACAGGGAACCAACGATAGTATTTCACACCAATACGGAATGGATTCATGGTAAAACAAAGTGATTTTAACATGTACGGATTAAAAAAACTTCTCATTTACCACCAATTACACCGCCAAACGCATACCACCGAATACTCGGTCGAAGACACCCATCTAAACTTTCCTATGACTCTAAACTTAGGGAGCGGATTAGGTACTACCCGGGCACATACGTGTCACATTTGTGTTGGTAAAGGGCACTTTGTTAGAGGAGACTTGCCCTGTAGTAAGCCTGACACAATCATGTCACGCCTACTCTCCCCAATGCCCACACGCCACGTACTAGCCCATCCTGAACTGGGGCCAGAGACTCGGGTAATACCTAATCCGCTCCCCTAAACTTGGGCCCACCATATTATCCGTGTGACATCCACTCCATTCATCAATATCACTGGCAAGGACTTGAACCCAAAATGAGACAGGTCCTAAACTCAATTGGACCACACCTATAAAACCGACCTGGCCCATCCTGATGTTTATATGCAATTCAACCCATTGATGAGGCCATGCCCATAAGGGTGAAGGAGAAACACAAATATCAGTCTGATCTAAAACTTCCGTGGCAGCAATAAAGCTTTTCAACGGTAGTCGTTTCATCCCTATTGTTTCTTGCGGTGTGACCCACTACAATTTTTAATCTTCCTAATTTTGGGCTCATATTCTAATGCAAACTAGAGAAACTGATGGACGGATAGATATAACAAAGACGTCACAGTGGGCCCCATAAAGCTCATAATTCCCTGCAAGCTCCAAAGATCAATCTTCTTTCTTAGTGCCCTTGAGTGCTCTCTACTCAATATGTGCAAATTGCAATCCAGTTGAGATGGACGGCTCTTAGTCATTTATTCCAGTTGAGATGGACGGCTCTTAGTCATTTATTCCAGTTGAGATGGACGGCTCTTAGTCATTTATTAGGAACATTTAATCAGAGGAACGAAGACGTATGGCTTTGGGTTACGTAGAAAACGGTAAGCTGATGAGATGTCCAAATCTAATGACACCATGGCCCGACAGCTTACATTCATGCTGATTTATTAAAATACAAAACGACAGCACAGGTAGTCTCTGATTGGATAGTATCCCTTTCTCATCCATTGCGTGATGGGTTATTGTTGCCTGGGCAATCAGTGATGGGCCCCACCTGACTGCTTGGACGGATGCACTTAACCAATTCATTAAGTGGACCAATATCAGATAGGTTTTAAAAAAAAGGTCAACGGTCCATATTGAATAGGAAAAATCAGAAAGTTAGGATTGCACCATTTATGTGATTTTTCTGCAGCCACACATCGACAGCATGGCCCGGAAGATGGACGGTTTGGATTAAGTTAATATGCAGTCATTTTAGTGAGCGTTACCACCATTTAATTGAGAGTTTTGTGGCTAAGAAAAGTTCTAGAAACCTCAGGTTAGCATGGCTTGTTCTACTATTTTCTATACCCTTCATCCATCTCAACCATTAATGCAACCCATATTGAGGGCAACTGGTGGGCCCCACACATCAATGATATTATGCCAATGAATGAGACTAGACTCAACCACATGAAGGCTTTTCTCGCATCCACATACAATGTTTCAACGGTCCTCTTAACTCCTTGATATTCAAGTTCAGCTAAAATGCCCAATAATTTGCAAATTCATTTTTAAAAAAGGCCAAGTGGCCCATGAAAAGGGTGGACGGTATAGATGGATGATCGGTCCATCCACTATCTAAGATCATAGAACTGGTGTAATTTTGCATGATGGCCACTGAAGAGTGGACCAGATCCAACTGGACGGTCCAAATCGATGACCTTTATTTCCCTTATATAATAAAGTCCTAATCGTAATTTACAACCAGAATTCCATATGTGGGTAACTTATCACGTCTCACCTGGGACATGTTAAGGTGATTCGTGACAAACGTCCTCCTGCCACTCATATGGTGGGGCTTTTGTCCGGTACACATGCAGTTTGAAGATTTGATCATCCTTACGGCCACCTGTCTTTTGCTATCTATGAATAAGTGGCTGTTGCTGGGCTATTTTTATGATATATGTGTTTTATCTACACCGTCCATTCATTTTACAAGCTCGTTTTAGGGCATAAGCCCAAAACTAAAGTGGACCACACCACTGGGAACATAGAGAATTTAACACCTACCGTTGATAATTTCCTCGGGGTCGCAGAAATTTTGGATCAAGCTAATAGTTGTGTTTTCCCTTCATCCATATCTGAGTAACCTAATCAACGGGTTGGAATGTGGGCCAGGTTTGAACAGTGGGATTTCAATTACTACTGTTTCTAATGGGATGGTTTACCAGATATTTGGATCCTCCTCATTTTCAGGCTCATGCGCTAGAATAATAATCCAAAATGAATGGATGGCGTGGATGAAATACATACATCATGGTGGTTCCACGTAGCACCCTCCGTGCGTCCTGGCGGCAGATGTAAGAATTCCAATCACGTCCTTTGGCATGCCATCAAAAGTTGAGGTGGCCCACTGTTATGTTTTTGTAAAATGCATCCGGCACACCACTTCGTCATTCCATTTTAGTCCAAAGGACCAAATTTCCCACCAATCTGTCATTTTAGTGGACCATGCAATTGAAAAGAGTATAGGATATCCTCAAAATGGTTTTCTTTCTTATGGCCCATCCCAATTATGGTCTATTTTGTCTATTTTGAATGGATGGCCTATTTTGTCTTTATACATAAAGATGATATTAGTCTTTTCCTTTCGTTTATATCTGTGTGAACTTACTTAGCATGTTAGATGGCAAATAAAAATTACCGAACAAAATTTCAGGTGGACCACACCATAGGAAAAAATGATAATTAGCCATTAAAAATTTGTTGTAAGCTAAATATGATATTAGTTTTTTCCTTCATCAAGGTTTGTGTAACCTTACTCAACATGTTGGATGGCAAATAAAAATTATGGAACAAAATCTTAGGTGGACCACACCATAAGAAAAAATGGTAATTTACTATTAAGAATTTCTCGTAGGCCAAATATGGTGTTAGTCTTTTCCTTTCATTAAGGTCAATGTAACCTTACTTAACATGTTGGATGGCAAATAAAAATTATGGAACAAAATCTCAAGTGGACCACACCATAGGAAAAAATGATAATTAGCCATTAAAAATTTGTTGTAGGCCGAATATGATATTAGTCTTTTCCTTTCATCAAGGTCTGTGTAACCTTACTCAACATATTGGATGGCAAATAAAAATTATGGAACAAAATCTTAGGCAGACCACACCATAGGAAAAAATGGTAATTTGCTATTAAAAATTTGTTGTAAGCCAAATATGTTATTAGTCTTTTCCTTTCGTCAAGGCCTGTGTAACCTTACTTAACATGTTGGATGGCAAATAAAAATTATGAAACAAAATCTCAAGTGATCCACACCATAGGAAAAAATGGTAATTAGCCATTAAAATTTTGTTGTAGGCCATATGTGATATTAGTCTTTTCCTTTCATCAAGTTTTGTGTAATCTTACTCAAGATGATATTATTCTTTTCCTTTCATCCAGGTCTGCATAAACTTATTCAACATGTTGGATGGCAAATAAAAATTACGGTGAGCATTAGGGTGGGCTTCAGGAAGTTTTTAATGGTGGGTGTCCAATCACTACTTATTAGTAAGGTATGGTTTACGTGAGATTTGGATCTGATTTATTATTATTATTATTATTATTTTGTCTCATTCCCTGAGTGGGAAAGGCGGATGGACGGTGTGGATGTACAATACGCACATTCAAGTGGTCCCCACGTGATGGACGTTGCCATCACCGGTTGAACGGAATAGAGGTGGGGAATGGGGATAGAGGGAAATTATATGGTACAACCGGAAGGACCAGAAATTATGTGGTGGGGTGAGGGATTAATGAAGGCTGCTTGTGTAATGGGGCCCACGACGGTTGGCCCCACACGTCAATGTCATTATGCAAATGAACGATGCTAGACTCATCCAAATGGAGGCTTTTCTCCCATTCACATCCAATATTTCAACGGTCCTCTTAACTCCCAGATTTTCATGGTCACAGAATTTGCTAAAATGCCCCCATAATTTGCAAATTCATTTAAAAAAAAAAAAAAAAAAAAACCCAAGTGGCCCATGAAAATTGGGTATTCTGGGTTGACGGTACAGATGGATAATCGGGCCATCCACGTGTCAAAGATAATGGAACTGGTGTAATTTTGCATGATGGCCAGTGAAGAGGGGGCCACATCCAACTGGACGTCCAGATCAATGACCTCATTTCCTCCTAATCGTAAAGTCCATATATGGGTAATTTATTACGTGTCAGGTGATTCGTGGTAGACATCCTTTTGCCACTCATAAGGTGGGGGGCCACTGTAAAAGGCCCACTACTCATCAGCCGTATGCCCACATGAAATTTGAGTATTTGAACATTTTCTTTGCGTATGTGCGCCCGACTCTTATTTCAGACCTCAATGTTGGAACACAGGCTGTCTACCATAAGCTATGGGCTCCATCCCAGACGTGTAACCAACAGGACCAATGCACTGGGCCTGACTTTTCGTCCAGGGCATGTTCACACTTCACGGTAGCTGTGGCCTGATGAATGGCTCAGATATCACACATGTGCACCAAACTGTCACGTGTGCCAAAAATCTCTTCTTCAGTCACTCCTCGCTTGAATCATCCGACAACATCTTGTGGACAGTAAGTGGGCTGGGCCCAGGCCAATTTATGGGCCGTTCATGGAACATCCAAACTAAAGACCCATATTTTGGACAGTTTAATTTGAATTACTTTGTGCCACGTATGCAATTTCTATATATTTTCTGAGTTCCGGCATACCATCAATGTCAAAGTCTCTGTTGAACATAAATCTAAGGTCCATCTGATTGGTTGACCTGCTTGACTTTTGGGCGTACACTTTCATTGTGGCCCGGATCATGCACAGTGTAACACGTTGGCATGTGTGGCCTCTTCAATGTATCCTCGTGTGAACGGTCTCTGTATTTCGATCGCAAAAGTAGCTGGTTCTTCCTGATCCAACGAGGGAAAATTGCTGAGGTGATCATCTCGAGGAGAGACTGAATTGTACAAGCACACGTGTGTGAGATCTGGGCCATTCATCAAGTGGTCTTGTGTGGGTCGAATAGAGATTATTTGGCCCTTTTTCACATCTGGCCCACTTGATGAATGGACCATCGTGTTTTTTCACTGGAATAGACCCCACCTGATGAACAACCCAGACTCATGTGTGCATTTGACCATGTGCTGCGAATCACCTCTCCCATCTTTCCTTGTATAAATGGCCGTTTCTTTTTATATATATAAACTATAAAGAAAAAAAGAGTGGTTGCATCTTTTGACTTCAATGCACGGCGTTTTCGTGCATTTGTGACATTTCTCAGGCAATTGAATACGTGGGCCAGATCAAAACCGTTCATCTGGTATTTCCCACACTGGATCGGCTATGATCAAATTCGCAAAAGATTTGGACTACCCTAGCCGTTTAATTGGTGGCTTAAAAAAGAAAAAAATCAGCAACGGCTCCAATTAAATTAGTTGAGATGGCCCTATCAAAGCAAATGGGTGGGCGGCCAACCTATGGTGCACGAAGTGGCATGCAGGACGTGGAAGACATGGGTGGAGAAGCAGCTATAAATAGGACTAATTTGATACTCTGGCAGTGTAAAAGTCTATATTCGGGCACTTTCAAACAGTACATGTGGCATACATTAGTACAATCAAGCCGCCCAGGTACCGAGACCCACGATCGATGGGTTAATATCCAAAATACATGTTAATTTAAAGTTCCTAACCTTTGATTAATAATCATTTCTTTCTTTAATTTAGACCATTTGTTATGAAATCCACTCCGTCCATCCATTCTGCCACATCATTTCAGATCTTGAACACCGAAATCAAACAGATATAAATCTCAAGTGGGCCACACTCTAGAAAGAAGTTGGATGGGATGCCTACCATTTAAATCTTTTTAGAGCCCACTAGAGTTTTTATCAAGATACTTTGTGCCTACCATTGAAAACTTATTGGGGCCCACTGGAGTTTTTATCGAGATACGTTATGCCTACAATTGAAATCTTTTTAAGGCTCATTGGAGTTTTTATCAAGATTCTTTGTCCCTTCTTCCAGGTGGTGTTCACCTTGTGAGCAAGTTGGGAATATAAATATCAAGGTCCGTCCTAAGAAATATCAATTGCGTGCATCCCTGGAGTCATGATAAGTCCTAAAAAGGTTCTGATGGTGAAGATCTTGTTTCAAGTGTTTCCTCTGTTGGGGTTCACTTGAGTTATTTTTAGGCTCTAATCCTAATACCATGCAGACAGTGCAGTGATGGACGGAGTGGATGTCACCGGACGTTAGGGTGGGCCCTACAAAAGCTTTCTTGCTCCACTTTGGGGTCTACCGTGTTGTATGGATTTTATCCACGCCGTTCATCCATTTTTTTAAGATCATTTTAATGCATCAGGATAAAAGTGAGGCATCTCGAATGCTCAAATGGGCCACACCAAAGGAAGCATTGTCACCACAATGATGCCCAACGTTGAAACCTTTGTAGAGCCCACAATGTTGTTTATTTTCATCCAACCTGTTCATACGGTCACATAGACTTGGATGAAGGAAAATAACAAAATATTAGCTTGATCCAAAACTTTTGTGACCCTAAGGAAGTTTTTAATGGTAAGCATTCAACCCCCACTCTGTGGTCCACTGGAGCATTAGATCTGCCTCATTTTTGGGTTCCTATCCTAAAATGATCTTTCAAAATGGATGGACGTCGTGGATAAAGAATATACATCACGGTGGGCCCCACAGAGCCTTACCCGAACAGGTTATTGGCCTCCCTATCAAACAATTACATAGTGAAAGGCGCTTTATATAAATAAATAAAAGATAAAAACTCCATAATAGGCTTTGCCTCTGGTTTCATAGGTTGTTGTTCTCAGAAGCTGTCATAGAACACCTGTTCCAATGGGAGTGCAAATCGTGCAAATTACTTCAGCATTTTTAGGTAAGACAAATCATTGTTTTAAGACAGCTTTAGTCTCAGCTTTTGGTGGACCACACCACTGTAAAAATATTGGTGAATGACAATTAAAAGCTTTTTTAGGCCACCAAAGTTTTGGATCAAGCTGATCTTTATATTTTATCTTTATCCAGGTCTAACAGACCTTATCAACGGTTTCTCCTGAGTTAACTGGCTTATTACTGAGCCAGGGCTTGCTCCTAGTGTTACCTCCATGATTAATGGCCCAGATCTTGCACACGTATACCAAACGAGCACTTCCCTTTGACAAAGTATGAATGATTAATTTGCATAAAAATTAACCATACATACATGGGAAAGAGCTTTGAAGCACAGAAGGCACCTAGGTCTCAGATCCCATCCATCCATCACGTTGGTACGAACTTGTACATGTTTTCCCAAAAATAAATATTGAGGACAGGTGGATGGTTAGGAAAAATTCACCAAAGCCTTCTAGGGCCGTACATCTGGTTTTCTAACTGTGGCCCACCTGACCGTTGGATCAACCTGATTCTTGGTCTAGGGCATCAATGTAGTGGCGCGGCTCCAATGGGTGGATTTGATCCTGGGCCTATCATGTCATGATGCATATATGTAGCATGCATGTACATTAGTTTTATTGCACATGCAAGTGGGCCCCGTAAAGCTGATGAAATGACGCCACTCAGTACCTGCTAAACCACCCCTAGAGGACATGACATGCCCTTCAATTCCGACCATACAATTGAGGGGCCACACCAAAACGTCACCTTTATTAGCTATTGCTTCTCATCCACTCAACCGCCTGATTTTACAAGTTGTAGGGATGGCCAATTAATATGAGCGTTGGTTAGTCAGCTTTGAACGCCCATAAAATCAGTTCACCAATCGTGCGGTCCAGATTGACGTGTATGTTTGGACACTGGACATGGTTACACCAACCAACTGGCTACAGTATTTTCCGAACACCTGACCAAGGGTCTAATACTTTTTGTAGCTTCTCACAGTCTTTCTTCTCTAGCTTCGTGAGTCACAAAGGGAGTAAAAGTGAAAAGGAAAGTTTCATGGTATGAGAGGGGACCATTAGATGCTTAAGTCAAGTTGGTTGAATTCTAATTAAATAAGAATTACATAAATGATGTATTTTTACTTTATACCGGTGGTAGTATTTATACAATGCACCACCATAGCAAATTCATCCAGACACGGCAACTTTCAGTTTTTCAATTATGAGAGTGTGGAGTGGCTTTAAATGCTATCAAGCTTTTACTAACACGTTAGACCTACAATAATCATTAAGCATGAGTGCATGTTTTTGCACCCCAACATTTCTAGTGTGTTGCATCGAAAGGACTTGATGCAATATGTATTCCAGGTTCATGCCGTGTCCCTTGACGAGGGTCAGATAAATTTGCTCGGTGACATTTTTGGCAGCGCCGCAGTTTGGTGACCTGCCCTCGGACTGTCGATGCCCAAGCTTTTACTAACACGTTAGACCTACAATAATCATTAAGCATGAGTGCATGTTTTTGCACCCCAACATTTCTAGTGTGTTGCATCGAAAGGACTTGATGCAATATGTATTCCAGGTTCATGCCGTGTCCCTTGACGAGGGTCAGATAAATTTGCTCGGTGACATTTTTGGCAGCGCCGCAGTTTGGTGACCTGCCCTCGGACTGTCGATGCCCAAGCTTTTACTAACACGTTAGACCTACAATAATCATTAAGCATGAGTGCATGTTTTTGCACCCCAACATTTCTAGTGTGTTGCATCGAAAGGACTTGATGCAATATGTATTCCAGGTTCATGCCGTGTCCCTTGACGAGGGTCAGATAAATTTGCTCGGTGACATTTTTGGCAGCGCCGCAGTTTGGTGACCTGCCCTCTGACTGTCGATGCCACCCATTGTGTAAACGTTCCCCATAGTGAGGCTTTGCTATAGCTTAGGGAGCCAGTTGGTTTTCTATCCTGGCCTAGCTCCACTCTTGCTGGCGGCCATAGCCGAAGTCTGACGCTTGGGCTGCGAGGTCTGTGGGCCTCATGTCCCACATGTGGGCCCAATTTGAGAAACCCCACGACAGACTGTATAAGCTGTGGCCTACATGTGGGGTACTGCATCTGAACTACATGCGTGAACCGCGTAGAATCCGTGCAGGCTACATTCAGAAAAAGGAAGGGTGCGGCCTACTAACATGAAATAATGGCGTGAAATCTACGTCACTCTTCACGCCGAGCAGCTAAAATCTAAGCCAGTGGTTGACGAGCATACGGAATTTTCGAATTTTCTAAAATATCCTCACCCTTGTCAGAAATCCCTTAGGATGTCCTTTCAAATCCAAAAGCTCACGACTCTTCAAAGAGGAATAGCAAGGGCAAAATTGTCCGCCGCTGCTGGCGTTATATGCAGTAACGATATTAAGCGTACACAAAATTTCCAAAAGGCTATTAAATAAATTTTAAAAAAAAAAAAAAAAGATCGCAAGACATAAAACAGGAAAACTACTCAGCATCAAAAGCTACAATCTACCTTTTATATCAGCAACCCAATCACCCAAACCACAAATACATACATACCCAAACAAGAAAATAATAGAAGGAATACACAAACCGAAATCATCCAAACAGCTACATCTGATAACTTACATGTAACCGTCTACCTCATTAGCTATAACTATTAACTGCAACTTCTTTCTCTTTATCAGTGGTGGAATTCAAAGAGGATTCCAGAGAAAAGCACCCATGGCGAATTTTCTCTTCTCAGATACATCTCCTGAGACGGGCAGCCCGTACTCGGTCAGCAGGCAATTGATCTTCCATTCGGGCATGTTCTCGTAGTCGGATTTGGTGTACCTCGGGTAGTGCAGCGGCATTTGAAAGTACCCACACCTCTCCCTCGCCAGCTGCCCGTCTGCGCGTCTCCCCACTTCGGGCAGATGCCCGGCAACCGACTCCATGCCACCTCCACTCATTCTCTCTCTCTCCAATAAAATTCTCTTCCCAGAAGATCCCTTTCTATTGGGATTCTGTCTCCCTTACGCGCCTTTTATAGAGAGTCTCCGAGAGAGAGAGGAAATGGAAAAGCTTCCGTGCCTCTCGTAGGTACACTTTCTCTAACGCAGCTCAAACGACCTAACATGCATAAAATCCACCCCGTCTATCAGGTGCATCACTCCTTTTTTAACATTAAGTCCCAAAAATACGGTTTATTAAACACTCAGGTGGACCACCCCATAGAATTATTCCTAAAACCCGCTAAATTTACGTGGTATGGCCCACCTGAGTTTTTGAAACTGTGATTTCTGTCTAATTCTTTCATCCCAATGAGGTACATCAGATGAATGGATTTGATGGGATATAAAAACCACAGTGGGCTCTTTACAAATTAACGGTTCGCATCCCATACCCATGTTTTCCAAGGGCATGGCCTGCCTGTGTATTCAATGATCATGATTTTTGTATTTCAAGGTGAATATGTTTCAGTGTACCTGATGGACGGAGTGGATTTCATGAAAATTCTACCAACTTGGTATTGGTGGACGAGGTACCTAGCACGAGCTAACTCGCGCGAGTTACGGTAGCGCGGCTTGACATGTCATGTACTGGATGGAAACATTGTCGAGGAAGGAGTTAATTATTTTGAAGGACAACACTGCGATGCGCATTCTGCCCCGCTTCTTAAACGGTGGTGATTCACCCACCGTACATGTGCTCCACTGCTCATGCGCATGGCGAGCCTGCAACTAACCGAGCACCACGTGGGGAGAATGTGCAGCAAATCCACCCCATCACTCAGGTTCGCTGCCACATTTTCACGATGGAGCCTAAAAATCAGTCCAATCCTAGAACTCTAATTCACGGTGTGGCCCATCTAATCGACCTAGAGTTCTCCGTATATATCAGCTAATATTCGCACACCGACTCGACTATGTGCAGTCACGTCGTCACGCAAGAGTTTAGGTACACATGCACGCCAATCAAGACCGTACAAACCACGAGGAGCAACTGTGGATGGAGCGTGCCCGAGAGATCATCTTGACCATCTGATACCATCCATGAGCATTTTATATATGCAAACTCATTTAGTTCCCCGATTGGACGGTCTGGATTGAAGTACAAACGTCCCATGTTTACGCAAAGGAATAGTGAAGAACGCACAGGTTAAGCCTTTTGCGATTCGGCAACGGTAGAGTTCCAAAAACGCTTCGGTTTTAACGAGAAAATAACAGACATGCCATTGGATTCTGAAATTAAGAAAGTGACAAAACTACCCTTACACTCGCACGCGCTAACGCGCCCGAGTTCAGCCCATGGTCATGAGCACATCGGACCCAGGGTTATGATAGGGTACGGTGCCCCATACCACCTTGGGCCAGTTTCTACCACAGGAGTATCTTAAATGGTGATCTGAACCGTTCATGTTCTGGCTTCTGTGCTGCCTAGTCGATACTGAGAAACATTTGTTGAAAGAGTGATTGTGCGTGAAGATCGGCTCATATTTAAATCCACCATTCAGAGGTTAGAATCATCAATGAAGCATGTTTATGGGACCAAGTGGCTTCTATATGGTAATAATGAGAACATGAACGGTTCATATCAATCTAAGAAGAGCCTTTTTTCTTTTTCTAGAATAATCAATACATATAAAACATACCAATTTATTGTTAAAGCTAACTGGATCCGACCCGACATATTTTAACCAGTTCCATCACACGGACCCGACCCGAACCTGACTAGACCGATCCTTAACCAGCTCCAAAACGTGGGACCAGAACCTGATCACTAAACTGATCCTTAACAACATCCAATAAATGGACCCGGATCCAATCGGGTTCATCAGGTAAGGCAGGTCTCGATACCCATTGACAACCCTAACCACTAGCCATTTGTAACAACAATACTTTGATTCCTTCCTTTGTTTTATGTAATCTTGTTCAGGTATTTGCTTCGTTGGTAGACTCTGCTAAGTTTTAACGAAGGGTCTTGGTTTCGAAACCCGTCAAGGTGGGGTCTCGGTTTCAAAACCTATCAGGATGAAATTTCCATTTATATTAAACTCTCCAAAAAAAAAAAAAACTGACCAAAAAAAAAACTCTCCAGCATGGGAACATATATGAGTTGTTTTAGACATTTACGAAATCTCAAGGGCTTTATGTAATATTAAGTGAAGGGCTACTTTTGTATTTTGAGAAGAGTATAGGGACCTTTATGAAAATCACCATGTAATGACACTCACTGACACCAAACCTGCCGACTTGAAGTTGAGTCCACACAGCATTTCGTGCTAGCAATGGACTCATATGTCAGTTTTTCACAAATTAATAAATGGTGCAGACTTTTCAACCATGCACATAGGCATGGTTTTACACCAATTTAGATGGTCCAAGTTGCAACCATGGATAGAGCATACCTTAGAAATCGCACTGAGAAGATACCATTAACCATCTGATTTTTTTTTTCCCTTTGAATTTAACCATCCATTTAATAGTCATTAATTGGATGGTTAGGATTGCATAATCAGTGTGACTTTAGAGATATGCTCAGTCGACAATGGGACCCATAATTTGGATGGTCTAGATAGCTGCACATCAGTTTCACATGTGTAGAGAATGACTCATTATCCTGTTATAAACTGTGCAAGACAAACATAGGAGTGTTTCCTTTAGGACTGACTTTTATCGCGGAATCTACTGGTTGGATGCATGTGTTGTATCGACTGCGTCCTCGATTGTGCCGATCGATCTCGAAAAATCGTATAGATTAACTTTTAAGTGGGCCACATCAAAAGAAACAATGGGATTCAACTGCCACTATTGAAACCTTCACGGAGGCTACCAAAGTTTTGGATCAGGCTAATATTCCTCATTTCCCTTCATCCGTGTGGGAATAAGGATTCGATGGCATTTAAACATTACTGTGGCGCCCACACAAACATCATAGTGGCCCCCACACACCTTAGGGTTACAGGAATATCCGGTCTCCCTTCCATGTTATTAACTCCTACTTAGCTGATTCATCACGATTTCAACCATTCAAAGTGCCCAGCGAGTCCAGCACATCATCTCTCCGCCGTTAAAAATGATACGTTCGCACAGGGCACACTGAGTCCACATGGTTTAAAGGCTTAGCGATTCAACCCGACTTGTTAGGCCTTGGGATTCGCGACTCACCTGAGTTGAAGGTGATCACTCGTGGTGCTAAACTGGATCGGATCGGACTAAGTCTGAGTCAACTTGGATGAGCCACATCAAACTCACTCACCTGAGCCTTAAAGCCTGCGGCGCACCATCTTTTCCCTTGTTTTAATGGACTGACTTGTCTAAGTCTTAAAACCATGGGCTGAGCTTACTTTTCCCTTGTTTTAATGCTTTTTCAAGGCAGGTGAACTGATACTTGACCAATGCACATCACTCATTCTTCTTTTTGAAGACAATGGGACCGTTTTTCCATGATCTAGGTGCAGTGAGAAATACTCAACATCATTCTCAAGGCAATTTCTTGGCTCAGAAATATCTCGGGAGATTTTTCAAATTTTGAGGTTTTCTCAAGATATTATTGAAATTATAAATTATTAAATAAATTTAAATTTTAAATATATATGCATAGGTTTGTCATGCAATTAGGAGCAAGCCATGGGTAAAAAATATTCTAATCAAGTGATCCTGAGCTTCCAAACACTACCATGAAAATGGACAGTCAAGATTAACTGGAGAGAAAAAATAGGTCCGACCATCATCTTCAAACATCCAATAGATAGATCCCACTTTGTAGTTCTTATGGTTCCAAAAATAATAATTTGATTTCATGATTTTAAACTAGTGATTTATGGCTAATAAACAATGGACGGTTGTAAAAAATTGGCCCCATTTAAAGGGTTAAGATCATTCAATCGGTGTGAATCTCGCACCTACAAGGCTTATTCTTAGTTGTATGAATGAACGAAAGGTTGAGATCAATGATAAAACACCCCACGTCGTTTATAGGACCACCTTCATGGGACCTGAGCATAATCCATATCCATACGACAAATTCTCTAGTTTTTTAAAATATCACGATAACATCATGTAGTGTAATTCTCGCGTTATTATCACGATAATATTTAGCAGGGGAAAAAGCAGCGCACTGGTGAAGCGCATGTTAGTGAGAACGGTTCCTGATTATTTCAGATGGCCCACAGTGGGGCGTCTACCAATTTCCACCATAGGTGGCACATGATAACTTGTCGTCAATGCCATAGAATGCAGGACTAGCATTATAGCTACCACGTGGGGCTTCTGTGGAACGGGTGGCACACGTGTAATCAATATGGGCCATTTATTAGGTATCGTACCCTGTGAGAATGAGATATCTTAGCATGCACCTTGCATGTTGGTAAGCTCAACAAGTGATCCACATTTAGCGTGTAGGTTAAATTTGAACCGTTGAAAATTTTCTCTAATGACAGTTTATTTTATTGAACAAGTGTGATATGCCTGGTCAGTGGATCAATAGTAATTTTTTGGTCCTGCAGATTTTCAGAGTGTATACCTGATGAATGGTCCAAATGTCTTACGTGAGTGCCATCCAACTGCATGAAGGCCCACTCATGGTAGCACTCACACACCCCACACACGCCTGCACACACATCATAACGGGTGCTTGAGCTCATGACCTCGTGTTGAAACTCTTGTGAGTCCATGACCGAGCCATAGAGCCACAGTTTCAAATCAAAAGGAATTTCAAGCACACTTTAGCATTAAGATTTTTTTTTGTTCTTTCCTGTTTTTTAATTAATTTGGTCTTTATAAGGGTAATAGGTAGGGTGCAATTTGGGTTCGGGTTGACCCAAATCCAATTGACCCAACCCGAGTTCCAGTTAAGTTGAATCAGGTTGTCAAGCTGGGTTAAGCAAATTTGGGAAGGTTAGCTCAAGTTAGGAATAACCGCATGTATTTGGGTCAAGTGGGTTGGGAAATTCGAGTTAGGCACCTTGGGTTGAGATTTGGGCAGGTCAGATAACGTGTTGAAATCACTCTTTAGGTTTAATCAAGCTCAAGTTAACCCTCAACTCAACCTAACCCACTGAAGTTGCCCCCCGCTATAGGTATTTGCAACACAATAGAGGGAAAGAATAGAAGAGAAAAAGGATATTAAAACACAACTAAAAAGAAAAGTTTTCAACAGTGACCTATCAATTTCATCTTTTTGAGGGTGTTGTAGCTCAGTCAAGTTTTAAATCTGCTTTATATTTTAGCTAAGGTACTATCACGAGGTGATATAATAGATTTATAGAATGAATTTCATACAATCATCATAGTGGCCTTGTACATCTTTTGCTACATAACTCCCTCATCATGCCGGTAGAACTAATTATAAAAGAATCCTATGCTTTTTGTAGGTAAAACTTAAATTTAAAGGCCCATTGTGAGTGGAATTGAACCAAGCATTAAACAATGACCGCATTTTTCAGTTCTGAAAGTTTCCCAACCATTCAAAATGTCTTTTCATGCCATTTCAATGATCAAAGTTTTCTGTACTATTAAATTAATTGTGGAGGCAAAAATGTCTAAAAGATGTGCCCTAGATTTTTGGCTAGTTACCATGCATTGGTTGTAGGAGTGAGGAAATCATAAAAGTGTGATGAAAACAGTAGAGCGACTCTCCTGCCTCAATAGATATGGCAGGACTGCAAATCCATCACAATCATTAGTCTTGTGGGGCCTATCATGGGCTATGGTTAACATATCACACATGCATTAGACAATTCTAACCTATTCTTTCCTACTACTCTCCATCAGACCCTTAACTGCCAAGAAGGCCACTTATGAGATGGATGGTAACACCTAATCAATACGTCTCCATGGACAGTGTTAGTGTGATGGTGACTGGCATTGGCTGAGGGTTCATGACCTGGCAAGGTGATGCTTCAATTGGGTCCACCCACATAGTGGCACCAAAGATGGATGGCTTACATTTTAGAATAAAACTCGTGAGATAATCCTATCCATTTAAACAATTTATTCCAACTGTATATTTGGCCATTAATTGTTTTTGTTTTCTACCATCACATCAAATGGAGAGGATTGTCGACTATGAGTCATTTTTAATAACAGTTGCCTTTTTGAAAATAAACCAATAACCCTACTACATATTCCACGGAGAGATGTAACATGATGAGCATGCATAGAGAAGAAAGAGGAGCACCGCCTTCTCCCTGTTGATAATTATTAAATTCACAAGCAAAGAAAAATATCTAAACCATGAAAAAAAAAAAAAAAAACTACTGATAACGTTAAATGAGTTGTTTGCAATGCATTAGATATTTTCTTAATAAGCCATACACACATGATTTATCAAAGTAATAAACTTCTCAAAAATAATAAGCTTTCTAAAATAGTAAAAGAAGTTCAAATTAATTCAATCTCTCTCAAATAACTAAAAAAAAAAAGTAGTTTAAGCTATTATAAGACTTTATACACCTTGGAACATAAAAAAAATTAATAAGATTATAACTACTTCAAAAAGTAAATTTTGACTTTAAATGAAATTTAACTTTTAAAATAATCTTATTTTGTAAAACCATTTTGGAGCCGACCACATTTAATATTAGTTAGTGATGGGATTTCCTCCTCTGTATGGTCGAGCGCCCGGACCATTTTTGGCCTAGTGCCCGAGCCATTTTTGGCCAAGCGACCAAAATTCAATCAGGAGGTGGTTTTTTTGCAGCAATATTGCTGGACTGTTTTGACAACAGTCGGGCGCCTGGGGGTCTGGTGACCGAGCGCCCGACCATGTTGGTCCGGGCACCCGAACATGGTCGGGCACCCGAAATTGGAGTTTTCTCAAGTTTTTCTCGCTGGACTTTTTTGGGCTTGGCCGAGCGCCTGACGGTCTGATGACCGGGCGCCCGACCCGGCGCGAACTGCTTATACACAGTTTCCTTATTGGGCTCTAATTCCTCCGTTTTCTTACTTAAGGAGTTCCAAAACGGAATTAGGTTATCCCATTGAGTGGTTTACACGTCTAAGGTGAGAAAAAGAGAAAAAGAGAAAGAGAGAAAGATGAAGCTTGTAGAAGGGAGAAGTTGCTTGAAGAGGAGTTCTTCTGTGCAACCGTTGTCTCAGCGCTTTTACGTCCTCAGGATCGGTGAGATCGCTATACTTTTGCTATTCTCTTATTGTTTATCCACTCCTACGTGAGTGAGAAATGTTTGATCCAAGCGGTGTGTGCTTGAGATCGATTGTAACGGTTCTCTGAGATAGTGGATTGTTGATCTGGACTAGGTCTCGTGGCTTTTACCTCTTTTGAGGGTTTTCCACGTAAAAACTCCTTGTGTCATGTGATTGATGTTTATTCTTGATTATTGCATTATCGTAGTCCATAATTCTAGTGGATTGGAGAGCGAGATCCGAAGGTTTGTGTGAAATGCACCCAACAATTAGAACATCGTTGATAGCTTTTCAATATAATTTTATATGCACGACTCCGACAACTAATCTTAGAGTGTGTTATGTCTTCTTTTATTCATTTTTATTATTATTATTATTAATTCACAAATTTTGAGTAAATCAATTTCTCAAAAATACTAAAGTTTCAAAAAATCTTCAAAATGAGAGACTTTTATAAATAAAAAAGTAATTCTTTTATAATAAATGCTTGACCACACAATAATTCCTTACTAAATTTATAGTTTAATTCCCAAATGACATACTTTAAAATATGCCAAGCTCAAATCAAATGCAAATTTATAATTGGATAGGTTCATGGATTTATCAAATTCCTTATTTCATTATCCCAAACAGGGCCTTGGAAAGTAAGTGAAGTCACCCATTAAAATGGAGAAATTAGGCGGGTCCGCATGCAAGCTCTTGACCACTCGTTGCTCTTGACTGGTTTAGGTGAATGGCAGTGTCAATCAATCAATTGATGTGTAGAAAATGGCACCATCAATGCAGTTGATGAAAACATCACAAGAAATTATTTTCTGGACATAAATGCAGAACATTACTGGCCACACATATAAGGGTGAGTAGCTGCCTACTCGCAATTATGTGAACCTTTGACGTGAGGACATGCACAGTGTCTTTTAAGTACCATTTAATAACCGGGTCAGAATCTCAGACTCAACTTATTAAAATAAAATCTAGGTTAGGTACGGGTGGGGTCCGAGTTAAAATAAGCCAACTTATTTATCTACTGGGTTGGGACGGCATATATATAGGATGGTCCACATCCAACCGACCTACGAGATTCATGGGTCGGGTCTGGTTTGGTCCAAGCCACTTTCATGTTGATTGTTATGTGATGAATGGCATCAAATTCTCTACACGTGTATGTCAGCCGCATGTGTGCATCATGGCCCGACTCGCTTCTAAGGCAGGTTTAGGCCACGTTGGGTCTACTTGTGGGTTAGACTCGGACCCAAAAACTAGTCTCTTTAGATTAATGGGTCTGCTTGTGCCAACTCACTCCTGACCAGTCTGGAGAAACCTAATCTAAGATATTTAAGTTAATACATGGTTAGGTTGGGCAGGTCAGTTGAGCCCGACCCAGCTACAATTAAAGAGGTCCGGTTGCATTGGGTTCAAGCTCTAGAAGCTTCAAGCCGGTTGGATCATGTCATCAGTTAAAAGGTTGCCGATGGGGTCAAGGCCAGATTTCTTGACTAGTTTGGGATTGGGCTTGGGCTAACTCCACGTGGACCAAACCTCATCCATTGCCAAGCCTATCCATCAAAGGGAGCACGTGGAAAGCAGGAGACCTAAACCAGACCCGAGAATGAGAAGGGGGTTGTTATGGGTAAATTCGGACTGAGCTCGAATATGGAAAGCTTCCCACTGGGGCTCATCTACAATGGTCATGGATCGATTATTTAAGAGATGAAGCTAAGTCAGGCATCGGCCCACTCGAGCTCGGCATTCAGCCTTCTCGACCTTGGCCCACCTCAGCTCAACATCTAGCCTTCATCTTGGCAGGAGACCTGGCCTCATCTGCCTTGGTTTGAATAAAGCTTATCCCTCTTGATAAGATAAGCACTGATCCATATAAGGAGAAGGATAAAGATAAGGATAAGGATAAGATAAGGATAAGGATAACCACTGATCCAGATAAGGATAAGGATTATTCCAACTTAGATCTCTCCAAAAATTATCTATAAAGAGGACCCCCACTCTCTCTCGAGGTAAGCAATCCACCGCCATTAAACCTCTAATAGCCTTCTCTTTCAGTATCCATACTGACTTTGTCATCGGAGGGCCGTAAGCCGGGCCAACCGGCGGCGGTTCTAACCTCTGTCAGTGGTTGCAGGTCCCTCAATCTACATCATTTATTTCTGAGTGGAGATCGGACGACGAAGAATCGAAGTTGGTCCCTGACCAATAGCTGTTAGCCAATTTTTGGCATCAACAGGGGTCTTAACCAACTTTTATTCTTGTCGGTTGTCGCCTCCTTGGTGCTTTTCAGCGTGCATGTATCTGCGGTAGGATGAATCGGACCATTAATCTGCTCTTCACCGCAGTGGATGGCTATGATCCAAAACGGATGGACGGCACCCACTAAGCTGTTACCCCTGCCTCACCTAATCAGCGCTCCATTGTAAGGTCAAGATCAGACGATTTGAACGTTGGATCATAGCCTACAAAACGATAGATAATGGCAGTCCATATTCCGTGGTAAAGAATTCATTGATCAGAGTGTTAAAATATCCAATTAGAGAGTTAGACTACTGGGTATTCCCATCCACATTGTGGCCCATCATATAAACAGTTTGGATCAGCCAGTATGATCACAGATCCAACGGTTACAGTCTCGACGTATCATATACCAATCCATCCCGATGTTTTTTTAACAAACTCGAGTGACGAGATAATCGTAGCGGGCGAGAAATTAGACTTTCCAATCTCCAATCAGAATATGGGCAATTTCTCATACACTTCGGGACAGGATAATGGCTACTGTGTTTCCAATATCAATATATATTCGAGTTGCTCCCCAACGACCCAAACGCCCTTGTCACATCATGTCATCACCTTATACTTTACGGCCCACCACCACTTACATGATCACTTGATATCTTTTGCATAGATCATGTGGCAGATCTGCAATCCACGTGTCTAGATGCGTACTTCCAATGTGGTCCACTTGTTCAGGATCTAAAAAAAAAAAAAAAAACCGTAGGGCCCATAACATTCGGACTCGGATTCGGTAGTGACCCCTCCAGTACCGAGCTCGGTACTGGTTTGTACTGGTCTAAGCTCTGTGGGCCCATCATGATGTATGTGTTGTATCCACGCCGTCCATCCATTTTTCTATATTATTTTAGACTATTAGCCAAAGAATGATGTAGATCAAAATCTCAACCAGATCACACCAAAGGAAAAGGTGGGGATTGAATAGTCCATCATTGGAAACTTCTTGCGGGCCGCAGAAATTTTAGATCAATATGATTGTTGTGTTTTCCCTTCATCCAGGTTTATGTGACGTTATGAACAGGTTGGATGGCAAATAAACATCATGGTGGGCCCTAAGAAGGTTTTAATGGTGGCCGTTCAACTCCTGCTGCTTCCTCTGGTGTGTTCCACTTGAACACCTAATATGAGATCGCAAAATGAATGAACGGTGTGGATAAAGCACATGCATCTTTCTTGGGCCCACAGCTCTCCAGTAGAGAGCGAGGGGTCCACTGCCGAATCCGAGTCCCTGAAATTCCACCGGCTGTAGCTATTTTTTAATACCTTGATGTTCCTAATCACAAGAATTAGGTTGATACGCTCATTTAATGAGCCACTCATCCACTTTTTCACATAAGCATGTCAAAGAATCACTTGCTGAGAACCTTGTACAGCTTCTTCTAGCGACCTCGAACCAGCTCTTAAGTACATGTAAAACTTATGACTCTGGAAAAACTGCACCCAATTAGTGAACTGGAAAGACTTCAACGCTGAGTTGCCTCAAAAAGTTGATCGAGTTAGTCGTAAGAAAAGGCTTGAGACTGAGTTCGAGCTCTAAGACCTTGGTGGTGATTAGAGCTGGACAACAAGCCAAATCGTATCAAGTTAGGCCTGGCTTGTGTGCAGCTTGACCAGATCAAGCTATTAAGTCGAGTTCAAGCCTTTCAAGCTTAAATTGAGTTAAGAAGCCGAACTTGGTAATAATTAAGAGTTTAACTGAGAGTTTAAAACATTACAAAACATGATAATAATCAAAAGTTGAATTGAGAAGTTTAAAATATTACAAAACATTACAAAAGCATTAATGCACCAATGCAATAGCATATGTAAGCAAGCTTTTATAAACAATTCAAATTACAAGCCGAGTCCGAATATTTGATAATCCAAGTTAAAATAGAAAATAAAAAAATAAAAGTGAAATAGAATTAGTATTATTTTTAATATTTTATATTATAAATATATAATATATATTATATACTTAATATAATATATTTATCATTATCAAGCAAAGTCAAATTAAGCCGAAGTGTTGTAATTATGTGCAGCTTGAGCCTCCAATTAAGCTAGAATTTTAGCCTGAGAAAATGGACTTCAAGTCAAGCCCAAATGTGCTGAGTCAAGCCGGGCCATCAAGCTGGCTTGGCTTGTGTCCAGCTTTAGTGGTGATAGTTTGATCGGCAGCTAAGATCTCACACTTATGTGCCTCAGTTTTGCATGTGGTGAGAAGGCACGTAGGAAACCAGGGCTAACATACACCGGTTTGGACACCTACAAGCTATTTACAAGATCTCCACCGTTGTCCCTGGCCGTGGACCAAAAATTAGGCTTATCGGATGATCCAAGCCGCTTAATTGGAAAGAGGGCGAATAGGTGGTAGTGATGTTTCACCAGATTGACCAAGGAGGATTCAACGGTAGGTGTCCCCATCCCTACTTCTCCCTATGGTGTGTCCCACTTGAGTTGTGGATCAGCCTTATTTTTTGGCCTACGTCCTAAACATGAGCTGACCCCAAATGATGGACGGAGTGGATGTCGCGCAGACATCACCGTGGGTCCCACAGGCCGGTCTACATACAACAGTTGTAGGAAATTCCCGTCCATGGCGAACCTAGGGTGGGTCCCGCCAAACGAGCGGTGCAAATCTTCTACGTATTGCCACGGGCCACATGCGCACGTGCGGGACCCTAATCCTCTACGTATTGCCACGTGCCACATGCGCACGTGCGGGACCCTTAGCATTCGCCCGCACGGCAGGGCAAGGATTGGGTTACTTGGGTAACCCCCACCCCCCAGAGGACCTAGCTAGAGCCGGACGGTCCTGTCAGGGTCTCTGTGGGCCCATAGTAATGTATTTGTTTTATCCACCCCGTCCATCCATTTTGAAAGATCATTTTATTGAATGAGACCAAAAATCAGTTAGCTAAAAGGTTCAAATGGACCACACCACAGGAAGCAGTGGTGACAATGACGGCCACCGTTGAAACCTTCCTATGGCCCACGGTGATGTTTATTTTCCATCCAACCTGTTCGTAAGGTCATCTGGACCAGGATGAAGAGAAAACATAAATATCAGCTTGATCCAAAACTTCTGTGCCCCCCCCCCCCCCCCCCCCCCCCCCCCCCCCCCATGAAATTTTCAACGGTAGGTGTTGAGTCCCCACTGTTTCCTGTGGTGAGGAGGTCCACTTGAGCCTTTTATCTGCTGTCCTTTGGGGCTCTGGCGTGGATAAGATACATACATAACGGTGGGACCCTCAGAGTCCCAGCCAGGACCGTCCGTCTTAGCTAGGTCGTGGGGTAGTACCTAATTGTAGGCATAAATTAATTAAGGAAAACAACTTCCTCGTAGGCATAAATTAATTAAGTTGCATAAAATCCAGACCGTCCATTAATTAAATCTCTCCTTTTTTGGTATTCATACCTAAAGTTGGGCTGAGTCAGCACTAAGCTATTCCACTCCATAAAATTATACCTAAAAACAGCTAAATTCACTTGCATCACCTACCTGAGGTTTAGAATACTCTAATTTTTGGGTAATTCTATCATCCTGATGAGAAACATCAAATGAATGGGTTGGATGGAATATAAGAACCATGGTGGGCCGTATACAAAATTAATGGTGCGTGTTCCATCCCAACCTTTTCCTCGAGTGTGGCCTATCTGAGTTCTGTATGGTCATGATCGTTTTGATAATAGATTAACATTAGTCATCGTATCTTATGGACGGGGTGGATCTCATGAAAGTTCCACCTACGTGGCTCTTGGTGCGCGAGGTATTTTGGAAGACGTACCGAACGGGAGGTACGCTAGTGCGGCTCAGTTTTAAAATTCGAAACTCGCGGGAACTCCCTTCAGACCCAGAGAAACGGACATCTCAACGGCTACAACCTCCATGTCCTCGACAATTGTTCTGTCCTATCTCCTGCATCGGAATTTCCAATCACGGATCCAAGGAAACGCCAATCCCAAACTCCATTTTCGGTCACTTTCCAACGGATTCTGGATTGTCCGCAGGTCAAAATCATGGTTTTTTCAGATAGTCTTGAATCGCTCCCATGACGATTTGGTTTCTCCTGAAATTTCCGTGACTCGTAGTTGATTCTGGGGAAGTTTCCGCTTCTCTTTGAAACCCATTTCCGCAAGAACTCTGTGGAAATTTCTGTTTCCTCTAACACCCCTTTGATGCAAGAATTCTGTGGAGATTTGTATTTTGTCGGATACCCAATTCACAAGAATCCAGTGGGAATTCGTGTTTTCATCGATACTCATTTTCACAAGAATTGGTGGGAATTCATGTCTTCTCTAGTACTCGTTTTCACAAGGGGAATGGAGTATCTGCATTCTCAAAAGGTCTATCATGGAGACTTCAAACCTTCCAACATCCTTGTAAGAACAGGAAATTCGTCATCAGAAGGAAACTTGCATATAAAAGTGATGGGTTTCGGCTTCTCGTCCGCAAAGAACCACACCTCTTGATCATGCCCAAATCAGACGGCCGATTCATTTATCTGGTATGCCCCGGAAGTCCTGTTGGAGCCAAGACAGCCAAGAAATTCCGATGACTCAAAAAGTATATAGAGAGCAGATGTCTATAGCTTTGGGATGATTTGCTTCAAGCTATGAAAGGTAAAGTGGCTTTCAAAAACGGACACCTACAATGAAATACAGTGAGTAGGTACATATGGGCGGGAGAGAGGCTGCTCTTTCAATCTCTGATGCCGAAATACCTCACCAACTAAAACCAAGAAATGCTAGCAAAGTGACCTATATCAGCGCCCAAGTTTCTCATCAATCTGCAGGATCTTCTGTTACATCGAGTCCCTTGTGTATGAATCCTGATCACAGCCAACCTGACCCACCAGTCCCACTGATTGATTATTGTGATCTCGAGACAGGCCTTTCCAAGAAGTTCTCCACATGGATGAATATGGAACCCGGCCACTCGTCACAGATACCATTTCAGATGTTTGCTTACAGAGCTGTCAAAAAAGGGAAAAATACCATCAACATCAAGGATAAGAGTTCCTAGTCAGGGAGCAAAGGAGCGTTTATTTGTGGGGATGAGAACGCAGTTACTAGGGAGGATCTGTTCTCCACACCCTCAGTCCATTTCAGATCATTGTCTCGGGATTGTTCAATCCCTAACAAGAAGACATCAGCAAAGAAGCCCATGGGCAGACAGGCTAACAAGAACTCAGGTTCTCTCTCCCACCATTGTTCTCTCTCTTCCATGAGATCTTCATTGCGACTTCTCCTTTCTTTTGCTATCTTATGAAATTAATTGGGAACATATGGTTATCAGTCTATATCATTTAAGGGTGTGTGTTTGGACGCTCAATTGAACTGAATTGCAATAATTGAATTCAATATTGAAGAAATGACCATGGTGGGATGCTTAGTTACATGTGTTCTAGTTCAGACCTGCATCGATCAAAATTTCAGTTTGGGGGATGGTTCCTCGTAAATGGAGTGTGACTGGCCCTCTTTGGTCATCTTGACTTTGTTGAATTGAATTGTTGCAGTTCAATTCAATTGAACATCCAAACACGGTTGAATTGAATTGTTGCAGTTCAATTCAATTGAACATCCAAACACGGCCTAACATCAAATACATCTCGAAAAAAGAATCAACAATCTTGATTGGGAAGTTGAATAACTTGATCTAGTGCTTGGATTAACCATAAAACCAAAGTTTCAAATAGACTGAGGGACTCAGGAGCTCATCGAATCTGATTTGTTTATCTTGACCTAGTAAACATGCTGCCATTGCTTGTTTCTGCTTCTGTAAGATGCATGATTTTTTGGTTAGCATATGGAAGTTGAATTTCATTTTTGCAAAGACCTCCTTCACTTTTATGATTTGACAATGCAGATGGAATTCAAGTGATTTTATTTTACCAACGTGCTTCCTGTGCTTCTTTGATTTCACAGAAAAATACCATAAAGCAAGACCACTGAGGCCCCCAAAATTCCTGCCATCCAGACGCAGTTTGAGGGAACTCTGAAAGCCAGCTGCCACCTATGGTGATCGCTCCAATCAGGTGAAAAATATCCGGCCATGCATCAGACTCCCAACTTACCATAGTTTCTTGTGAAATACATCATTTCCCAATGCTTCTTGTTTCTTTATACAAGATTCAGTTCAATGTTGTTCTCACCAACAGACGGCTGACCCAAAAAAGTTCTCTTTGATGCTTTTGCTGAGAGAGTGCTGCTGTTGCAGTAGTTTTCCATTATCAGATTCCAATGCATGAGTGAATATTATAAACATTGCAATTGAAGTGTGAATAGTACAATCAACATTAGAGCTGATTCATGATAATCGATTGGCAGTTTGGCGTAACACTCGGTAAGCCTCCTATTAAAGGTGTATATTAGTAAAAAAATCAATTTCGCCAGCCATTTGTATCATTGCAATATGGTTGTGGTTGCAGCCGACCGGTCCTCCAGATCTCCGTTAGTTGGTTCTGTGAGTTCGCCTACGTAACATCACGTCCATCCGAAATAAGAGGCATTTTTCAGATTATTTTGAGATTTTTTAACTAGAATCCACTAGGGTGATGGTTCTGAATTGATTGATGACACACAGCATAGTACAACAACATAAAAAAGATATCAAACAGAAACAGAAATACTACTTGTTTAAGATAAAAATCTCACTTTTGGAGACAAAAAAAACTCTGTTGCTTGATGAACATATATTAGCCATGCTCTTTAACTAGTAAGAGTATGTTTGGGCAGGGGATTCTGCCTAATCAGTATTAAGAGTAACCCCGATTTTGGCAGGTCCCATGGGCTCCATGTAGGCACACTAAATCGGCCTTTCCTCCCCGTATAAATGCAGTTAGGATGGTGGTTTTTTTTTTTTTCCTAGAACTTGATTGCATTTATGAGGAGAAAAGAGCCGCTTTAGTGTGGTGAATCCTAGGTGGAGGGCATTGGACCCAACAAAATTATGGTTAGATTTAATCCCTATTATCCTGCAAAGAATCCATTAAAAGGATGAAGCTTTGAAGGGTGTATAGTGACAATGTGCAACATTAAGTTTCTTTATGATAAAACTTTCGGTGGTTGAATTACAATTCCACCATACTATTTTCGAACGAGTTGAGAACATAGTAGCCACGATGTCAAGACTACAACAACCAGTTTGCCTTCAACAATCTCCTTTCCAACTACTGAAGGTTAGGGACTGTTTTCTGTACATATTTCAACCAAATAGCATGAAATTTCACTGCTATCTGCAATGTAGTTGGATGCATGGTGGCCTTCTGGCAGATTCAAAATATTAGGTGAACAAAACAAGCTTGGTATATGGCTGCTATCTGCAACGCAATTCTACTTTGGTATGTTCTAAGAATTTTGAGTCTGTTGAGGGTTACAATGTTATGATTCAGTCTTGTTAACAAGGATGTGCTGTTAGAAAACATCGCCTTCCAGGAACAGGAAGGATCAAGACATGTTTTGTACAATTCCAACCAATTGCAAAAATCCCAAGCGCTAGACATTTCCATGCATCATCGTATATCAATTCCTCGAGACATTCATGCACAAGCTCCTTTCCTGCATTGAATGATGTAGCCGTAACGAGTTCTTCATTTCTGACTACCTGCTCTATCTTCTGAACCTTCGCATTGACCAACTTGCTTGATGCGAGTTCTGACTGTCTCGGGGGCTTTCTGAATTTTTGAAAAGCATCCGCTGGTTTGTGCCTTGTCTTTATGTTCTTGAGACAGCAGCTAAGTACAGAATTCTTCAATGATCTGCATGGAAGGTGAACACAGGCCATGTAGCGAGCAGCAAGCAGAAATGATTTCAAGCTGGACCCTCCGGAAACATGTTCATGCCCTGGTTTTGAAGATTCCACATCACTTCCCATGTTGCTTATCGCACATGATCCCTAAAGATCCCATCTCCCAGGGCTGAAATAAGGCAACGACCCTGCATTAATTTTCACAGTGCTCAGCATCACGAAGAGTGGATTTTCCACTCTTCTTTGTCTCAGCGCCTACTTGGACACTCGTGGACCAAACACAGGAAGCTGCACCAAATGACACAGCATAAGCAACAGCGATCTTCTGAGGCCTGCAAGCCACAGAATCTGGTTCTTCTCTCACACCATTTGCAACAGTTTGATAGTGCCATTTGAGTTTGCAGCAACTACCATGTTTGACTTCCCTCTCCAACAGACACTGGATACAAACTGTCCATTATCATCAACCGTCTCTTGCCCGGAAATAGGATCGATGGAGCCAAACTTGAGGGAAGTTACTGGCATAGGGAGGGATCTATAATATGCATAAACCTGAGAAGAAACAAAGGCCCCAAAAGCATTACAAACCCAGAAACCAGTACTGTAAACTAGAAATGATAAATGTTGTGGCAGTCAGGTAATGTAAGAAAGAAGGATTGTAGACTGTTTGCTTTGAGATATTGTACTGAAACTGAATGACTTTGCTGGTGACCCACACAAGTTAATTTGGTTCATGCAGTCAGCCAAATCCACCAGAGGCAAACAGGTAAGCTAAAGTGAAATTTATACCAAGCAGAATAGCAGGGTGGACGAACAGCTCAGGGTGGTCTAATGGAAGTTATGACCCTTGTCTAGCTGAGCCCAGTTAGTTGGGATAAGGCTTAAATGATGATGGTGGACAGCTCAGACAACTCCCATTCAAGGTGTGGACACAACAACAGTATCCACATTCAGAGATAAGCAGTGCATATCTTCTTCTTCTTTTCTTTTTTCTTTTCCTTCTTGTGTGTTTGTGTGTTGTGGTGGTGGCATCTCCGAAAGAAAATTTGTATATTTCACCAACAATTGAGACATGCCACTTGCGGGGCCTTCCATGGGTCAATGACCCAGTGACCTGATATAATATGGACCCAAATTTGGACCTTTGGGTCAGATCCAACTCCAAAGATCCACTAGGTTGGCCAGACCAGTATCGAGCAATCTGACCCTGAAGCAACCAGTTTTCAACCCTACTCACTCTCAACATGCATAACCAGGCATGTCATACCCATACAAGCAGGTCAGATCAGGATCGAGCAATCCAACCCTGATGTAACCTGTTTACAGCCCTACTTTTCACTCTCAACTATAAGTATAACCAGAAGTGTCATACCCATACAAATGCTCAATACATACCAGATACAATGTACATAATAAAGCATAATAATTCACCATGCAGCATAAATATGACTAGACAGCAGAGAATCAAACTCAATTTGAAAAATGAAACTATAAGCGTACCTCGTTAGTCTCCGAACCACATGCTATATAACCGTCAGAAACAGATAAACCCACAAAATTCTGAGGAAACAGAAGGCAGTAGTTAATAGAGAGACCAGCATTTTTGGACAAATCCTCCAAATCTAGAAGATCGTTTAGAAATAAAGAAACCAGCTTGACAGCTTGCGTACTACAAACCTTCTCATTCGTATGACCGCTCAAGGTTAAGCTGCAAGCACTGGTGGATAAACCTGTAGAAGTGGTCTTATTAAGATCCCAAAGCTTAAGGGTGTTGTCAGTGGAAGCAGAAACAACCGTATATGGATCCAAGAATTTCACATAACTAACAGCTTTCCCATGACCCGCCAACGTACACCAAGGGATTCTTGTATGCCGGAGATCATAACAGTAGACCTTGTAATCAGCGGATCCAAAGGCTAGCAAATGACTGGAGTGAGAGGAGAACTGAACGCAGCAGGCATTGGCAACATTTCTGACCGTGCTGATACTGTTTTTCTGCCAATATACCAAAGAATTACATGAATATGCTTTTCCATCATAATTTTTCCAAAGAAAATTTGCATGAAAAGAAGAAAAAAAAAATTACAGCCCTACTTCGTCACAAACAGGGAGCTCGTCCTCGTGTGTGTGTGTGTGTGCACCCTACTTCGTCACAAACAGGGAGCTCGTCCTCATGTGTGTGTGTGTGCACCCTACTTCGTCACAAACAGGGAGCTCGTCCTCGTGCATGCGTGCGTGCGTGGGTGGGTGGGTGGGTGGGTGTGTGTGTGTGTGGGTGTGTGTGTGAATTATTTAAATTTTGAAATTATTTTGCATTAAAAGTTGGATAACTTCACAATATAATTGTGAAAATTTAAAACCTACAGAGATTTCGAAGATCTCTTAATCATATTGTTTGGTGAGTTCTCAACAAAACTATCATGAGATTTTCAAAATATCAGCAATATATGTCACATGGTTTTCAAGCCATAGCTTAATTTATAAATCAATGATATTGTTCCGAAAGACTGAAACACACCCAGTCCATGTAACTTGGACACAAACATGCATCAGTGTTGGATGCAGACCTGAGGTGGCATGTTGCTTTTTTCAAACTCAGATTTGCCAAAACCTCCATACAAATATTTTAAATATCATCAGCTAGAAGTATGTAAAAAAACCCCAAAAAATAAAATAATGACAACAAATCTAAGAATCCATTAATCATATAGAAAGAAAAGGTAACAAAGATATAGAATATAATGATAATTCAACACAAATTTGATTTCTATATAACTGTGACCAGGGGTGTCAGGCAATTTTTCATTAAAAAAAAAAAAAAAAAAAAACAGGGGCATCAGGCGCATGTATCCGTGTCGACACTCCAGAATTTCTATAGAGGGTGGTCTCCCTGTTACATAGCTTCATTCAAGCCACATCTGTACTGCTAGCCTTCATGAAAATTCTAATGCCACAAACTACTTACTGATTTTTATTTTTTATTTTTTTTATCTCCACCTTCCTTTTGATTAAAGATGCTGTGAGAATATGGCATTTAGACCATGGTTCAGAAACCTGACTCAGAAGTCTTTTGGGCGAGTTGACTCGCCAAGTCGTCCAAAAAATTAAAAATTAAAAAAAATGATAATTTGATAATTATTTTTAAATATAAAAATGCATAATATCATAAAAAAAGATCAAATCTTGGAAAAACCCAACTTGACCCGGTTGTGTTTCTTACTCAACTCAAAAAGGAACTCTATGAAAACAAGTTTCTCATCGAGTCTACTTGAAATCCAATCAAAAAACAACTTGCGCCTCCGAACTAAACAACGTCAGTATTTGAGATCTTATAGAAGATATTAAAAACTAGGAGAACTTTACAAATGCTATGAAGATTTTTGCAGGTGGTCTGGTCTTTCTTTAAAACTTCAGTGTCACACAGGCCATTTTTGGAAAATGGCATATATTTCACGTTTTATAAACAATCAGAATGCAGGTTTGCTAGCTCCATAGGTGCGCAACTTGGGGTTGGGCTCAACATGAACTTGACATGGCCCATCAGGTTGGGTTGGGTGAAAATGGCATAAATTTCGCGTTTTATAAATAATCAGAATGCAGGTTTGCTAGCCTCCATAGGTGCGCAACTTGGGGTTGGGCTCAACATGAACTTGACTGGCCCCTCACGTTGGGTTGGGTGAATGTCAGGTTAGGCTCGGGCTGGAAATCTTCAACCCAATGCCAGGTCATGTTGGGCTGAGGTTGAGGCTGCGAGCAACCCGACCCAACCAGAATCCAACCCTATATGTACAATATGCTACATGTATATGGGAACCACTAAGAGTGTGTAATGGATCTCAGGGTGGGTCGGGCCTCGGGCTAACTTCTCCTGAGGTCGTGTTGTGCTTGAGTTGACCCTAAACCCAAGTTGCACCACTAGCCTCCTCCACACACATCTACAGACAGCCAAGCATGCCAAACTCACGTGTGATGAACATTTGAGCAGTGTATCAAGTGGACCCATATCGATGAACTGGCTAAAAATTCATGTAAAGTTCAACTTTAAGGTAGGCTACAAATCTACAAAAGCAAAGGACAGCCTAAAAAGTGAAACTCACAAGTTTTTTGGTCGTCCATTGTCTCTCACACATTTGAAGCCTAACTTCTTGAACAGCCCGAATTTTTTTAAGAAATGACCCATATGGTTGGTCTCACCTGATGCATGGCTCAGACAATTCTGTCTAAGGTCTGCGTGGTGGTGGGGTGTGTGTGTGTGTGTGTGTGTGTGTGTGTTGGGGGGGGGGGGGGGGGGGGGGGTACATTTTTTGTTTCCCCATGCAGTACAAATTGCATTTAAAAATTTAAATGTCTGATATAAAAAGCATGCCTCGTTAAGGCTCCAAAGTTTCACAGAACAGTCATCGCTTCCGCTGGCTAGCTTTGTTGGGTCCACTTGCGAGAAATCAACAGACCAAGCCCTCCTTTGATGCTCTGTGTATTGTGAAAACCCTTGACCGGTGCTAGCATCCCATAACTGTATACAATCCAAACAAATAAAATTACACAACCATGAACGGAAAATCAGTCAACAAGACAGCTGATGGAAAGGATGATGCTCCTCTAAGCACATGTCATAATTAAAGAACAATATTTCAAGGTTGGAATGAACATATAACAAGAATTCTTGGAATTCCTTGGGGATTCTTGATTGGCACTGAGATAATCATAGCATGAAATCGTATCTCTTTGTTTAATAAGATCCAAAAGGTTTATTGATCCCAGTGGGTGTAGATCCATAATAAGCATAGAGAGATTATTGTAC
>PVNU02003568.1:0-42166 GCA_003013855.2 Liriodendron chinense | reverse complement strand
CCCATCAACATAGTTTGTGATAAATCTACGCCGTCCAACAAATGTTAGAGATCAATTTTTTGTCACATACCATAAAATGATCGCGGAAAAATGGATGGATGGAGTGGATGAAAACATACACTATGGTTGGGCCCACAGAGAAACGACCACTATGTAAACGCCTGGCCAAACAAGCACAGGATATAATCCACCTCCGATTTATAGTGTAGTCCGCTGACGCACCAAACAGCACAAATAGAAATCCCGGTGGATTGATCATGCATCCGTTGCAATCCAAACAAGCCTTGGGATGTCCATGCTTCCCATTTATCCACTCAAATCCCTCACATGTCCCAATGATGCCCACTAGGATTACAACTACCATCTAATACTGCCTAATCCCCCGCACCAAACGGGCCCTAAATGTTTGCTTGATTCAAAACATGGGCATTGGAAATATCCGTGGAAACCACTGTTCTATATGTATTAGCCATACCATCCAGCGAGTGTGGGCCACTATGTGGCCACCTTGACATATTAGTCCAGGATAGGGACCACCTGGATGTACCGGTTGTATTCATGTCATCCATCTGTTTTGGCAGATCACCTTGATGTATATATTTTATCCATACCATTAGCCCATTTTATGTGCACCAGCCCAAGCGTAGGGCCGGTGCAAGTTTTAAGTGGCCCATACGGATTATTAAACTTCTAGTAGGGCCACTATTTGGGTCCTATCACTCTCTTTATACTAAGCCATTTAAGGCCGATTATTGTATACATTATGCACCCTAGAGTATATACAAGGCTGACAATATGTGTGTATGTGCCAGGATTGGTAACACACTAGTATACCTAGCCCCGATAAGGTTGACACTGAGAATATGCTTAGTATAATGAATATCATGCCCATTCATATATATATATATATATATATATATATATATATATATATATATATATTATATATATATATATATATATATATATATTATGCCTGACTATGGATGTGATTGTATAATAATGTATGCTCGGTCACGATGTCGTGGTTGGTACTCATATCATGGATTAGATTGCCAGATGCATGGCAAACCTATAATATATGCATGCTTCATTTTTTTTTTTTTTTTGGAACTTGTTTGAGACAGGGTCGCTGACATGATCATTGTATGCCTTGATGTATGACTTGGATAGTATGATTCATGCATGACGCATTATGTATGACATGTTGCATCTACTCCCTAGCGATACCAGGGATGTAATCCCGCGGTCGGGATGTGGCTGTCGGATGAGCATGGACACTAGGGTTGTCATGAACTGAGTCAGCTCGAGAAACTCGATCGACTCTGTTAGAACTAGGGAATGAACATTCTCTGGAATGTTGGGTTTTGTTGCTCTGGGGTTCTGAATAATAGAAACATTCGTAGACAATCACAAGCATTCACAAAAGTACACAAGAGAAGAGATATCGCAAGGCGAATTTTATTTCAGAGATTCTGAGATCTTGTACATTCCAGGCCGTGATCTGGCTCGAGCCCTTAATTACATCGAATGATCGATGACCCTTGATTAAAAGGCAAAAGACTAGTCAGCGGGGACTATGGTTTCAGAGTTCATGGCCGTATTTGTGTGTGGTCACGGAGACCTGTATTTTGTATGGTCGCGGAGACCTGTGTTTGTATGGTCGCGGGGACCTGTATTTGTGTGTAGTCGCGGAGACCTGTATTTGTATGGTCGCGGAGACCTATATTTGTGTGTAGTCGCGGAGACCTGTATTTGTATGGTCGCGGAGACCTGTGTTTGTATGTTCTATCAAGGACTAATCCTTCTTGAACGAGTCGGATGTCTATGTCCCATGTTCTGACCGGAGATCCGGGCTGAGACTGTCAGGGTTTACAATCGGGAAGGACGACTCTGGGCCCGCGCCTGTCAATGTATGGACAGGTGACCTCGGGAAGTCCATTCGCAGTCGTGTGAACCTGAGCAGCTCAACCAGCGGATGCCGTTTTGGATGGGTAGGGCATCGACCGTTCTTGAAGTATCAGCCTTTAACAAATTTTGTGTGATAATTTAGAACTCTCCTGGTATGGTTTATCGTGGTAACCTTTAAAGAATAAAGAAGAAAAGAAAAAGAAAAAAGAGAGGAAATATTTGATCGTTACTTGAGAGTGCCTCGATATCATATATAATACTATTATATTAGTATATATTATAAAATCGAACTGCAAGGCCCACTGCGTCGGCTGAAGATGACGCGGTGCATCCTGGTGGCGCCGTCTCCTCATGCATCCTGGTGGGGCAGTACGAGTCCATAATTGAGAGGGAGAGCACGCTCTCTTGACATTATTGTCCAGAGAGGGACGTCCAGTCCCTTTCATTGCATGGAGGGGCTGTGGGACCTGCGCCCACCATATATGTGTACTATCCATACCGTCCATCTACTTTGCTACGTAATTTTAGGCCTTAGGTCCAAAAGGTGGCCTCAATCCAGATTTAAGGTGGGTAATACCACAATAAACAATGATGCTTGGATGTCTACCATTGAAATCTTTCCAGGGCCATCATAAGGCTCATTTTCCATCCCAATCTACTGTATCCAGGGCTCATTAGACTCGCCTTAGGCTGGCTAATAAAATGGACGGACCGGATCATCCAAATAAGGCCCACCTAACTAGTACTTTAGAAATAATAAGGAAAAAAAAGAGAGGCCGTTGTGACAACGACGTCCAGAGGACGTCTGGACGTTGCCATCCTCAGCATGGGCGGAAGCCCATTTGGGTATGGGAAAGGGTCCCATTCATGGGACACATCTCGATGTATATGTTGTATCTACGCCATCCATCCCCCTTTCCCGTATCATTTTAGGGTCTGAGCCTAAAAATAAGACAGATCTACATCTCAGGTGGATCACACCATAGCAGACAGTGGGAATAGGGACGTCCACCATTGAAACCTCTTCAGGCCCACCATGGCGTTTCTTTGCAATCTAACCTACTCATAAGTTCATGTAGACCTGCATGGAGGGGGGCCACACAAAATCGGCTTAATGAGAAGTTTGTGTGGACCCCACTGTCAGAAAACAGCGTGGTTGAACTTCTATTGTTGAAGCCTTCTTATGCCCCCACATGAAGGTTATTTACCATTCAACCAGAGGCATAGGTTCAGAGCCCTGGATAAAGAGAAAACCATAGGGGGCGTTTGGCGCGTTGAATTAGACTGCATCACATAGGTTATGGTGGGATATCCTGTGGTTGCCGTGTTTGGGAAGTGCAGCTCATTGTAGTCTTGGAAGCTGCGCCAATCCATCGCAGTGAAGCGCAGGATTATTTGAAATCCAAATTGGGTTGGGAAGATCCTCCTGGGATTTCCTCGGATGCGGGTCCAATAGTAATGTATGCGCGGGTATACCAAAAATGTTAAGAGTCCATTTTTCAATTTAAATCTCTATGGGACCCACTACCATAGATGAACGTTATCCAAGCCGTCCATCACGTTGACCTATTCATTACAACCTTTCAGCGAAAATATTGCTGCAAACGGAATTTTGAGGTGACCACACAATGAAAGTCAGGGGAGAATGCACTCCACCAATTTGCATGAGCGGATTAGGTGAGACCCCGGGCTCACCTAAGACGGTACGGCCCTTACCGTGTGGTTACCGTGGGGCCCACCTTGATGTATGTATTATGTATCCACTCCGTCCATCCATTTTTTCAGATCATTTTAGGGCATTATACCATAAAGGAAGCAGATCCAATCATAAGGTGGACCATAACATAAGAAACATTGGTGATTGACCATCCTACCATTAAAAACTTATTAGGACGTACCTTCATGTTTCCATAGTTTTTATTTACCATCCAATCTGTTGATAAGGTCACATGAGCTGGAATTAAGAGAAAAAAAATATCAGCTTCATCCAAAACTTTTGTAGCCCATTAATGTTTAATAATCAATGTTTCCTATGTTATGGTCCACCTGATGATTGGATCTTCTTCATTTCTAGTATAATCCCCTAAAATGATCTGAAAAAATGGATGGACGGTGTGGATACATAATACATATATCAAGGTGGGCCCCACAGTAACCCACGGTAATTGCCGCACCGTCTTGGGTGAGGCCAGGGTCTCACCTAATCCGCTCTCTTATCGGAGCAGATTGTTAGCCAAAGCCTTTCGCATGAGATGTCCGCATGCGAACTGTAGGTGGGGCCCATCAACATAGTTTGTGATAAATCTACGCCGTCCAACAATGTTAGAGATCAATTTTTTGTCACATACCATAAAATGATCGCGGAAAAATGGATGGATGGAGTGGATGAAACACATACACTATGGTTGGGCCCACAGAGAAACGACCACTATGTAAACGCCTGGCCAAACAAGCGCAGGATATAATCCACCTCCGATTTATAGTGTAGTCCGCTGACGCACCAAACAGCACAAATAGAAATCCCGGTGGATTGATCATGCATCCGTTGCAATCCAAACAAGCCTTGGGATGTCCATGCTTCCCATTTATCCACTCAAATCCCTCACATGTCCCAATGATGCCCACTAAGATTACAACTACCATCTAATACTGCCTAATCCCCCGCACCAAACGGGCCCTAAATGTTTGCTTGATTCAAAACATGGGCATTGGAAATATCCGTGGAAACCACTGTTCTGTATGTATTAGCCATACCATCCAGCGAGTGTGGGCCACTATGTGGCCACCTTGACATATTAGTCCAGGATAGGGACCACCTGGATGTACCGGTTGTATTCATGTCATCCATCTGTTTTGGCAGATCACCTTGATGTATATATTTTATCCATACCATTAGCCCATTTTATGTGCACCAGCCCAAGCGTAGGGCCGGTGCAAGTTTTAAGTGGCCCATACGGATTATTAAACTTCTAGTAGGGCCACTATTTGGGTCCTATCACTCTCTTTATACTAAGCCATTTAAGGCCGATTATTGTATACATTATGCACCCTAGAGTATATACAAGGCTGACAATATGTGTGTATGTGCCAGGATTGGTAACACACTAGTATACCTAGCCCCGATAAGGTTGACACTGAGAATATGCTTAGTATAATGAATATCATGCCCATTCATATATATATATATATATATATATATATATATATATATGCCTGACTATGGATGTGATTGTATAATAATGTATGCTCGGTCACGATGTCGTGGTTGGTACTCATATCATGGATTAGATTGCCAGATGCATGGCAAACCTATAATATATGCATGCTTCATTTTTTTTTTTTTGGAACTTGTTTGAGACAGGGTCGCTGACATGATCATTGTATGCCTTGATGTATGACTTGGATAGTATGATTCATGCATGACGCATTATGTATGACATGTTGCATCTACTCCCTAGCGATACCAGGGATGTAATCCCGCGGTCGGGATGTGGTTGTCGGATGAGCATGGACACTAGGGTTGTCATGAACTGAGTCAGCTCGAGAAACTCGATCGACTCTGTTAGAACTAGGGAATGAACATTCTCTGGAATGTTGGGTTTTGTTGCTCTGGGGTTCTGAATAATAGAAACATTCGTAGACAATCACAAGCATTCACAAAAGTACACAAGAGAAGAGATATCGCAAGGCGAATTTTATTTCAGAGATTCTGAGATCTTGTACATTCCAGGCCGTGATCTGGCTCGAGCCCTTAATTACATCGAATGATCGATGACCCTTGATTAAAAGGCAAAAGACTAGTCAGCGGGGACTATGGTTTCAGAGTTCATGGCCGTAGCGACCTGTATTTGTGTGTGGTCGCGGAGACCTGTATTTTGTATGGTCGCGGAGACCTGTGTTTGTATGGTCGCGGGGACCTGTATTTGTGTGTAGTCGTGGAGACCTGTATTTGTATGGTCGCGGAGACCTATATTTGTGTGTAGTCGCGGAGACCTGTATTTGTATGGTCGCGGAGACCTGTGTTTGTATGTTCTATCAAGGACTAATCCTTCTTTGTACGAGTCGGATGTCTATGTCCCATGTTCTGACCGGAGATCCGGGCTGAGACTGTTAGGGTTTACAATCGGGAAGGACGACTCTGGGCCCGCGCCTATCAATGTATGGACAGGTGACCTCGGGAAGTCCATTCGCAGTCGTGTGAACCTGAGCAGCTCAACCAGCGGATGCCGTTTGGATGGGTAGGGCATCGACCGTTCTTGAAGTATCAGCCTTTAACAAATTTTGTGTGATAATTTAGAACTCTCCTGGTATGGTTTATCGTGGTAACCTTTAAAGAATAAAGAAGAAAAGAAAAAGAAAAAAGAGAGGAAATATTTGATCGTTACTTGAGAGTGCCTCGATATCATATATAATACTATTATATTAGTATATATTATAAAATCGAACTGCAAGGCCCACTGCGTCGGCTGAAGATGACGCGGTGCATCCTGGTGGCGCCGTCTCCTCATGCATCCTGGTGGGGCAGTACGAGTCCATAATTGAGAGGGAGAGCACGCTCTCTCTTGACATTATTGTCCAGAGAGGGACGTCCAGTCCCTTTCATTGCATGGAGGGGCTGTGGGACCTGCGCCCACCATAATATATGTGTACTATCCATACCGTCCATCTACTTTGCTACGTAATTTTAGGCCTTAGGTCCAAAAGGTGGTCTCAATCCAGATTTAAGGTGGGTAATACCACAATAAACAATGATGCTTGGATGTCTACCATTGAAATCTTTCCAGGGCCATCATAAGGCTCATTTTCCATCCCAATCTACTGTATCCAGGGCTCATTAGACTCGCCTTAGGCTGGCTAATAAAATGGACGGACCGGATCATCCAAATAAGGCCCACCTAACTAGTACTTTAGAAATAATAAGGAAAAAAAAGAGAGGCCGTTGTGACAACGACGTCCAGAGGACGTCTGGACGTTGCCATCCTCAGCATGGGCGGAAGCCCATTTGGGTATGGGAAAGGGTCCCATTCATGGGACACATCTCGATGTATATGTTGTATCTACGCCATCCATCCCCCTTTCCCGTATCATTTTAGGGTCTGAGCCTAAAAATAAGACAGATCTACATCTCAGGTGGATCACACCATAGCAGACAGTGGGAATAGGGACGTCCACCATTGAAACCTCTTCAGGCCCACCATGGCGTTTCTTTGCAATCTAACCTACTCATAAGTTCATGTAGACCTGCATGGAGGGGGGCCACACAAAATCAGCTTAATGAGAAGTTTGTGTGGACCCCACTGTCAGAAAACAGCGTGGTTGAACTTCTATTGTTGAAGCCTTCTTATGCCCCCACATGAAGGTTATTTACCATTCAACCAGAGGCATAGGTTCAGAGCCCTGGATAAAGAGAAAACCATAGGGGGCGTTTGGCGCGTTGAATTAGACTGCATCACATAGGTTATGGTGGGATATCCTGTGGTTGCCGTGTTTGGGAAGTGCAGCTCATTGTAGTCTTGGAGCTCCGCCAATCCATCGCAGTGAAGCGCAGGATTATTTGAAATCCAAATTGGGTTGGGAAGATCCTCCTGGGATTTCCTCGGATGCGGGTCCAATAGTAATGTATGCGCGGGTATACCAAAAATGTTAAGAGTCCATTTTTCAATTTAAATCTCTATGGGACCCACTACCATAGATGAACGTTATCCAAGCCGTCCATCACGTTGACCTATTCATTACAACCTTTCAGCGAAAATATTGCTGCAAACGGAATTTTGAGGTGACCACACAATGAAAGTCAGGGGAGAATGCACTCCACCAATTTGCATGAGCGGATTAGGTGAGACCCCGGGCTCACCTAAGACGGTACGGCCCTTACCGTGTGGTTACCGTGGGGCCCACCTTGATGTATGTATTATGTATCCACTCCGTCCATCCATTTTTTCAGATCATTTTAGGGCATTATACCATAAAGGAAGCAGATCCAATCATCAGGTGGACCATAACATAAGAAACATTGGTGATTGACCATCCTACCATTAAAAACTTATTAGGACGTACCTTCATGTTTCCATAGTTTTTATTTACCATCCAATCTGTTGATAAGGTCACATGAGCTGGAATTAAGAGAAAAAACAAATATCAGCTTCATCCAAAACTTTTGTAGCCCATTAATGTTTAATAATCAATGTTTCCTATGTTATGGTCCACCTGATGATTGGATCTTCTTCATTTCTAGTATAATCCCCTAAAATGATCTGAAAAAATGGATGGACGGTGTGGATACATAATACATATATCAAGGGGGCCCCACAGTAACCCACGGTAATTGCTGCACCGTCTTGGGTGAGGCCAGGGTCTCACCTAATCCGCTCTCTTATCGGAGCAGATTGTCAGCCAAAGCCTTTCGCATGAGATGTCCGCATGCGAACTGTAGGTGGGGCCCATCAACATAGTTTGTGATAAATCTACGCCGTCCAACAAATGTTAGAGATCAATTTTTTGTCACATACCATAAAATGATCGCGGAAAAATGGATGGATGGAGTGGATGAAACACATACACTATGGTTGGGCCCACAGAGAAACGACCACTATGTAAACGCCTGGCCAAACAAGCACAGGATATAATCCACCTCCGATTTATAGTGTAGTCCGCTGACGCACCAAACAGCACAAATAGAAATCCCGGTGGATTGATCATGCATCCGTTGCAATCCAAACAAGCCTTGGGATGTCCATGCTTCCCATTTATCCACTCAAATCCCTCACATGTCCCAATGATGCCCACTAGGATTACAACTACCATCTAATACTGCCTAATCCCCCGCACCAAATGGGCCCTAAATGTTTGCTTGATTCAAAACATGGGCATTGGAAATATCCGTGGAAACCACTGTTCTGTATGTATTAGCCATACCATCCAGCGAGTGTGGGCCACTATGTGGCCACCTTGACATATTAGTCCAGGATAGGGACCACCTGGATGTACCGGTTGTATTCATGTCATCCATCTGTTTTGGCAGATCACCTTGATGTATATATTTTATCCATACCATTAACCCATTTTATGTGCACCAGCCCAAGCGTAGGGCCGGTGCAAGTTTTAAGTGGCCCATACGGATTATTAAACTTCTAGTAGGGCCACTATTTGGGTCCTATCACTCTCTTTATACTAAGCCATTTAAGGCCGATTATTGTATACATTATGCACCCTAGAGTATATACAAGGCTGACAATATGTGTGTATGTGCTAGGATTGGTAACACACTAGTATACCTAGCCCCAATAAGGTTGACACTGAGAATATGCTTAGTATAATGAATATCATGCCCATTCATATATATATATATATATATATATATATATATATATATATATATATATATATATATATATATATATATATAGAGAGAGAGAGAGAGAGAGAGAGAGAGAGATGCCTGACTATGGATGTGATTGTATAATAATGTATGCTCGGTCACGATGTCGTGGTTGGTACTCATATCATGGATTAGATTGCCAGATGCATGGCAAACCTATAATATATGCATGCTTCATTTTTTTTTTTTGGAACTTGTTTGAGACAGGGTCGCTGACATGATCATTGTATGCCTTGATGTATGACTTGGATAGTATGATTCATGCATGACGCATTATGTATGACATGTTGCATCTACTCCCTAGCGATACCAGGGATGTAATCCCGCGGTCGGGATGTGGCTGTCGGATGAGCATGGACACTAGGGTTGTCATGAACTGAGTCAGCTCGAGAAACTCGATCGACTCGATTCACCTCAACTCAATGGAACGAGTCAAGCCAAGCTTCATTTTGGAGCTCGAGTCAGAAATCGAGTCAAGTTCAAGCACTAGGTCACTCAACTCAACTCGAAACTTGACTCGGTTCAAGCTCGACTCAGCTCAACCTCGACTCGACTCGTTTCATATAAATATCTGCATTCAATACATGTGTGACCTGGCCAATAAAAAAACTTATCAGAGCTAGGCCATTTAAATGGTGGGATCCCACCTGTAGAAATACTATTCTCCCCTAATATATGTGTGACTTCTTGAACTTAATGTTGTTGACTTTTAATTTGTATTTTCTATCAAAAAATATAATAAATTGAGGTGGGAGCAAGCTCGACTCGACTCGAGGTAAGCTCGCCTCGACTCGATCTACTAGCTCGCCTCGAAAGGTTTAGCAAACAAGGCAAGCTCCAATGGCAAGCTCGAGGGTGAGCTCGAGCTCGAGGGTGAGCTCGAGCTCGAGCTCGAGGAGAGCACAAACGAGTCAAGCAAAGCTTGGCCCACCTCAACTCGACTCGATGTATAGCCTTAATGGACAAATCCATAGATGTTATAGGGCATCACAGGCGCTCCTAGGTGAAAGTCCCTAAATTCTGTGGTACTAGTAGGATGCTCCAAAGTTTAGACCGAGTGGATTCATGAGCGCATGAGGGTTAGATATTGGTAGGCCGCGTCTCCCACAATGTCAATGTCAGTTGGAAGGGAGTTTAACCTTACCCGCTCAGGTGAAGAGGGCTATGAAATTGCGGTTTTACCGCTAGTGAGATAAGCTTCCTAGGGGGGGGGGGGGGGGGGGGGGGGGGGGGGGGGGGGGGGGGGGGGGGGGGGGGGGGGGGGGGGGGGGTGAATAGGACTTTTTAACAAATTCTTTACCAATTAAAACTCAAAACAATTTACCAATATAATATATGTAAATGCACGTAAATTGATCACACAAGATCCAACTCGATTTGACAATTATTCTAAGAGAAGCATTTAGTCAAACAGTTCATATGCATGCTTGTATTAATCATTCAAAGATGGCATATGAGCATTTTGTCAATATAAGATGGGCATATGGTTAAGCACTTATAGATGGATCAACAAGGGACAATGATAGACAAAATGCATTTACCACATTGCAAACGATGTATAGTGGTTCGACGATAAGTCTACTCCACTCCCGGTTCAAGTACCCAACTCCTTTGAGTACACCGACATTCACTATCGGAGGTTTTAAATGAGAGTCACCAATCAACCTTTACAACCTACACAAGATTAATGCCTACACAAGGACTTCTTAACTCCTACACAAGGACACGCACCTATTTTCCTGTGTCGGAGGCCTACGCAAGGACTTATACGTCCTACTCAAGGACAACTCCGAGATTGGGTCACAATCTCTAGACCCAAATCTTAACAAGAAGGGGGAATCAAACAATGGACTCTATAAGCGTAAACACTTACAAGAGATGAGCCCCGATTCAGCGTCGTTAATGAGTAGCTTCAGCTTCCACGAATGCTTTAGCTCCTCTCCAAGCTCCCACGATCAGCTATTAATGCATATGATGTTCCTAGACTAGTGCCGGGTAGGTGGGAGGAGTTGTTGGAGTTTCCTTTACCTATTCAATATAATGGTGATGATAGGAACTACCAACTTTGAGTATTCAATGGCTATTGATGACCAAGAGATTCAACAAGATGGGTTAGGTCAGCCATGAATACCTTGCTTCAGTTCATTCTTCAAACCGAGCTTTGAATGCTCATTGAAGTGTCATGAATCACTTGGTTTGAGTGAGTAACTCTAAGCAATGATAAGCAAAGGAAGGATAGATGATGTTTTTAATTGCCCCCTTCAATCCTCTAAATGGGTGTGCAAGTTATCTCCTTAAAACCCTCAAAATATGCCTTTATAGGCTCCAAGAATCGGGCTCCAATAGATATAAAACGGTAACGTGCGGCCTGTCTAAGAAGCCCAATGACCGGTCTTGGTTGAGCCTCCGACTGGTCTGACGACCGGTCCTAAGACAAGTCTCCTCTATGAAATGAAATCCCTGAGGTCTCTGGACGTTTTTGGTCCATTTGCGATCAGTCGTGCGACCGATCGTGGGAGGTCAGCGACCGGTCTCCCCTTAAACCAATTTCTCCCTTTTGTTGCTGGGCAATTTTCGTCCATATACGATCGGTCGTGCGACCGGTCCTAGTAGACCAACGACCGGTCCTAGGCAGACAGATGAGATTTGTTAAGAGCTTGCTGTCTGACTATCTGATTCAGCCAACCGGTCGTCAGGCTGAATTTCATGGTCTGAAATGAGGTGAACTCCCTCGTCTTTAACGGTGCATATGGAGATGGTTTTCCTATCTTTTTCAACTGATTGGAACCTACATAATGGACGTCCAAGACTGATCATCTTGGACTTAAGTCCGTAAATCAATTGGCAAACATAAAGAGTGATTCGAATGCCATAGACTTGGGTGTTTTGGGATCCTATAGGCTGTCTATATGCAACTTACCTTCCGAGCTTGATTTGGCTTGAACTTCAGTGCGGAAAGCTGCTTTGGTCTTCAAGTCTTGAGTCTTCAATCATCGTCGGGGCTCACAAGACTTGACTGACTCATACGTTTACGCAATTGACAATACAATGCACAAATCAATGCACTAACAGGCTATATGCTAGGTTAAGTTTGACCAGCTTATGAAATGGGTTCTCTATCGACGACCAAGTGAGGTTTCGTATATCACTGATAAGGCGGATAGTAAGGTTTCTTGCACTCGCTTGGTCTTGCGTGCGATGGGCGGCGGCTAGTGTCGGAAGTGTACTAAACCCCAGTGATGTTCCAAATGAAAACCATAATGACATGTGGATTAGACATCAGGATTGGCATATTGTATCACATATGACATTCACGTATTCGGGTTTGTAGATGCGTAAACATGTTCAGGGGCAGCACGCTTTAGAATTCAAGACCCTGGTGCAAGGAAACATGTCGATAGCACAATATGAGGCACGCTTTATTGAGCTATCTCAATACGTGCCATACCTAGTCACCAGCTTGCGTAAGAGAGCTTGCAGATTTGAACATGGGTTACGTCCTGGACTACAGTCCCAAGTCATTGAACTCAAGCTTCCCACACTCGAGGATGTGGTGGAACGGGCTTAGATTCATGAAACTGACTGGGTAGAGACTCAGAGGGCCTTGGACTAGGGTGGAGATAGGAAGGGTAAGAGGAAGGTACCCTCTACTAGAATTCAGCAGTAATAGACCCGACTGCCGCAGAGGTCTGCTCCCTGTCTTTTCTTCAGGGCACCAGTAGCACCACCACTAGCTCAAGCACAACCGCAACGTCAGGTCTCAAGCGCCTATTTTGAGTGTGGCGAGGTGGGACATCGTAGGCAGGATTGCCCCCAACTTCAGCAGTAGCAGTGATAACCATATCAGCCGCCAAGACAGCAGCAACAGTGGCAACTGTATCAGCCGTCAAGGACTTAACAGTAGCGGCAACAACAATACTCGCCGCCGAGACCTCTCCCACAACAGCAACAACGCCCGCAGATGGGACATATACCTCCCCAACAGGCTCAGGGAAGGTTCCATGTAGCCTAACAGGACCCTCAGGCACTAGGAGGAGTCATCAGGGCTACACTCCTTGTCTCTACATGTATAAAACATGTATTGTTTGACTCTGGTGCATCCTATTCTTTTGTTTTCGAGGTTTTCTGTCGATCAATTGGTTTTTTGTTAGAACCTGCATGTAAGGGTTTTTCGGTGTCGACACCCTTAGGAAAGACCACAATATTGAGCTTGGTATGCTCTTCTTTCCCTATTGTGATAGGAGAAACCTTCTTACATGTTGATTTATATGTATTACCAATGGCCGAGTTTGATGTTATCTTGGGAATGGACTGGTTGGTCGAGTATTATGCGATATTGGACGGTTTCGCAAGGATAGTCACCTTCCTTATACTCGGCTTGTCATAGTTCCAATTCGTAGCCGAGCCCCAAGGAGCATAGTTGTCAACACTAATGTCTTGTGCTATAGAGGAGTCAATTGCCTTGCGCATCGACGAGTTGCCGGTCCTTTGTAATTTTTCAGACGTGTTCTATGAAATTTCAGGATTGCCGCCTAGTCGTCACACTAAGTTTCGAATAGATCTTATGCTCGGTACTACACGTATGTCAAAGGCCCTGTACCGCATGGCACCGTTGGAGTTGCAAGAGCTACAAAAGCAGTTGAATGAATTGCGCGAGCTAGGCTTCATCCATCCAAGTATCTCGCTGTGGGGAGCGCAGATTCTTTTGTGAAAAAGAAGGATGACTCATTGAGGCTTTATGTGGATTATCGTAGACTTAACAAAGTCATAGTTAAAAATAAGTACTCACTTCCCAGGATCCATGATTTGTTTGACCAGTCGCGTGAGGCATAATTTTTTTCAAAGAATTGCAGTCCGCATATCATCAAGTTCGTGTCCGAAAGGAGGATATCCCGAAGACAGCATTCAAGATGCGCTACGATCATTTTGAGTTTCAAGTCATGTCCTTCGGACTGATCAATGCACCCGCAATGTTCATGCATTTAATGAACGAGGTCTTTCGTCCATATCTTGATCAATTCGTTGTGAGATTCATCGACAACATCCTTATCTATTCAAGGACCAGCGAGGAGCATGAGCAGCATTTAGAGATCACTTTGCAGACCCTCCGTGCACACCAACTCTATCCTAAGCTGGAGAAGTGTGAATTTTGGCAGGAGGAGGTGAAGTTCCTCGGCCACGTGGTGACACGGGAAGGAGTAGCAGTGGATTCCGATGAAGATCGACACTGTTAATTAGTGGGACCATCCCACAAATGCGTCCGAAATCTAGAGTTTCCTGGGGTTAGCGGGTTATTACCATCGTTTTATTGAGGGATTCTCCCGCATCGCTGCCCCGATGACCAAGTTGACCCGTAAGGGTGTAGAGTTCGTCTGGAATGAAGCTTTTGAGTGAGCATTCATAGAGCTGAAGGACCGCCTTATGTCCACACCATTCCTCACTCTTCCCTCCGGTAGTGAAGGATTTCTTGTTTTTATAGATGCCTCGCGTCTTGGTTTAGGTGTTCTCTTGATGCAGCATGATAAAGTAGTGGCATACGCGTCTCGCCAGCTCAAGGTCCATGATTAAAACTACCCTTCACATGATCTAGAGCTAGCAACAATTGTCTTCATGCTGAAGGTGTGGAGGCATTATCTTTACGAGGTTAGATTTGAGCTCTTTTCTGACCATAAGAGCCTGAAGTACCTCTTCTCATAGTCAAAGTTCAATATGAGGCAGAGGCACTAGATGGATCTCCTAAAGGACAATGATTTCGACCATCAATACCACCCCGACAAGGCCAATGTGGAGGCGGATGCCCTTAGTCACCAGCCACTGGGCCTGGTGGTGTATATGATGGTGCGGGAGTGGAGGATGCTAGCGGATGTGGCAGAATATGATTTTGAGCTAAGCTTACAGTCTTCAATCGCACAATTATCAGGCTTGTCGATTCAACCCTCTCTTATTTCTAGGGTGATTGAGGCTCAACAGATAGATCAAATATTGAAGGATTATTGAGAAGAGGCCGCGTCAGAGGATCGGGTAGACTGGCGGTAACACCCCAACCTCTCATATCTGAATTCTCTTAATTCGACTATCGGGTTCGAAGTATTACTATAATATATATAATGTCATACACCAACACATAACATATTTTACCATAAAATTTAAGGTACTGATCATCATTACTACCACATAATAATCAAAACATAACATTTAAATATCAACATCCAATGGCCATCATGTCTATGCTCAACAACATTTCTCAATAATAGAAAGTATAATGAAAATACTAAGCCATCAAGTCTTTAAACGGCATCTCGGACAATTGTTTGTCAAAGCCGTCAATTCTTTCACGAAGACTCTCCACTTTATCTTTTCCTGGATGGTTTTCCCTGTACAACATAATGAGCTAAAAAGCCCAGCAAGTAATAATTTGCATGATTTAACACATAATCATGATTTATCAAAGCATTAAAATAATATGCCATCTGTCTCATATACAATTCAATATTCAGAACCGCCAGGGCCATGGCTGCGCATAGCTTTCAGCCTGCTAACACCCATTCAGCCTAGTCTCTCCTTAGTTCATACATGGATGAGCATACCATTCCAACTCTCTGAGCTTGGATTGATTTCTCTCACTTATAGTGCAACACTTACAGTCTAGCGATGAGTAGTTCACTTTGGAGCTGACTAAACTCATTCCCCAACCCTGGCCTCAGCCTAAGGAGGAGGCCCTATTGGTACCAACTCAAGTTCCAGTTGGGAACTCTGCCCGAAATTTAAGGGAATCTCAATCCCTAAGTTGTCTGGTGTTTAATCTCATCATAAACAGTTGCATTTATCATATCTTAGATAGTTGTATATACCACATATCATAAACAATTATGTCACATGATTCATGAATACGTGATGAATGCATACTGGAAATACCATCTGTGTAGTGTTACTTACAAAAGTGTTATTCCTTCTTTAATCTGCTTGGACTTTAGATATAATTCCCTTTTATTTATCGGTTAATCTCAAGTTTCCATTCCGGTTGAATTGCCTTTTTGAGTATCATGCTAATTTTTAAGAAATAGAGTTACTTTCGTACTTAATCTTATGATTACTCAACTATTAGTTGCTTATTATACAAATTCGACCGTTGATCGGACAATCAGACACTTAAACTACCGATTCGTACCATTGGTTTGATCATATCATACCTAAGGTACATGATTTAATAATCTTGATTGTTCATTTTGGGTCCATCTTTACATAGGTCCAAGATCCATTCGATCTGACCTTTAAACCTTGATTAGGATTGTTAATTCATGATATGGTCAGCTGGATCTAGTTTTCTATGTACTTAATCTTTCATTTATCAATACCGCCATTGATGGACGGTTATGATTAGTTGGATCATCAATCCAATTAGGGCCTGTTTGATGCGGGGGATTAGGTAGTATTAGATGGTAGTTGTAATCCTAGTGGGCATCATTGGGACATGTGAGGGATTTGAGTGGATAAATGGGAAGCATGGACATCCCAAGGCATGTTTGGATTGCAACGGATGCATGATCAATCCACCGGGATTTCTATTTGTGCTGTTTGGTGCGTCAGCGGACTACACTATAAATCGGAGGTGGATTATATCCTGTGCTTGTTTGGCCGGGAGTTTACATAGTGGTCGTTTCTCTGTGGGCCCAACCATAGTGTATGTGTTTTATCCACTCATCCATCCATTTTTCCGCGATCATTTTATGGTATGTGACAAAAAATTGATCTCTAACATTTGTTGGACGGCGTAGATTTATCACAAACTATATTGATGGGCCCCACCTACAGTTCGCATGCGGACATCTCATGTGAAAGGCTTTGGCTGACAATCTGCTCCGATAAGAGAGCGGATTAGGTGAGACCCTGGCCTCACCCAAGACGGTGGGGCAATTACCGTGGGTTACTGTGGGGCCCACCTTGATATATGTATTATGTATCCACACCGTCCATCCATTTTTTCAGATCATTTTAGGGGATTATACTAGAAATGAAGAAGATCCAATCATCAGGTGGACCATAACATAGGAAACATTGATTATTAAACATTAATGGGCTACAAAAGTTTTGGATGAAGCTGATATTTGTTTTTTCTCTTAATTCCAGCTCATGTGACCTTATCAACAGATTGGATGGTAAATAAAAACTATGGAAACATGAAGGTACGTCCTAATAAGTTTTTAATGGTAGGATGGTCAATCACCACTGTTTCTTATGTTATGGTCTACCTGATGATTGGATCTGCTTCCTTTATGGTATAATGCCCTAAAATGATCTGAAAAAATGGATGGACGGAGTGGATACATAATACATACATCAAGGTGGGCCCCACGGTAACCACACGGTAAGGGCCGTACCGTCTTAGGTGAGCCCGGGGTCTCACCTAATCCGCTCATGCAAAATGGTGGAGTGCATGCTCCCCTGACTTTCATTGTGTGGTCAACTCAAAATTCCGTTTGCAGCAACATTTTCGCTGAAAGGTTGTAATGAATAGGCCAACGTGATGGACGGCTTGGATAACGTTCATCTATGGTAGTGGGTCCCATAGAGATTTAAATTGAAAAATGGACTCTTAACGTTTTTGGTATACCCGCGCATACATTACTATTGGACCCGCATCCGAGGAAATCCCGGGAGGATCTTCCCAATCCAATTTGGATTTCAAATAATCCTGCGCTTCACTGCGATGGATTGGCGCAGCTCCCAAGACTACAATGAGCCGCACTTTCCAAACACGGCAACCACAGTATATCCTACCATAACCTATGTGATGCGGTCTAATTCAACGCGCCAAACGCTTATGATCTTAAGTGGATCATTGGGTTCATTCCAACCGATGACTTGTGTGTATAGATGCACACAGCCCGATGGAGCTAATGAGGTTTCAACATTAGGCATTCAATCATTGACTGTTTTTCCACCGTGGGTACCACAGCAAAATTGAATCCAGCTAATATGTGTGGCTTTCATGCAGCCACCGATAGGCCTGTCGTCGCATGCAGCTGCCGCTAGGCCTGTCGCGGTATGCAGCCGCGGCTAGGCGACAGGCCTAGTGGTAAAGAGTGGTCGTTCAAACTCATGGTAGGTTATAGGAAGGTTGAAGGGTGGTCGTTCAGACTCATTATTCACTACAGCGTGACCCACGTGGTCACAGCGTGACCTACGTGGTCTATGTCTTCATTAGTTTTGGAGTCCAGCCTTAAAATAAACTGTCCAAGGAACGGTGTAGATGGGACATAATCATTAAGGTAGATCCCACGACTCTCACCTGTTTCTAACGCCAACGTCACTGACGCTTGTTTACGTGTAGTCTCTGAATAGTTTATATTTCTGTATTTTTATTTTTTATTTTTTACACAGGTGGGGCCGACACATGGACGATCCAATCCATCCATGAAGTTGGTCAGACTAAGGTGGGCCTTATGAGATCTCAAAGTCATACATTTAGATGAAAAATAAACATCATGAAGGCCTTGAAAAGGTTCCAATGGTGGACGATCATTAAACACTATTTCTTATAGTAGGGTCCACCTGAATTCCGGATCTGTCCAAATTTTGGGCTCAACGCCTAATGTGATATGGCATATAGGATAGACGGTATGTATACAACATATATACGAAGGTGGGCTCCACGAGCTGGGCCACTTGCCAGGCAGCGTTGCCATGCATGCTTCGTGGAGTGTGTCCCACGCTGTGGTCGCCAAAGGCTTTAGATCAAGCTGATAACTGTGGCTCCCCTTCATTCTGACCGTACATGGTCATGGTGTAGGTCACATGTCTATTGTGTCCAAGTTTGGATGGCAAACGATCAACACAGTGGACTGTGGGAAGGTATAAGGATGTACGTACAATCCCACTATTTCCTGTGGTATGGCCCACTTAGGATTCAAATTTGACAGATTCTTAAGCTTAGTGGTTAAAATAACCAGGTAAAATGGTTAGACGGAGTGGATCGAACAAATTCTCTTTGATTACCCACCTTGTGTACGTCCAGGATCACACATGTATGCCATTTTCGCACGTATCAGAGCAGGAAATAAGGTATCGTTTGTTAGGCTGGATTTGGTAAACAATTTTCCTGGCTTGGAGAGTTATTTGATCCTCTGGCTGTGCATGATGCTTGATGTGCAGTCGTATAGAAATGGTCCACGTGGCATATATAAACTCAAATTACCCCTACTAAACTGTGGAAGCTACTGTTGCTAAGTTACAGTCCAAAAATCAGATTGGTTGAACAATTAATCCTGATCGCGGATCAGAGACGTGTTTGTTGGAATAAGACCATTGGATGTTTTTCATTTTTAACCGTTCAAAAATATCCACCAATCTAATATTTAGAAAACCCAATAAGAGTATTTTTTGGTTATTAAAACATCTAGACTAGCACACATAATTTGGACGGTTTAGCATGAATTAATTATATACCATGTATATAATTTTTAAGTAATTTATAAGTGCTTGAGTATCATCCTTCACACTCTGCGGAGTATCAAAGTTTTTATCGTTGGAAAAAGGATCAATGGTATCTAAGAGAGATTTTGGCCACATGCAGACGACTTCGTGCATTATCCAACCCGATTCACAAGTGTCCCTTGAAAAACGCTATGGTTTTGGCCCTCCACGCCTGCTATGTTGAGAGGAGGCGTACCGTAAGAGTCAGTGTATATGTTTAGGGGTGTTGCCCACCCCCCTCCTTCGTCAACAAAGGTACGTCGATAGTATGACCCGTCTTTCTTGCCTTATTTCATCTTCTGCGGTATTTTCTGCTAGCGGTGAGCGTGCATCCCTAGAATATGCCCCCACTAATATGGATTACCTTAATCCACACCATCCATTAAATTCATAAGAGGTTCCCACATATATAGAAATTTGTTCTATGATTAGATGAAAGTTAGATTACCTTAAATTAATCTTAACCTTCCATGGGTCTGAGGGTGTATTTAAGTTGTGTACACCTCAAATTATCGTGGATGAGGGTGCATACATGTGTGTGAACGTGCCATGCATTTATGTCATAAATGGCTATAAACTAATGAATTCTAACCGTACGAACTTGTAGGTGATGTTTTATATGCATATAGAAAAATAGTGGCAAAGTTCAAATATTACTAATAGATGAAATAATAGATGATCATGATGATATCTTATGTACCTACGCATGATCTAACATGATCTAACATGATCTATACATATCCAATATGATCAAATCAGATAGAATGATAGGTCAACTCAAGATGAATTATATAAAATCAGTTTGACAATAATCAAATTTTCAGATTGGAATGCTACTATCTCCCCCATTTGTGGATAGAATATTAGCCTCAGTAAATGCCTGCTCTTGGTATTGTCTAGCTGCTGTTAGGGGTGAAGGAAATGAAACAACCAGGTCATAATTGTGTAATTATCATTGAGCCAGTCCTTATATGCAAGGTCGTTAGCTTCCGAGGCCTTTTTACCATCGGTGGTATCCTAATTTCTTGCATCCTACAAGGAACAGCTTGGTGACTCAAACCACATTAAAGAATTTGTTCCATCGAGAAGAAAAATTGTAATTATCAAATTCGACTATGAATTTGAAGAGACCAACTTGCTGAGCAACAATCATTTGGAGTCCCCCATTCCAAAAAAATCACCGATGAATAATCCTGAAAGAAAGAAGAATCACAGAGGTAGCAAGAAAATCATTGAATAAGCATCAATACTGAATATGTGAGCAACGAAGAGGAGGCATCGACAAAGGAGGTAGCAACAAGGGGTGTTAGGATCAGAGATGGTAGCGGACGGCTAGTGCGACAATTGTCAAATGGCCTTATGTAGATTTTTTTTTTTTTTTGAAAGATATATGGCCTTAACTCACTCAAACAGAACCAATGGGCTATCAAACGGGACTAATACCATGTTTTCGGTATTAAGATTACTTGATTAGTGTTTTCCATAATCATCATAATAATTCCTTACACTCTCATAGTAGTGCTTTATATAGACTTGAATCAAATTGAGAAGCCATAATAACAGAAAATGACCAAACTGTCCCAGAATCCCGTCACTGTTGTTCGCTCGCCTCAAGTGTAAGGCTGCGATGTAGTAATAAATCTCGGTAAGATCGAGGTCGATCCACAGGGAATTGGATAACAAATTTCAAACTATTCCAGCAACTCAGTTTACAATAAATAAGGGATTTAATTGGAACAATTATGCTAAAACAGAAACTTATTGGAAAACAGTAATTTAAAGGCACTAAGGCATTCAAGGATCCACTTGTAGCAATCCCATGTCAATCCAATCAATCCAAGCAAGATACACAACTAGATGTGAAATCCTATCTCTCATCTACTTGGAAAATACAGCATTAAACACATTCAATCCCACTCAAGTTGAACTTTCAAGTTCTAGTCCCATTCAACAATGTAGAATTCGAAATCATAGCCTTCGGAGTAACATCCATGCCTATGGACTATGGCCTGCTCAAGGATTACTATAATTCGAATCTATATAAGCACAACATGATAGTCTCAGAGAATTGCAAGGAATCCATGTCCGGAGCACATGAACTCTCATAAAACATCTAAAACTATCAACTTTGGGAACTAAAATATGCAAAAATCCAAACTTGAAGTAAAATTACTTGAATTGAACTGAATTAAACATGAAATCGACTACAAGCTTCACCTCTCAGCCTTAGCTGAGAGATTCTAGCCGAGCATTGTCATACTACAACTAAAACTCATGAAAGAACTAGAAAACATAGAAAAACCGGAGTTTGGAGGGTTGCAGACGCTCCACGACGGCTTCCTTCCTCTCCACGACGTCCCTTAGCTTCTATGATACCCTAGGAAGAGCCCCCAGGTGTCCTTTTATAGTAGGGAAACTCAGTTGCGTTGGAAACATCCAGAAACTGCGTAAGGTTACGCAGTGCGCATCGTTTTTTGGAGCAGAATTAGAAACTGCCCGTTTTCTGCATGCGGACGACCGGTCCGATCTGTCTTGGATTCAATCTAGCAAGCTCAAGGGGGAGGGGCTGGCCGACCAGTCAAGACCGGTCGGAACAGACTGGTTATTGGTCCAAGGAGCTCGGCAGGTTCACCGACTTGTTGGCCGACCGGTCAAGACCGGTCGGACCAACTGGTCCTTTTGTCCAGTGGTTTCTAGAGGTGTGGCCGACCGGTCAGCCGACCGGTCTGGCCTGCTGTTCCATTTTTTTTTCTTTTTTTCTTTCTTCTTCTCTCCTCTACTTGCTTTCTTCTTTCTTTGCTCCTCTTTCAATCTTCATCCCATGCATCTAAATACGTTCTTTTGGTCTCCGATTGGATGAAGTCCACTCTCATTCCTACAATCACAAAACATACATTAGATGGTCCTTTTAAACATGAAAACCATGCATATAGTGTGATGTAGTGGGCTATGCAATGTATAAATTGGAGGTTCAACACACCCCCAACCAGCTTTTTGCTAGTCCTGAGCAAAACACCCGTCAATAAGTTCCAACCTCCAAAACTAACTCTCCTTCAGAAATTATGTTTCTATCCACTCCAAGACTTACAAGTATAAAATTTAGAAATAAATTAAGTGATAGATGTTGAAACCTTAAACTCTCAAAACATAATAAGTGTCTATATGAAATTCCCGTTGATCGATTGATAAATAGAAGAACTCGAACAAACTCAACCTAGTGTGCATAGTGAAAGTTCATCCCATGAGTTTCTGGGATTATCTTCTTTATGGATCAACTAAACTATAAATCTCAAGGTGTACAGAGCAACAACAAGCCTATGACAGGAATTTGTCTTACCGTCCTTCCGACGGCTTTCACACTATGTCCCATTTCCGGCTTTGGTTACGGGTAGACCATCCCCCGGTCGGTAATAGGCAGCCCTTTTTGAAAATTTCCACTATTATTCCATCATTCCCAATTTCATCATTCCTCTTCCCTTTTCTTTTAAATTAGATAGGATTTTTAGAAATCCATATCTTTCGTTATTTTTCCATGGACAAGGATGGACAAAGTACCTCGGCTTGGTTTCTCAATACCTTTAAATCAACGTCTAGCTAATCCACAAATCGCATAATCCTTTCAACCCTGAAAATCGTGTAATGTGAACTAGGTGTAAGAGTGTTCAAATTTTCTATCAATCACATAAATAGGGGAATTCACATATAAAACCATTATATTAAGAGAAGTTCAAGACTTACAACATCACACACTTCATATCTCCTCTTCTTATACTCGTATCATCTCAAATGCATAGAAACAAAGTTTTCCAAAAGAGTTTTGAATTTTAGAAAAATTGAAATTTTTCTACATAATTGCTCGAAATGTCACAAAAGCTAGATGAAGAATCTCATCTCACCCCCCAACCAAATCTTGCATTGTCCTCAATGTGAAAAGATATGCCATGAGCATGAACATGAGAGCAATGGTAAAATATAAGAGAGTGAGAACAATAGTACCTGTGAGAGTCGAACATGGAAGTCTACAACCCAACAACTAAAGCTACTGAGCAAGCAAAACTAAACGGCAGATATAACTAACCTACCTACGCTATACCTCCATCAGACTAGGAGATCAACTATCCTGATACACATGATCATCCAGAGTGATGGACATGTCCTCTGAATCAAAATTTTCAACAAATGGTTTAAGGCGTTGTCCATTAACTTTAAAACAGTTACCATTCGCTGCATTCTCAATCTCAACGGCCCCATGAGAGAAAACTTCTTTGACAATATATGGGCCGGTCCATGGAGATCGTAATTTTCCCAAAAAAAGATGAAGTCGAGAATTGTACAAGAGCACTTTCTGTCCTTCATGGAAAGATTTCCTGAAGATGTGCTTGTCATGAAAGGCCTTCATCTTACTCTTGTAAATTCTCGAGTTCTCATATGCATCGTTCCGGATCTCATTAAGCTCATTTAATTGAAGTTTGCGAAGCGAGGTAGCCTTGTCCATGTCAAAATTTAAAGCCCGAATTGCCCAATAGGCTTTGTGTTCAATCTCCACAGGCAAGTGGCAAGCTTTCCCATAGACAAGTCTATAAGGGGACATTCCAATGGGTGTCTTGTAAGCGGTACAGTGAGCCCAAAGTGCATCATCTAATCTTAGGGACCAATCCTTGCGATCCGGCCTCACTGTCTTTTCCAAAATCTGTTTGATTTTCCTATTGGAGATTTCAGCTTGCCCACTTGTCTGTGGGTGGTATGGGGTACTCACTTTATGCCTAATACCGTATTCTTCATTAAAGCTTCAAAAGGTCTGTTGCAAAAGTGAGAACCACCATCACTAATGATGGCTCGAGGCGTCCCAAATCTAGAAAGTATTTTTTCTTTGAGGAACTTGAGAACCGTACTATGATCATTGGTTCTACATGGGATAGCCTCTATCCATTTAGACACATAGTCTACGGCAAGCAATATATAGACATGTCCACAAGATGAGGGGAATGGTTCCATGAAATCGATGCCCCAACAGTCAAAGACTTCAAGATGTTGAATTGGGGTGAGAGGCATCATATTTCGACAGGATAATCCTCTTAACTTTTGACAACGATTGCATGCTTTGCAAAACTCGTGGGTGTCCTTAAATAGCGTGGGCCAATAAAAACCACACTGTAGAATTTTTACAGTGGTTTTCTTGGCGGAAAAATGACCCCCACATGCTTGATCATGACAAAAGGAAATGCCGAAATTATGTTCATCATCAGGGACACATCTCCTTATAATTTGGTCTAGGTAATATTTAAACAGTAAAAGTTCATCCTAGAAAAATCTGTGCACTTCCCTTAGAAATTTACGTTTGTCCTGCACAGTCCAATGAATCGGCATCGCACCTGTGGATAGATAATTAGCTATGTCAACGTACCATGGTGGATGCATAGCAACAAAGAGTTGCTCATCAGGGAATGAGTCCTCAATAGGTGACTCGTCAATGAAATTAGGTAGGACTAGGCGGGATAGATGATCCGCCACCACATTTTCTACCCCCTTCTTGTCTTTGATCTCCAAATCGAATTCTTGAAGGAGTAGGATCCATCTAAGGAAACGGGGCTTGGCATCCTTCTTAGAAAGAAGGTGTTTCAGCACCGCATGATCTGTGTAAACGATGACCTTGGATCTTATTAAGTAGGGCCTGAATTTGTCTAAGGCAAAGATGACGGCTAGGAGCTCTTTCTCCGTAGTCGAGTAATTAACTTGGGCGGGATTTAAGGTCCTACTTGCTGTGGTCGCTCGCCGTTCCACGCTCCCGGACGTTCTCCCTTCCTTTCGAAAAAAGAAGAGGGGTACGTGCGCGTGAATCGCCGTTTGTGCCACTGGCTTACCTCGTTCTCGAGGGCTTTGTTCGGTTGTTGTGTTAAGCTGGATATGTTGAGATGAGTTTATGTAAGACCAGAGTCACCACTAGCCAGTTACTTCGAATCTCACTACAAGAAAACGGATTTTTACCGACGAAAATATTTCCGACGAAATAATTTTCCTTGGTAAAAACCATTTTTACCGATGAAATGGAAAAATCGTCGGTAAAAATCTCCCTCCACCACCAAATTCATTGCCGCCATACACTTTTACTGACGAAATTATAATTTCGTTGGTAAAACGTTTATTGCCGACGAAATAACCTGTCGCTAAAAAAGAAAACAGCAAATTTTACTTTTACCGACGAAATTTTTCGTCGGTAAAAGCGAAATGTGCAATATGTGATTCCCGCCAAGAAAAGAGGTGACTTTTACCGACGAAAAGTTTCGTCGGTAAAAGTTTTTGAAAAGGAGTTTTACCGACGAAATAGAACTTTTACCGACGAAAATTTTCGTCGGTAAAAGTGGTCTTTTTAACTTACCCGTTCGCCCTCTTTTCTCATTCGGTCTCTCTCTCTCGCGCTGTCTCTCTCTCTCTCTCTCTCTCTCTCTCTCTCTCTCTCGCGGCCGGCCATCTCTCTCTCTCTCTCGCCCTCTTTTACTGCCGATCACCGGCCGTCCTTCGCCGGCCGCCACCCGACCACCGACCCCCAGCCACGCCGCCGTACGCCGTCAGCCACGCCGCCCGCGTGAGCACGCTCCTCCACCAGCCACCGTACGCCGCCGTCTCCGCCGGTAAGCGTCTCCCCCCTTCCTCCTTCCTCCATTTCCTCTCTCTCTCTCTCTCTCTCTCTCTCCTCGTTGTTCATTGTGGGGCCCATGTGGGTCCCACCGTTGCTGTGGGTCCCACCGTTGTGGGGCCCATGTGGGTCCCACCGTTCCAGTGCATGTGGGTCCCACCGTTGCTGTCCATTGCATGTGGATCCCACCGTTGCTGTCCATTGCATGTGGGTCCCACCGTCGCTATCGCTGTCCATTGCATGTGCGTGGGGTCCGCCTTAGCTGTCCACGATTTGGTGGGGCCCACTGATTTAGTAAATCCCTAATTAGGGATTTTGAAATTAAAATCCCCTAATTAGGGATTTCAAAATTAAAATCCCCTAATTCCTTCCTTAATTAGGGATTTTAATTTGTGATTTACAAATTAATAAAAATCATGATATATAATAAATGTGGGGCCCACCATCGCTGTCCACTGCTCGTGGGGCCCACAGTGATTTACGTATTTTATCCACTCCGTCCATCCATCTTAGCAGAAAATTTTAGGTATGGTGCCCAAAAATGAAGCATATCAAAATCTAAAGTGGACCACACCACAAATGTGAACTGAATGTGTATCATTGAAAAATTCTTGGAGGACACAGAAGTTTTGGATGAAGCTGATATTTGTGTTTTCCCTCATCCATATCCATGTGATCTTATGAACAGGTTGGATGACAAATAAAGATCACTGTAGGGCCTGGGAATGGTGGAAATCATTATTCCCACTGTTTCCCATGGCATGGTCCACTTGAGAGTTGGATATGCTTAAATTTTGGGCTCAACCACTAAAATGAGGTGGAAAAACATAAGGATGGAATAGATAAATCACATACATTCTAGGTGGGCCCAACTGAGTTTACTCTACACTCCGCACGCAATCCGATTCCCATGGTGGGCCGCCCATACTTATTTGTTCACAAAATAGTCATTAGGTATTTGATTAAACTTGATTCATGGTGTTGATGATTCTGCCATTTTCATGTGCTTGTGTATCTAGAATTGATGAAGCAAACCCGGATGTGCGTCGGAGCTATCCGTGGTTAATTTATGTGGATATGTATGTTGTGGATGTATTTGGCTTATTATTAATAAATATTTTTTGTCCACAAATGGTAGTATAATAGAATCAGTTAGCCCATTTGGAGATTTCTATATTGCCGAGCATAGATAAAGTGTGTTTTGGAGGTATAGAAATCTGCCAAATTGTCCTGTTGGACAGTCCAAGGTTGGATAGATTGGAATGTTATCGTTGTTTGTCATTTACATGCGTAGGGTCATTAGTTTCATGCAGTAACTCTCCTATTCTCTCTGGATATGTTTCTTATGTTTAATTCCATTGTCAATTTAATCCACACAATGTGTGGATAGTTGACGTGGAAATGAAATGTAAGATAAATATATCTGGAGAGATAGGGGGAGATGCTGTCGAAATTTAGGCTTGGGCATGTAAATGGAAATAATGATAGCATTTCAATCTATCCATCCTTGGATGGGCGACTGATTTTATTATATTATCATTTAGTGGCAAATTAGATGACGAACATGATACTTGTGATTAAGAGTAGTTGATTGATGTTGATGTTGAGCGGGGGTCCCTGGAAGGTGGGAACCGCTGTTGTGACCATGCTGAAGCTGTCCTGTTCCTATGGACAGCAATATGGGTGGCCTGGCCATTTGGACAGGCCCGTGTTTATGTATTAGCTCGAAATTAATGGAGCAGACCCGGATGTGCGTCGGAGCTATCCGGGTGTTGAGCGGGGGTCCCTGGAAGGTGGGAACCGCTGTTGTGACCATGATGAAGCTGTCCATTTCCTATGGACAGCAATATGGGTGGCCTGGCCATTTGGACAGGCCCGTGTTTATGTATTAGCTCGAAATTAATGGAGCAGACCCGGATGTGCGTCGGAGCTATCCGGGTGTTGAGCGGGGGTCCCTGGAAGGTGGGAACCGCTGTTATGACTATGAGGAAGCTGTCCATTTCCTATGGACAACAATATGGGTGGCCTGGCCATTTGGACAGGCCCGCTTTGTGTGGAGTAGACCCGGATGTGCGTCGGAGCTATCCTTGAGTTGCTTGAGTCTCCAAGACCTACACCCTAAACCCGAAACCATAAACCTAAAACTAAAACCTATAAGCTACGGCTAAACCGAAACCTAAACTCAATTCATCTAATGGCCCGTTTGGCACCATGGATTTGAGGAGAAGTGGATTCCATGATATGAATTCTCATCAATTCCAGTTCTTACCAATTCCAGATTTTCTGTTTGGCAGTCAAGATTTGGAGAGAAATCAAACATGAAGGAATGGACGGTGTAAATTTTAATCCTCTCAAATCCACTTCTCATCAAATCCATGGTGCTAAACAGAATAAAGCAACCAGTTTCTCCTCCTTTCTCCTCCTTTCTCCTAGAATCCATGGTGCCAAACACGAAAACCAAACCCGAAACCCGATCCCGAACCTAAAAATCTCAACTTATGCCCTAAACCTAATCCTAAACTCATGTCACCTAAACTAAACCTACACCTATTCCTAAATCCATTCACCTAGCCTAAACCTAGACTCAAACACGAAAACCAAACCCGAAACCAGATCCCGAACCCAAAAATCTAAACCTATCCCCGAAACCTAATCCTAAACTCAAATCACCTAAACTAAACCTACACCTATTCCTAAATCCATTCACCTAGCCTAAACCTAGACCCAAACACGAAAACCAAACCCGAAACCAGATCCCGAACCCAAAAATCTAAACCTATCCTCGAAACCTAATCCTAAACTCAACTCACCTAAACTAAACTTACACCTATTCCTAAATCCATTCACCTAGCCTAAACCTAGACCCAAACACGAAAACCAAACCCGAAAACCGATCCCGAACTCAAAAATCTAAACCTATCCCCGAAACCTAATCCTAAACTCAAATCACCTAAACTAAACCTACACCTATTCCTAAATCCATTCACCTAGCCTAAACCTAGACCCAAACACGAAAACAAAACCTGAAAACCGATCCCGAACCCAAAAATCTAAACATATCCCCGAAACCTAATCCTAAACTCAAATCACCTAAACTAAACCTACACCTATTCCTAAATCCATTCACCTAGCCTAAACCTAGACCCAAACACGAAAACCAAACCCGAAAACCGATCCCGAACTCAAAAATCTAAACCTATCCCCGAAACCTAATCCTAAACTCAACTCACCTAAACTAAACCTACACCTATTCCTAAATCCATTCACCTAGCCTAAACCTAGATTCAAACACGAAAACCAAACCCGAAAACCGATCCTGAACCCAAAAATCTAAACCTATCCCCGAAACCTAATCCTAAACTCAAATCACCTAAACTAAACCTACACCTATTCCTAAATCCATTCACCTAGCCTAAACCTAGACCCAAACACGAAAACCAAACCCGAAAACCGATCCCGAACCCAAAAATCTAAACCTATCCCCGAAACCTAATCCTAAACTCAAATCACCTAAACTAAACCTACACCTATTCCAAAATCCATTCACATAGCCTAAACCTAGACCCAAACACGAAAACCAAACCCGAAAATCGATCCCGAACCCAAAAATCTAAACCTATCCTCGAAACCTAATCCTAAACTCAACTCACCTAAACTAAACTTACACCTATTCCTAAATCCATTCACCTAGCCTAAACCTAGACCCAAACACGAAAACCAAACCCGAAAACCGATCCCGAACTCAAAAATCTAAACCTATCCCCGAAACCTAATCCTAAACTCAAATCACCTAAACTAAACCTACACCTATTCCTAAATCCATTCACCTAGCCTAAACCTAGACCCAAACACGAAAACAAAACCTGAAAACCGATCCCGAACCCAAAAATCTAAACATATCCCCGAAACCTAATCCTAAACTCAAATCACCTAAACTAAACCTACACCTATTCCTAAATCCATTCACCTAGCCTAAACCTAGACCCAAACACGAAAACCAAACCCGAAAACCGATCCCGAACCCAAAAATCTAAACCTATCCCCGAAACCTAATCCTAAACTCAAATCACCTAAACTAAACCTACACCTATTCCTAAATCCATTCACCTAGCCTAAACCTAGACCCAAACACGAAAACCAAACCCGAAACCAGATCCCGAACCCAAAAATCTAAACCTATCCTCGAAACCTAATCCTAAACTCAACTCACCTAAACTAAACTTACACCTATTCCTAAATCCATTCACCTAGCCTAAACCTAGACCCAAACACGAAAACCAAACCCGAAAACCGATCCCGAACTCAAAAATCTAAACCTATCCCCGAAACCTAATCCTAAACTCAAATCACCTAAACTAAACCTACACCTATTCCTAAATCCATTCACCTAGCCTAAACCTAGACCCAAACACGAAAACAAACCTGAAAACCGATCCCGAACCCAAAAATCTAAACATATCCCCGAAACCTAATCCTAAACTCAAATCACCTAAACTAAACCTACACCTATTCCTAAATCCATTCACCTAGCCTAAACCTAGACCCAAACACGAAAACCAAACCCGAAAACCGATCCCGAACCCAAAAATCTAAACCTATCCCCGAAACCTAATCCTAAACTCAACTCACCTAAACTAAACCTACACCTATTCCTAAATCCATTCACCTAGCCTAAACCTAGATTCAAACACGAAAACCAAACCCGAAAACCGATCCTGAACCCAAAAATCTAAACCTATCCCCGAAACCTAATCCTAAACTCAAATCACCTAAACTAAACCTACACCTATTCCTAAATCCATTCACCTAGCCTAAACCTAGACCCAAACACGAAAACCAAACCCGAAAACCGATCCCGAACCCAAAAATCTAAACCTATCCCCGAAACCTAATCCTAAACTCAAATCACCTAAACTAAACCTACACCTATTCCTAAATCCATTCACATAGCCTAAACCTAGACCCAAACACGAAAACCAAACCCGAAAATCGATCCCGAACCCAAAAATCTAAACCTATCCTCGAAACCTAATCCTAAACTCAACTCACCTAAACTAAACTTACACCTATTCCTAAATCCATTCACCTAGCCTAAACCTAGACCCAAACACGAAAACCAAACCCGAAAACCGATCCCGAACTCAAAAATCTAAACCTATCCCCGAAACCTAATCCTAAACTCAAATCACCTAAACTAAACCTACACCTATTCCTAAATCCATTCACCTAGCCTAAACCTAGACCCAAACACGAAAACAAAACCTGAAAACCGATCCCGAACCCAAAAATCTAAACATATCCCCGAAACCTAATCCTAAACTCAAATCACCTAAACTAAACCTACACCTATTCCTAAATCCATTCACCTAGCCTAAACCTAGACCCAAACACGAAAACCAAACCCGAAAACCGATCCCGAGCCCAAAAATCTAAACCTATCCCCGAAACCTAATCCTAAACTCAACTCACCTAAACTAAACCTACACCTATTCCTAAATCCATTCACCTAGCCTAAACCTAGATTCAAACACGAAAACCAAACCCGAAAACCGATCCTGAACCCAAAAATCTAAACCTATCCCCGAAACCTAATCCTAAACTCAAATCACCTAAACTAAACCTACACCTATTCCTAAATCCATTCACCTAGCCTAAACCTAGACCCAAACACGAAAACCAAACCCGAAAACCGATCCCGAACCCAAAAATCTAAACCTATCCCCGAAACCTAATCCTAAACTCAAATCACCTAAACTAAACCTACACCTATTCCTAAATCCATTCACATAGCCTAAACCTAGACCCAAACACGAAAACCAAACCCGAAAATCGATCCCGAACCCAAAAATCTAAACCTATCCCCGAAACCTAATCCTAAACTCAACTCACCTAAACTAAACTTACACCTATTCCTAAATCCATTCACCTAGCCTAAACCTAGACCCAAACACGAAAACCAAACCCGAAAACCGATCCCGAACTCAAAAATCTAAACCTATCCCCGAAACCTAATCCTAAACTCAAATCACCTAAACTAAACCTACACCTATTCCTAAATCCATTCACCTAGCCTAAACCTAGACCCAAACACGAAAACAAAACCTGAAAACCGATCCCGAACCCAAAAATCTAAACATATCCCCGAAACCTAATCCTAAACTCAAATCACCTAAACTAAACCTACACCTATTCCTAAATCCATTCACCTAGCCTAAACCTAGACCCAAACACGAAAACCAAACCCGAAAACCGATCCCGAACCCAAAAATCTAAACCTGTCCCTGAAACCTAATCCTAAACTCAACTCACCTAAACTAAACCTACACCTATTCCTAAATCCATTCACCTAGCCTAAACCTAGATTCAAACACGAAAACCAAACCCGAAAACCGATGCTGAACCCAAAAATCTAAACCTATCCCCGAAACCTAATCCTAAACTCAAATCACCTAAACTAAACCTACACCTATTCCTAAATCCATTCACCTAGCCTAAACCTAGACCCAAACACGAAAACCAAACCCGAAAACCGATCCCGAACCCAAAAATCTAAACCTATCCCCGAAACCTAATCCTAAACTCAAATCACCTAAACTAAACCTACACCTATTCCTAAATCCATTCACATAGCCTAAACCTAGACCCAAACACGAAAACCAAACCCGAAAATCGATCCCGAACCCAAAAATCTAAACCTATCCCCGAAACCTAATCCTAAACTCAACTCACCTAAACTAAACCTACACCTATTCCTAAATCCATTCACCTAGCCTAAACCTAGATTCAAACACGAAAACCAAACCCGAAAATCGATCCCGAACCCAAAAATCTAAACCTATCCCCGAAACCTAATCCTAAACTCAAATCACCTAAACTAAACCTACACCTATTCCTAAATCCATTCACCTAGCCTAAACCTAGACCCAAACACGAAAACTAAACCCGAAAACCGATCCCGAACCCAAAAATCTAAACCTATCCCCGAAACCTAATCCTAAACTCAAATCACCTAAACTAAACCTACACCTATTCCTAAATCCATTCACATAGCCTAAACCTAGACCCAAACACGAAAACCAAACCCAAAAATCGATCCCGAACCCAAAAATCTAAACCTATCCCTGAAACCTAATCCTAAACTCAACTCACCTAAACTAAACCTACACCTATTCCTAAATCCATTCACATAGCCTAAACCTAGACCCAAACACGAAAACCAAACCCGAAAATCGATCCCGAACCCAAAAATCTAAACCTATCCCTGAAACCTAATCCTAAACTCAACTCACCTAAACTAAACCTGACTCTAATCTTTGCATTGTAGATATGGATAAGAGTTGGATGCAAGCTAAGAATCGGTTTGGCCCAGAGTATAAAGAAGGTGTTAAGGAGTTCATGGAATTTGCGAGAGATCGGGCAGATTCAAGTAATAGAATTAGGTGTCCATGCCGAAAATGCAAGAACATGATTCACAAGACATTGGACAAAGTGGAAGATGATTTGTTCATAGTTGGGATTGACCAGGGTTATACTTGGTGGATTCATCATGGTGAAGACTTCCACCAAAGAGTTGAGGCCACTGAAGTCCTTGCTGACCCAATTGTGCGTAATGACGAGGATGAAGATGTTGACAATATGCAAGATATCATTGGGGATGTGTTAAGGGGAACCATTGCGGATACTGATTTTGCAGCGACAAGTACTAGCTAGGATATTCCTCCTATGGGTGATGCCGAATCAGAAAAGTTTAGTAGGTTGTTGAGGGATGCGCAACGTCCACTCTATCCGGGGTGTCGGAACTTCTTCAAGTTGAATTTCCTTACAAGGTTACTTCATTTAAAGACAATAAATCGTTGGAGTAACAAATCGTTCGACATGTTACTTGGCTTGTTGAAAGAAGTATTACCTGAAGGTGAGACATTGCCTAAGTCTCATTACGAGGCAAAATCATTAATGCGAGACTTGGGCCTTGGTTACATCCTCATACATGCATGTATAAATGATTGTGCATTGTATTGGAAAGAACATGAAAATGTTGAGGAGTGTCCACAATGTGGAGAGTCTAGGTGGAAATATGACGAAGCTAAGCGTAAGAAAATTCCACAAAAGGTGTTAAGGTACTTTCCATTGAAACCCAGATTACAAAGATTGTTTACGTCGAGCAAGACGGCTGAAGATATGAGGTGGCATAAGGAGAAACGCCTTCATGATGATAATACATTGAGGCATCCCGCTGACTCTGAAGCCTGGCAACATTTTGATAAGCAATATGACTGGTTTGCAGAGGATTCTCGCAATGTTCGGCTAGGTCTTGCAAGTGATGGTTTTAATCCATTTGGTAATATGAGTAGCTCGTACAGTATGTGGCCAGTGATACTTATGCCCTACAATTTACCTCCTTGGTTGTGTATGAAGGAATCATTTTTTATGATGTCGTTGCTTATTCCTGGACCCAAGTCACCGGAGAATGACATTGATGTGTATCTCCGACCGTTAGTAGATGAGTTAAACGAGTTGTGGAGTCAAGGTGTCCAGACGTATGACACTTTGCAGAACAGACGTTTCGATTGCATGCAGCGGTCTTGTGGACAATAAATGACTTCCCTACATATGGAAATTTGTCTGGGTGGAGCACGAAGGGAAAGTTGGCTTGTCCTACATGTAGTACTGAGACTTGTTCATTGTCATTGAAGCATGGTAAGAAAACGTGTTATATGGGCCATCGTCGCTTCCTTTCGAGGGATCATAGTTGGTGCAGGAAGACGGTAATCTTTGATGGCAAACAAGATCATAGGCTACCACCGAAAGAACTATCTGCAGAAGATGTGTTACAACAGCTGAGAAACATTGAAGAAGTTAGATTTGGTAAGGCACCGCACTTGAAGAAGAGAAAACGTACAGTATTGGAGTACAACTGGAGGAAGAAGAGCATTTTTTTTGAGTTGCCTTATTGGAGTCAGCTGAAATTACGACACAACTTGGATGTCATGCATATTGAGAAGAATATATGTGACAATGTCTTTGGAACATTGATGAACATAGAGAAGAAAACAAAAGACAGTTTTAAGGCTCGATTGGATCTACAAGCAATGGGTTTAAGGAAAGAGTTGCACTTACAACCACATGAAAATTCATATACTATACCAGCAGCCTGCTATACATTGACAAAAGTAGAGAAAAAACGTGTATGTGAATGGTTGAACAAGGTGAAATTTTCCGACGGGTATGCATCGAATATCTCTCGGCGCGTAAACATTACGGACTGTAAGGTAACAGGAATGAAAAGTCATGACTGTCACGTCCTTCTGCAACGCCTACTACCGGTTGCGATTCGTGGATTCCTTAACAAGGATGTCAGTGCTACGCTGATTGAGTTGGGGATATTCTTTAAGGATTTGTGTTCGAAATCTTTGAATGTAGAGGTTATTAAACGACTGGAGAAGGATATTGTCGTAATCTTTTGCAAACTTGAAAGAATTTTTCCACCTGCGTTTTTCGATGTCATGGTACACCTAGCGATTCACTTACCGCACGAAGCGAAGCTTGCAGGCCCAGTACAATATCGTTGGATGTATCCGATCAAAAGGTGATAGAACAATGATCAAATTTTTTTTTTCATTCCATAAACTACGTATATCCATGTTTTCATGTCCTAAACATATTGATTTTGTGTACAGATACCTTCACACATTAAAACAATATGTGAGGAATAAGGCACGTCCAGAGGGATCCATTGCTGAGGCGTACATTGATAATGAGTGCCTGACATTTTGCTCCATGTATCTTCGTGGCATAGAGACTAGATTCAACCGAGAAGATCGTAATGCCGATGCAGGGCAGGAGCATGAACAAGGACTCATATCTGTATTCGCACATAACGTCCGTCCTTTAGGATCGCCGACGTTTCAGGATATGGACCCTCGGGATCTTGCGAAGGCGCGGTGGTATGTGTTGCATAACTGTGAAGAAATAGAGTCGTACTTGGAGTAAGTCTTCGCACATAATTAGTGTATATCTACAGACAGTTTTAATCTCAAAATTTCTTGCTTACAACGTACCAATTGTGTATAGCGAACACATCGAGGAGATGAAGTCCCAATACCCTACAAATTATGATCGAATGCATCAGGATTTGTTTCCAGAATGGTTTGCAAAACGTGTAAGCTTAATTTACCTTCTATCTCACCACACTTACAATCTTGTTGTATTGCACAATATTTACATGTAATTTTAAATGCCTAAACGTACATTTATATTCTGTACGTAATGATAGATGAAGATGTTGCGCGCTAGCAACTCTGCGGATGCATCTGATGCGCTCTACTCACTGGCGTGTGGCCCTGATAGACGTGTATCTAGATATACAGGTTGTATTGTAAACGGGATTCGGTTCCACACTGAAGAGCGAGAGAAATATAGGACCACACAAAATAGTGGTGTGGTTGTGAAGGGAACACATGAGGAGGTCGAAATTGATTTTTATGGCATTTTGACGGATATTATTGAGTTGAGTTATTGTATGAGAAAGCGGGTGTACTTATTTAAATGCGATTGGTGGGACATTGAAAATAAAAAGTTGGGAATACAGACTGATAATTACTTCACGAGCGTAAATTTATCTCGGAAGTGGTTTAAAGATGACCCATATATCATAGCCGGCCAAGCCGAACAAGTATTTTACCTCGCTGACACCAAGTTGGGTGGCTCTTGGCACGTGGTGCAGAAAATAAAGCCCAGGAACATATTTGACGTTCCCGAAGTAGTCGTTGAAGATAACGATGAAGGGAGTAATAGAACGTCGTCAGTTGAACAAGCATACCAAGAAGACATGCCATCTTGGGATAGAGGGAATGATCCAAATGTTGATATTGATGTGGTGCAATTGAATAGAGATGATGTGCCACCTGATCATGTTGATGCCTCAATCATAAATGACATTGTTAGAGATGATAGCGCTTTCATCGATGACAACGTTGCAAACGATGAAGAGGAAATTCTGATCAGCGATAGTGATGGTGAAGAAGAAAGAGTCCTAAGCGATAATGATTCAGACGACGATTATTAAATGTATACAAGATTTACATGTAATTTTTCAATTCGATTAATTTGATTATTACATGTATATATGTTTTACAAGTCATGATTTTTTTCCTGAATTGACTTGTTGATAATCTACATTTACAGTTAAGTCACTTTCTGATCATGTCCTCCACAAACTGGAGCGTAGCGGAAGCACGCGGCATACTTCATCAGCTGTTGCGGATGGACTTTCCGGCCCTATATTCTTCTGGTAGGGCCAGAGAGATACCCGGTCTGGTCGAGAAATGTAGGGAGGAAGACGATGACTCAGATGAAAGATTATACAATCTCAAAGAAATTTCGGACCTGATTGAGGAATATAATCGCGGAAAACTTCGTATGGAAGATACGACATTATCACTTGCACATCTGAATGGAGTCCCGAGAGATGAGATTTCTCCTATTGTGACTGGCATGTTGGCTGTAACAATGTCGAGTGCTTCATACAGCATCGAATATACATCTGCAGCGTACGATAACTTACGCAGGGAGTATTTCGGATAGTTCATCCGAAGTTGATTTGTATTACAATGAGATATATGTATTTAATATAGAATGACAATGTGTAATGGATTTTTCAACTTTTATATTCTGTTCACGGTTTTATTATATTCTGTTTACGGTTTTATTATATTCTGCTTGCATTATAGTGTAATGGTCTAATCATATTTTTATCATTTCTCTAAGCATAAGCACAAATTAACTCTGCAATGATGTTCATAAACTTGCATTGACATTGTTTAAATTTATAAGTTTGTATTTCAGATATATTCAGTCATGGCACCAGGTGGGAGATCAGGTCGTTCGCGCACTGGATCTACCCCTTCCACATGTGATGCGACGCAGACAGCATCGACGTCGCACGGTGCATCACAGTCATCTGATCCTTCGGTTCAGCATACACCGGGCACTGCATGTAAGTCTAGACATTTATTTAGTGATTTCTGTTTATATTGTTACTTACATATATCTTTTCGCAGCAGCATCTTCTACCAGCCGACGAGGACGTGGACCTACGCGTGGGTTAGTTTTAGAGCGACTTACGCGTGAGGGTAGGGTGGCAGTAGAGTTCCCACAGGACTGCCTTAGACCTGTTGGGGACAGTGCCAGATTGTTTACGTCTGAGGTCGGTGTCCTATGCCGATCTCTGATCCCCGCCACCACCCCCCGTTGGACTGACGTGACAGATGATGTGCGACAGCTCATCCGTCAGCGCCTTCAGGTAAAGTTTAGTAAATTGAAATTTTCTTTTGTGAAAGTTTATTTACGGTTAAGTCCCATTGTTAATAAGTTTATTCCCTTAATTTATTATTTACGAAACTGCAGGATAAATTTGAATTCGATTTGAATGTTCCCTACATTTCTCATGCCGTCGACGACATGATTAGGGAGCGGTTCAAGGAGTACCGCGGAGAGTTGCACCTGCGGTACAAACGGTGCAGGACACATGATGAGGCCGTACTGTCCGCACCGCCACACGTTAGTACAGACGACTGGCGGATACTCTGCGAGAGATTTTCGTCGGAGGCTTTTCAGGTAATATTTACATGTACGATATCTTACGGTAACAATTAAATTCGCAAATAATTTCGCAATTAATAGAAATGTATTTTGTATAATGTGTTCAGAAGAGGAGCAAAATAAATTCTGAGAACAGGGAAAAGTTACAAGTGAACCACGTAGCTGGTTCAAAGTCATTTGTACGACATCGTTATGACATGGTAAGAAATTATTGATGATTATTAAGTTAATATATTATTTTGATTGGCATTTATTATAAGTCTTTTTTCCTTTCGATTGCGCAGCGGGATTCCGTCACCGGCCAGGAGCCTGGACCAGTAGACCTCTACAGAGGGACTCATTGTCGGCAGGCGACGGGATCTTGGGTTCATCCTAGAGCCAGTGAGCATTGGGTAAAAATCTTTACTTTGTTAAATTTAATTGTGCATTGATTGATAATAATGTCATTCATGTCATTTTTTATGAAATTTTATATCTTTTCATTACAGGCGGCGATGGACACCATACGCAGTCAGCCCACTCCCGATGGTAGTCAGCGGAGTGAGCTAGAAATCCTGAGCGAGGTGCTTGGCACCCGTTCTGGATATGTGCGTGGGCTTGGCCATGGTGCTAAGCTCATGGCACAAACTAGAGCTGGCTCCAGCCGATCCGTAGCTGGTGAGAGCGCTCAACGCCGAGCTGACATCGCAGAGAGAGAGGTTCAGCAGCTACGGGTCGTCGTCGATGGGATTCGGGAGCAGCTAGAGAGGCAGAGGGAGGAGGAGGAGAGGCGACGGGAGGAGCAGGAGAGGAGGATCGAGGAGTTGAGGCAGGAGCATGAGCAACGGATGCAGGAGATGTTTCAGGCTCTCGCTGCACGCCTTGGCGCCGATGCCCCGCCACCTCCGCCACCTCCGCCTTCATCTTCCTGATTATTTTTTTTAATATACGACTTTTAACTTGTATGTATTTGTGTGTGGATGAATATTATTTGTTTGTGGATGTGGAATGCATTATTTGTGTATGGATGATGTAGTTTTTGTTTATTTGTATGTTTGTGGATGTGAATAGGATTCAAAATGTATAGGTTTTTTTACAGGTGTATATCAGGAATTTTCCTGAATTTTGAAAACAAATGGAACCGAGATAGGAAAAACTTTTACCGACGAAATATTTCGTCAGTAAAAGTAAGGAAAAACTTTTACCGACGAAATATTTCGTCGGTAAAAAATTCGTAGATGCTTTTACCGACGAATTATTTCGTCGGTAAAAGTTTTATCATGTTTTTACCTACGCATTATTTCGTAGGTAAAAACTTTTTCCTTACTTTTACCGACGAAATATTTCGTCGGTAAAAGTTTTAACATGTTTTTACCTACGCATTATTTCATCGGTAAAAGTTTTTTCACCGACGTATCATTTTTATTCCCGACAAAATTCATATGTTTGGCCGACGAATAATATCGTCGGTAATGGTGCAATTATTACCTACGAAAAATTATTTCGTCGGTAAAAACCTTTACCGACGGCCTTTCTGCGACGCTGTTAGCCGCGAAAACTTTCGTCGGTAAAAATGGAATTTTTTATAGTGTCTACAGTCGGCTAGACCCCGTAGAAACGTTAGAGAAAGGGATCCGAAGATTCTTTCCTCTAAATGACTCCTTTTGATCTGTGGTCAGAGATTCGAGGTAAGGGATCACGGTTACAGGGTGGGAGAGGTTAAGCACCCCACACACTGCCCGTACCGAAGTGCGGTCTCTACTTCACAGAATCGAACTAATACTTGAAAGTCTGATTAAATCCTCGTACATTCTCATAGATGACATGATGTATGAATGCAGGTCTAAACAATAAGAGTTTCTGATGGGCATGTTTTCATTAACAGGCAAGCCTAGAGCATACGCTTGAACTGACAGGTGCTTTATGCGGAATGCATGCTGTGTGTTTGAATGATCAAAGTGTTTTTAGTGACTGATGCATGAATGCAGGTCTAAACAGTAAGAGTTTCTGATGGGCAGGTTTCCATTAACAAGCAAGCCCAGAGCATACGCTCGAACTGACAGGTGCTTTATGCGGAATGCATGCTATGTGTTTGAATGATCAAAGTGTTTGTAGTGACTGATGCATGAATGCAGGTCTGAACAGTAAGAGTTTCTGATGGGCAGGTTTCCATTAACAAGTAAGCCCAGAGCATATGCTCGAACTGACAGGTGCTTTATGCAGGATGCATGTTGTGTGGTTGAATGATCAAAGTGCTCGTAGTGACATGATAAGCAGGGGGGTTGGAAGAAAAGTAAATGTTGCACTTATGCTAGATGCGAATGAGATGATATTGATGAAAGAGTAGCTGGATGGAAGGAGGTGTCGCAAGGGTCTACTTCGAGTGGCTAGATCAAGACTTGGGTGGCTTGGGAGACTTAGACCAGGGTCAGGCTGGGCTGGACCAGGGCTGGGCTCTCCTCACTCGGGCTCTCCTTGGTGGAAAAAACAGACTCAATGGGGGTGGAGGTGGACATAGAGCTCTCGGATCGAAGAGAGGGGAGGTGGATGTCGAATGTGAAGGGGAGGGGCTATTTATAGCAGCGGGCAGTGGCAAACCTCGTAAATATGTTTGGGCGGGCCTCAGGGGGCCGCCCGTACGGTCGTTTTGCTTCGGGTTCGGAGTGTACGACCTCCGAACCTGAAGCAGATTTTTCTTAGGTTTGGGGTTTGGACTTGCTCCAAGGCTGCGGTTTGGAACTCAGTGAGTTGACTGGGTTTAAGAGATGGGTTGACACGGTGAGTTGACTCGATGGGTTGACTCAGCGGGTTGACTTACTAAGTTTGACCTTTTTAGAAGATTTTTTGACTGGTTTTTCTTATGGGGGGTTTTTTGGATTGATATTTAGGGGTGAGTTGACTGGGTTCAGGCTTGAGCTGGGCTATGGATTGGGGCTTACAATGGTGAGTTTGGCTGAGTTTGGACATGGAATTTGGGGGTACGGTCCTCCATTCATTCAGCTATCTCTACCAACATTATAGCCGAAGGTGGGGTGTCTACAGATGCCCCTCTTTGGCAGAGGTTGCGTGCACCCGAATGCCAAAGCGAGTGGATACCCCACTTCTGACCCGGTCATTCATAGATCATGGTCTGAAATCTTTGCTTTCCTTTGCATCTGCGTCAGTTGATTGTCTAGAGATTGATCACTCGC